>OZ030019.1:60981125-61487672 GCA_964023405.1 Apodemus agrarius | reverse complement strand
GTGAGTTACAGTTACAGCTGTGTCTTCTTCTGCAATCACCAATGGCCATATAATTCATCATGTAAACTGGAACGCTTTAGAGAGAAGAAAGGTCAAAGAGAGGTATTAATAATTATAGCAGGACAGTAGCAATAAACTAGACCATCCCAAACTTGGGCACACAATCATCCTATTGTTACCCAAATTGCGCAAGTGTGCGTATGTGCACACACACACACACACACACACACACACAGACATGTTTGTTTCAAAAAAACCAAAAAAAGAGAAGAAATTGCTTTCTGTTTCCTTCTTTATACAACTTTTAAATTTTGTAATTATATTTGTTTGTTTGCTTGCTTAATTATTATTATTCTTTGTGTGTTTGTGTGTGTATGTGTTCATGTGTATATATGTGTGTGCTGTTCTTCTGTTAATGTTCTCATGAATGTGCTATGGCACCTGTGCAAATGATTGAAGACAGCTTTCTGGAGTCAAGGTTCATTTCTTCTACCATTTCTGGGCACAGGAATGAAGTAGTGCAAGGGGTTGGTTCTCTCCCATGAGATGGATCTCAAGTTGGAGCCATCATGAATTAGAACTTTCTTGATCTATCTATCTCCCATCAGCAGATTATGACTCTTAGCTTAAGACAAACAGGAAGCATTGCTTTCTGCTCTGGACATCATGATATTCTGTTCTATGTGCTTCCTAGCTCTGCATTGGGAAATTGGTTCTCACTAAGTCAGCTAATGAGCTTAGACTACATGGCAAGACCCAAAGTCCCTGCATAGCTCTGATCTGGAAACTTTAAGAACGGCTCTTCACTCAAAACAGCATAAGGTGCTTTTACACACTACTCTGCTAGGAGGTGGACTGCTTTCAAACATTGGATGTCCTTGTGAGCTGGAGCAGTGGCTGGCTCTGACAGTCATTGTTTTCTTCTTATAATACCCCCCCCCTGCTCTCCAATGAGTCTTCTACTAGCGGCCTTCAGATGAAAATGTAGAACTCTCAGCTCCTTCTGTACCATGCCTGCCTGGATGCTACCATGTTTCTGCCTTGATGACAAAGGACTGAACCTCTGAGCCTGTAAGCCAACCCCAATTAAATGTTATCTTTTATAAAACTTGCATTGGTCATGGTGTCTGTGCTTTGACTCACCAACACATAGTTCTTCGGTATCCCATTTAAAATGACATTTTAATTTCTAAGTACTCTGCTCTGGAAATCAGAGTGGATCTTTATACTAACCAATGAATCCTTCTATGGTGGTAATATAAAATTTCCGGTGATGAAGACTTTTCTAGCTCACCGTTAACAACTTTGCTACAGTTGCTTATAAGTAGCCAGTCCAAAGGGCTCACAAAGATAAGAAATTGTTTTCTGACCAGGAAGTGGTAGGGAACACCTTTAATCCCAGCACTTGGGAGGCAGAGGCAGGCAGACTTCTGAGTTCGAGGCCAATCTGGTGTACAGTGTTCCAAGACAACCATGGCTATGCAGAGAAACCGTTTGTTTGTTTGTTTGTTTCAAAAAAACCAAAAAAAGAGAAGAAATTGCTTTCTGTTTCCTTCTTTATACAACTTTTAAATTTTGTAATTATATTTGTTTGTTTGCTTGCTTAATTATTATTATTCTTTGTGTGTTTGTGTGTGTATGTGTTCATGTGTATATATGTGTGTGCTGTTCTTCTGTTAATGTTCTCATGAATGTGCTATGGCACCTGTGCAAATGATTGAAGACAGCTTTCTGGAGTCAAGGTTCATTTCTTCTACCATTTCTGGGCACAGGAATGAAGTAGTGCAAGGGGTTGGTTCTCTCCCATGAGATGGATCTCAAGTTGGAGCCATCATTGTCTGGGTGTTCCCTCAATCTTAGGTCTATCTTTATCCCTGCACATTTTGCAGGCAAGAAAAAATTGGGGGCTGAAGATTTTGTAGGTGGATTGATGGTCCTCCTCTTTGCTCTGGAAGTCTGGTTACAGGGGATGCCTACCTCATTCTCTATAATCTCCTCTGGTAGGCATCTCAGCTGGGGTTACCCCCACTGACTCCCCATATCCTTCCCTGCCCTAGACCTCCAGCTGTTCCCAGATATGCCCCTGTGATGGTTTGTATATGATTGGCCCAGGAAGTGACCCCATTAAGAGGTGTGGCCTTGTTGGAGTGGGTGTGTCACTGTGGGTGTGGGCTTATGACCCTCCCCCTGGCTGCCTGGAAGTCAGTCTTCTACTAGCGGCCTTCAGATGAAAATGTAGAACTCTCAGCTCTTTCTGTACCATGCCTGCCTGGATGCTACCATGTTTCTGCCTTGATGACAAAGGACTGAACCTCTGAGCCTGTAAGCCAACCCCAATTAAATGTTATCTTTTATAAAACTTGCATTGGTCATGGTGTCTGTTCACAGCAGTAAAACCCTAACTAAGACAGAAGTTGGTACCAGGGACTGGGGTATTGCTGTGACAGGCCTGACCATGCTTTTGTTTGGAAGAATGTGGATTTTGGGACTTTGGATTTGTAAAGCCATGGAATGCTTTAAGTGGGGCTTAATGGGCCAGACTAGTAGGAATATGGAAGACAGTGGTGCTGAGGGTCATTTGAACTGTGTAGGCCTGACGGCCCAAGAGGTTTCAGTGGAGAAGAACTTTAATATGTGGCTGAGAGACTGTTTTTGTGATGTTTTTGTGAAGAACATGGCTGCTTTTTGCCATTGTCTGAAGAGACTCCCTAGGGCTAAGGTAAAGAGATTTATATTAATTGCATCTGCAAAGGAAGTCTCAAAAGAGCCCAACAAAGACTTTGTTCTCTGGTTAAGTCTGATGAAGAGAATTTTGAACAAACATAGCAAGCTGAGAAAGGGAAAGTACAAAATATATAGTTTGAGTATTAAAGGGACTCCAGGAAGTGAAATGAAGCTGAATTCAAGGATATTAAATTGAATTAAAGGAGTGGTGACCTTGGGGCAAGATTCCCCCAGTTAACTTTAGGTCCAGGCATGGTAGTACAAGCCTTTAATCCCAGGAGGCAAAGATAAGCAGATTCCTGAGTTCAAGGCCAGCCTAGAACAGAGCAAATTCTAGGTAAAGAAAAACTTTAATCCAGGCTTGGTGGACCACACCTTTAATCCCAGTGCTTAGGAGAGAGGCATGCAGATCTCTTGAGTTCAAGGTCTGTCTAAGGAGCAAGATTCAGGACAGCCAATTTAGGCAGTGAAGGAGCTGGGAAAAAGGAAGCTAGTGATAATGTAATAGAACAAGGGGGCCAATGTTCCAGCTCCTGCAAGCAGCAGAACTCAGCAGCTTCGGCCATGTGTCTCTGGCTTTATATTCAAGAGAAGAAGACTACTGAAACAATTGATGCTGGTTAGCTGGAGCTAAGAAATTAGTGGTGATTAAGAAAAGACCAGCATCACTGAGGTGAAATATGGGAAGTGTTTTCTGAAAGCACAAAGAAGCTGTATTCCAGAGATAGCCAAGTGTTCCTCATGCTGCAGCTGTAGTACTTGGTAACATGTAAGAATCATTCAGGTGGTACTGGTTTTGAAGGCATGAAGGCATCATGAAGAACAGCTGAGGCTTGGTACTGTGAGAGGCCATGGAAGGCCATTGGTGAAAGTGTACCCTCAGTTGTAATTGACAGCCCAGGACTGAAGGGGTCATGCAAAGGAGTTGAGGTTTGGTACCATGAAGAGAGCCTATGAGAGGCTTTGGTGAAGCATAGTTGCAGTGGAAGACCCTAGCATATTGGAGATGCCAGTACCATGGGATGACCACCAAGAACAGCAGTGGCAGTGGAGTGGATCAATCTGAACTTATAGTGCTACAGAGGGCAGAGCTGGAGAAGTGACACCAGCTCTTTGGACATGTACAAAAGATCATGTGTGAATCTCAGACATTGGAACAAGAAGCTGTGAAGCTGAAATTGACTTGGGGTACCCAAGATGTTAAAGATGCCAGAGCCACAGGATGCCTGCCAAGGAAAGCTGCTAACAGGGAGTGGAACAAGCCCAGGAGAAAGAACCTTGTTGAAGACAACAAAGATGAAAAAGGAGTTGGATATCTGAAGACTGCTTTGCCATCAGACATGGAGATGCAGAGTTTGGACTTTGCCCAGCTGGTTTCCTGTCTTGCTTGGGGGATTACAGTTAAGTGATTGGATGAATCTCAAAAAGAGACCTTGAACTGTGGACTTTTAACACAGTTGAGACTGCTCTAGACTACAGGGACTTTTGAAGTTGGACTAAATGTATTTTGCATTATGCTATGTTTAAGTATGACCCCCATAGACTAATGTTTGAACAAGCCTATGGGGGCCAGGGAGTGGAATGTGATGGTTTGTATATGATTGGCCCAGGAAGTGACCCCATTAAGAGGTGTGGCCTTGTTGGAGTGGGTGTGTCACTGTGGGTGTGGGCTTATGACCCTCCCCCTGGCTGTCTGGAAGTCAGTCTTCTACTAGCGGCCTTCAGATGAAGATGTAGAACTCTCAGCTCCTTCTGTACCATGCCTGCCTGGATGCTACCATGTTTCTGCCTTGATGACAAAGGACTAAACCTCTGAGCCTGTAAGCCAACCCCAATTAAATGTTGTCTTTTATAAAACTTGCATTGGTCATGGTGTCTGTTCACAGCAGTAAAACCCTAACTAAGACAGCCCCCCACCATTTTCAGCCTCACTCCCAGCCCTCTCCCATTCCCACTCTCCCCACACCCAACCACCATCCCATTCCCTTCCTCACAATTCTTTTTTCATTGTGTATTATTCTCTTGCCTTAAAGTAGACATATCTACAAGGTATGTCTTGTCTTGTACACATCTTAAGGTATACATGTCTACATATAAATGTAAGCACTTCAAGATTCACATACTTTTTGAGAACATTTTGCCTTAACTCCTTTCTTATGACTATTCAAGTATTTAATCAATTTTGTCCTATTTTAATAGATTAATACCATTTATTTATCCAGTTATTCAACAAGTATTATGGGGTGCTTGATAAGATTTTAGGGCACCTAGGAGAAAGTTGTGAGGAAATCAGTCACAACACTAAGCCTCGTGGAGTTGAAGCTGATAGTGAGTGCTAAAAATGGCACTCACAGCAGTGACCCAATGAATCGGGGATAATGATGGGAGAGGTTAGGAAGAAGACTTCACTGAAGAAAGGCCATTTGAGGAAACACTCAAAAGGAATAAGTCATTTGAGACTCTAGAACAAAAGCTTTCCATGGAAGATCAAGGTCAAGGTCTAAAAGGTAAAAATAAGATTTGAGTAACAGCTTGTGTGTGTGTGTGTGTGTGTGTGTGTGTGTACTGACTGGGGCTTATCATTCCCCCGGCATTAGTTACATTTCTCGATGCCATTGTAGAACACCACACAGAAGCAGTTTGAGAGAGGATGGGGTTTACTTTGACTCATGGTTTCAGGAAGGTTTCACTTCACCACAGTAAGGAAGTCACAGTGGAGCCCATTCATGCTGGAGGTCTCCTGTGGCAGTGGTTTGTTTAAACATGCTACAAACCAAGACACAGGGAACTTGAATTGGAACCAGAGCCGTTATGATATTCATTCCCAACAAGCAACAATAGTGCCGCAAGCTGGCGACAAATATTTAAAACATCTTGTGGAAAATGTTTCTGATTTGAGATATTGAACTCTATTTCTTTGGCCTTCTTAACACTTCTGCACTTCTGGCCTCCTCTCTTTGATTACTCTGCTCACCTTATAATGCCTCAAATAAATCAAGCATGCCCCAGCCTCAGGGCTGCAGCATTCAGTGCTTCTTTAACTTTGAATGATTTTTTTCTACATAGACTGATGCTACATCTGCCCACTGGGAATTCTGATTAAACATCATTTCATAATTTTCTTCTTGCCAGTAATAATAATAATAATAATAATAATAATAATAATATAAATATTATTATTATTACCATTATTGCTATGAATTTATGCAAATTTAGTTAGTGTGCATTAATATTGCCATGGAACCTAAATCATTTCTAAATACTTAGATGAACGACCTACCTCGTGAGCTAGAAAAATGGCTCAGCACTTAAGAACAATGGCTGTTCTCCCAGAGGAGTCAGGTTTGATGTACAGTGCCTGAAGGGCTGCTCACAGCTATCGCTAACCATAGTCCTAAGGGAAGAGATGCTCTCTCCTGTCCTTTGAGGGCACTCTATGCATGTGGTGAACACGCATAAAGACAGGAAAAATAAACAAGAATAGATAGACAGATAGATAAATAGATAGATAGCCAGCCTGTTTAAATACACAAGCAGACTTTACTAACTTGGCAACTTGAGTTGGGTGGTATTCAGTAGTACACCAAAAATTTAAGTCTCTGTAATTATTTGAGGAATCAAATGACCTGGTCATTTTCATGACTATGAAATTATACAAATAGAGAAGTAAGGAACACCCTGGAAATGGACTGTCATACAAATCTGGATAGTTATGAAATAGGTGCCATAGTTCTCAAGGAAAACAGAAGAAATAACAGACAAACCTTGGGTTGTTGCTGTGAATGACTGTGGTCAATAAGAAAATGGCAGTGAAACCGCAAGGTCAAACATCCACCAAGAAAAATAAATGAAAAAGTAGAAGTACATTTGTCAGCTCCAGAATACCTTTGAACCACAGCCAAAGATTGTTATGAAATGTTTGGAGTTCTCACGAAGGCAACTTTTTTTTTTTTTTAAGCACTTGTTCAATGAAAAGAAAACTGCCTCACAGAAGAAAAAGATGTTTCAGCAAAATGGGGAAATAGTAAGAACCAGAATGAAAAACTCACTGGGAAATGCAAGCAAATTCACAATGGCAATGCAGCTGAGCGCCACATGAGCTGCAAGAAAGACAGGATGAAGGATAGAGCACAGGGAAGGAACATTTGTCAATGTAAGTAACTCTATCCAGGTCATCAGGCCCACAAATCCAATTTCCTTCATGCTTCCTACATGATTTGGAATTCCTGGGTGTAATTCTTTTTTTCCCTCGGGGCCTACAGTGCACAGAATTATTTCCCCAGTTCACATGATGAAGCCCTAACTCTAACATAATGGTGTTTGGAAGCACAGCCTTCAGAGCTAAAGTTAGACTGTGTCATGAGAGTGGTTTCCTTGCAATAAGATTAGTGTCTTAATAAGAAGAGAGCTAATGTCTCTCTACCACGTGAGGGCGCACCAAGGGTATGCCCATCTACAAACGAGGAGAAGTATCTTCCCAGGAACCAAACCTTGTGCTGACACCCTGATCTTGAGCCTCTAGACCCCGTAACTCTAAAAAGTAGTTCTGTCTTCCTTATATCACACACTCTGTGAGTTTTGCTATAAGAGTTGATAAGCAGATTAGTGAGGGGCCTCTAAAAGTGAGCAGTATCCCAATAGAATTAAGTTATCATCTAACTGTTCCAGAAAGACAGCACGTAAAGGTGCTGCAGTTTGCCAAAGGAATCCCTGAGCAATGTGTAAGGAGTGTACAAAGTCTTGAGTGAAGGCATTATTGACAAAGACCAAGGCGTCAGACTCACTGGAATTATCAAAAGCTTTCCTGGGTCAGGCTTGCAGTTGACCCAAGAGGCTTCCTCTGGTCAGAGTACAGATGCTGGTCATGCACAAAAAAAAAAAAAAAAAACCCAAAAAACAAAAAACAAAAAACAGCAATTGTAACTTCTGGCCCCTGGATGTTTATAGCCAAACACTATTCCACCACCTCCTTGCCTCCTTCTTTTCTTGTACTACAATATATAACATAACAAACACACTGAGGTTCCAAGCTGCTTCCATGGTTGGTGTCCTTCAATCATAGCAAGCACATCTGAGGCCAGTTTTTCTGTAAGTGTCTCTGTGGGTCTGTCTGGCCTTTATTCATTCCCTCATCACCCTAGTTAAGTCAATCACTGGGACTGTGTAGGATACAATGGCATTCATAGATAGAAGTTCCTTTATTTACATACCTACCTACTTGCCAAAAGAACTAAAGAGGATTTCTTAGCTTCCAGCTAGAACAAGCTGCTTGAATTCTGATGAGGCCCAACTACTGCCCCCAATCTATGGAAAACTGGCCATGTACAATCAATATTATAGTGGTATTTCCTGGTATTCTGGTACACCAGAAATAATGTGCTCTGTTGAGTCATTCTTTGTTGACTAACGGACACTGTTGACAGATTGGACCGTCCCATTAAGAGCAGATGTTTTCCCTGTGGCTCCAACAATGACTTAAACTAACAAGATCAATGATTCAAATGGGTTTTCTTGGTTATAATTTGGGTCAAGTAGGAAAAACCTTCTGAAAAAAATGTACACAGGTACAGCTTATGGAAACCTAGGAATATTCAACTCTAGAAAGAAATTTTACTATTAATGGAGAGGTAAGCTGAGACAGTGCCAGAAGCCATGTAGAAGATAGTAAAACTCAGCAGGTGATCTTCCTGAGATCATGGACTTTGAACGCTAATGAATGAACTCTTCTCTGTCAAGGCCAAAGGGGGCTACATTTTAGGAAAGATTCCAGCTATCAATATGCCTTTCCTGTTATTATTAAATATGAATAACAAACACTAGGTATTAATCCACCATTTTGGAAAGATTTTTGCAGATCAACAAAGATGTACTGTCTTGTTATGATACTATATAGACAAATAGATGATTTCTTGATTCTTAATGATGATCCTATAAGAATTCCTAAGATTATATTAGTGATTATTAAACCCTTTCTAATAGGACTGCTTTTAAAGCCCTCTCTGATATGAAAACTGCAGTTAGATTTCTGCCAGTCTTCATGTGTCATGAGTTAATTGCTTCTGATATAGAAAGCAGGCATTTACAACTTAGAACACATTCCAAGAAGTTGTAAAACAGTTAACCAAAGGTTATAAAAGGGAGCTAATGATTTATTGTAGGTGCAAGGACAGAAGATAAACATTGACTGGGTTTTTCTATACAAAGCTTCAATAACTTAGTCATAAGAATTATGAATTTTTTAACTCTCAATGAACCTGTGGATTTAGTGATGGAAAATAAATGTCTAGTTAGATAACCACTCTTGATGGACCACATGTAAACATCTTTGTTGTAAACTTCTTATTCAATTTATGATTTGGATTTATGTTTGAACTTTCAGTGAACTTTTGTAAAAAAAAGAAAAAAGATGTTGGAAAAACCATGTGACTTATTTTCCTACAAAAAGGTACAAAAAACTAGGAACAATTATATTCCATGACATTACATTAGAGAAGAAGTATAAGAAAGAAAGTTATTAGGATGTTTTAGAAGCCAGCATTCAGCACAGCTGGAGTTTAAAGGCCAGAGTCCAAAAGTCTTTACAACTGCATTCGGAGACCAACAGTCTTTAAGATGTCTCTATGTTCATTGCTGTGTCCTGCTTCAACCCATTCTAGGCCATGCTGGCTCCTAGCAAGACAGCACTAGGAATCAGTCACAGAGAACAGGAACTTGCATTATTAACTGAAGTCAAATAAGAAAGTTTTATAGATGTGGGAACCCCCAAAGCATGAAACAAAGATACGGCTTTGCCACAACCCACATTCACTCTTCTCTTCTTTTACTATAATGTAGTTTGCTTTGGGGGAGAGGGGAGAAGAAGATTATCTCTTCCATCTTTCTCTGAGCAAATCTGTTTCCTCTTATGCTTCATTATTTAATTATATGTCCTTCAATATTTTTGTTTTTTTATTAGTTATTTTCTTTATTTACATTTCAAATGTTATCCTCTTTCCTCGTTTCCCCTCCAAAAATGCTTTATCCCTTCCCACTCCCCCTGCTCACCAACCCACCCACTCCTGCTTCCCTGTCCTGGCATTTCCCTATATTGGGGCATCGAGCCTTCTCAGGACCAATGGCCTCTCCTCCCTTTGATGTCCAACAAGGCCATCCTCTGCTACATATGCAGCTGGAGCCATGGGTCCCTCCATGTGTACTCTTTGGTTGGAGGTTTAGTCCCTGGGAGCTCTGGTTGGTTCATAATGTTGTTTATCTTCCTCTAGCTCCTCCACTGGGGACCTGTGTCAGTTCAATGGTTGGCAGAGAGCATCACCTCTGTATTTGTCAGGTACAGCAGAGCCTCTCAGGAGACAGCTAGATCAGGCTCCTGTCAGCAAGCGCTTGTTGGCATCCACAATAGTATCTAGGTTTGGTAACTGTATATGGGATGGATCCCCAGTTGGGGCAGCCTTTAAATGGCCTTTACTTTAGTCTCTGCTCCATACTTTGTTTCTGTATCTCATCCCATGGGTATTTTGTTTCCCCCTCTAAGAAGAACCAAAGTGTCCATACTTTGATCTTCCTTCTTCTTGAGCTTCATTTGGTCTGTGAATTGTATCTTGGGTATTCCAGGCTTCTGGGCTAATATCCACTTATCAGTGATTACATATCATGTGTGTTATTTTGTGATTGGGTTACCTCACTCAGGATGATATTTTCTAGTTCCAACCATTTGCCTAAGAATCTCATGAATTCATTGTTTTTAATAGCTGAGTAGGATTCTATTGTGTAAATGTACCACATTCTCTGTATCCATTCCTCTGTTGAGGGACATCTGGGTTCTTTCCAGCTTCTGGCTATTATAAATAAGGCTGCTATGAACATGACTTTTCAACATAATCACTCACAGTTCACTATTGCTTTCTCATTGCCCATATTCCAAATTTCCAAGTCTGTCAGCCCAACCTTTTTGTTTACTTCCTTTGTGTTTGTTTCTTTGAGACAGGGTCCCATGCTGGCCTCAAACCTGCCACATTGGTGGATATAATTGAACTCTTGATTCGTATGTCTCCACCCAAGCACTATGGCTACAGGTGTGTGTTACCATTCTCAAGCCTAGTCCTGATCCAAATAGTTCGGGTGAAAGAATGGCCATAGGCAGACAGGCTCATAGACAAGAAAATGCTCATGACACAGAGGTCACATAGGCTAAAACACATGTAAAAAATCTTCCCGCGTCTACATATGTCTGAGACATGAAAATAAAGTCCCATTTCCTTTAAGATGAGCCTAAGCTCTGGCTCAGTACTCCTGTACAAAGATATCGAATGCTTTGCCAACAATATCAAGCATCAGACATAACAGGTTTGGGAGGGATCAGATAGTCCTTCTGCATTCAAAGTGAAGTCCCTGCTTGCTTCAGCCAAAAGCTCCATGCACAACATCTCTCCAGAACATTGAGTGGAGATTTGACTTTTCACTTGCAAATTAGAAATAACCATTCATGCACTTCTTCCTGGAGTGAAGACAAATTTCCAAAGTTCTGTTAATTTGCTTACCACTATTGGCAATGCCGGGACTTTGCTGTTTTTGTTAATATATTTTTCTGTTGTTGTTTTTTTCTTGATATCCTCATTGTTCCTGCCTTTTGTGTAATTTAAGGATTTTCTATGTCCACCTCAGTTCCTGAACAATGACACTAAGTCTTATTTATTTATGAATTAATGATGAGACCTTATACTAGGCTTGTACCCCCAAATAGCTCACAACTCAATTAACTTGATTATACTAGTCTATGTCTGCCAGGTGACTGGTTACCTCTCTTGAGTTTCATAAGTCTGACTTCTGCATCTCAGCTATTAATCCCCTATGCCTAAGTCCATCCCAGAATTCCTATCCTTTTCCAGAATTCCTACCTTCTACTTTCTGCCTTTGCTAAAGTCTATTAGCTTTTTAATAAATCAAACAGAAGGTGAGAGATGGAGTGTTTACAAAATATACAAAATATGGTATAGCAATATGAATAATTCCAAAGTTCAGTCTGCATTCAAATCTCTCCTGCCACAGAAATCAGCATTTGAATAATACAAAGAGAATCTTTTACAAAGTACCCAATATTATGATCCCAGCACTTTTGCATTACTAAATAGTAAATTGAAAAGTGGCCTCAGAAACTAAAGTTCAAGTAAATAGCCCTTGCTAAAAGAGTTTTCATCAATTCCAAGGGTTGGAATGCCCATGTTACTTAGTATGGAAAATTGCAAAAATTAGCAGAACTCTGAGGTCTTGAGATGTCATGTACTGAATGAATCAAACATCCTCCAAGAAATGAACACAGAAGAAAAACTGGCATCCACTTACCTATTTTCTTGTCTGACTATCATCAGCCACCAAGTTTAGGATAGGTAGGAGAGAAGGAAGAGGAATGAGGAAATGCAACATTTGATTAAAAGAAAACAGGTTTTATCACTTTGTTGACTCTTTGAGAGTAGTTTTTTGAGAAGGTTGCATTATCATCTACAGTACTTTTCAATTCTCATCAGTATGTGACATGCATTTCTTTGAGAATCATAATTTTATTAAAAATCAACATACATTGCATTTTTTTCCTCAGGAAGCCATGCTTTCTCAAGCTATGGACTCAGAATATGACCAGATATCACAGAATTTGACACATACACATGCACATACACAAACACACACACATACACACACACACACACACACACACACACACACTAGCACTTCTGGTGCAAGGTATATCTGTACATAAAACACTCCAAAATACTAATTTGTAATGTATCTAAAAGTGGGTATTTTTTTTTCCTTTCAAACCCAATGCTAAGTGCATTTATATTCAGATAGTTAAAAGATATCTTTTAATTCAATCATTCAACATATAATGACTAAGTACTTACTGTGGTATAGAACTATTCTAATGGATTGGTAACAGCATTTCTAAATAAAACTGAAAGACAACCAGTTAACTTTAAGTTTCTTGTGAATCCTGAATGTTGTGATGAGGATACTTGTAGTAAGAATTTGTCTTCACTGTCTATCACAAGTTCAAATTTAACTAGATAATTCTTAATTTAGCATGAATTCTTAATCTGTGCTAGTTATATCTGACAAACACAAATGTACAACCCTTAAGCTATTTAATCACTTTGCCTTTTGTTTAAGTTTTTACAGTGTAATCAACTTCTAGGTATACAATGACAAAATGGGGTATCATTCCCTTGAACTCTGAAAAGCAAGCATTAATTGTAAAATCATGCAACTGTGAGCCTTATATGTGCTTCTAAGAAACTTCAAAAGTTCAAGGACTGCTTCAGATGCACAAAACCCCAAAATTCTAGATTGGACATCAACAGTTTCCTCTCTGATGACATACATAAATTCTAGGGGTATGGGTTTTTCCTTTCATGTTATCTGTTGTAGTTAAACATTTGTGTCCAAGTGTATATGTTAAATATAACTACCCTCCTTTTATAGGATAACTCCATTTAATCCTTTTCCTAGACACTACAATAAATAATAAATAAAAAGCCTAGTGCTGAGTATAGGTTATGTCTTTTGGAGTTATTCATAAGTTAAAACAGTATATTATATTACTGTTGTTCACAGTTACTCTCCAGAAATAGATAGCCAGATAATATTGCTGTAGATAACACATACTTGAATCATAGACCACTAGCCAAGCTGGTACTGACTGGATGCTTGCAACCCTACTTGCTAATTTGTATAGCACCGAGAGGTACAATGTATTCTGGGGGCAGAGGGTGGACATAGTCATCAGTCTTACCTGCTGTGAACCCCGTGAACTACAGTAACAACTGGCAAGATAAGACAAACCCACTCATGTTTTGGATAGTCCTGGAACTACTTGTAATTTTGTGCTAATTTCACTCTCCGGGGAAGGGCTGCAAACAAGGAAGGAGTCAGCACTCAAGTGACTTCCTGTAAACCTTCTTCCCACATTAGTTTGTAAAATAGAAGCTAGAGTGTGTGATCAGGCAGGGGAAGGGAAGGTGGAGCTGAAGATTTTGTGGGAGGGGTGGTCAGAGAAGGAGAGGGAGAGAGAGGTCAATGGAGGAGGAGGTGGAAAGAAAGGGGAACAGAGGCACCTGGCCTGGAGAAACCGCAGGTTATAAGGAGTCTCACAGATGGGGATGATGGTAGTGTCGTGGTAGATCTGCCCAAACTAGGCACACAGCTTGCTTTAATTGAGTTGTGTTTTCATTGCCCAGGCTTATCTGAGTTGGAGATTTCCTGCAACATACTCATGTAATAGTGGCACAAATGCTATGGAAGTAATCAACAACTTTCTGGCTGGATTTATGGCCCATTCCACAAGATGGGACTCAAATCTGGCACTGTTACTGAAGCTGATAACTTGTACCTAAACAGGTCTCGGTCCCTAAGGGAAAACTTAATATTATTATTATTATTCCAATTAGACGAAAACTTAATATTATTATTATTATTCCAATTAGACATAGTATTAAGTTGACTCCTAATGACTGATAGTTATCTGCTTAGAATTGTGGTGCATCTCACAAGTATCATCAGAGAACCTTCTTTTTTTAGTAGATAGCAATCAAGACATAAATTCACAATTGCTCAATATTCAAATAGTATGAGACTGTAGAGTTTTAGCCCTACATGAAATGTCTCTCTGTCTCTCTGTCTGTCTCTCTGTCTCTCTGTCTCTCTGTCTCTGTCTCTGTCTCTGTCTCTCTCTCTCTCTCTCTCTCTCTCTCTCTCTCTCTCTGTCAGACACATGCAGATCTCAGGGTTCATGGATCTTCACAGAAGTGGGTGGAAGACAGAAAGATTATAAGATTGTAAGAGCCAGGGCTAGTATATTATTATAGAAAAACAAGTCTTCTTGGCCACAAGGGCAGTTGCACAAAATATGGTGATTGTGATAGCATATGTAAGACCGTCCCACGATCAGTTCAGACAAACTTCCTGCATGGAGGAAGGAAATAGTCATGAAGTCTCAACCATAGTTAAGGGACTATTGGCAACTGATAGTTGTTAGGAAAGGAAGAGTCAACTCTCTTTAAGGATGAGGCTCCTGAAAGTTTACCATAATTCCGTAGATGACATTATACCAATACACATACTGGCATCATTAAGTTAATTCAGTGAGTTAAAACAAACAAGAACATAAATTTGAGAGAACAGTTCAGTGGGAAAGAATATGAAGGGAGAAATAGGGAGTGAGTAGATATGATCAAAACACTTTATATGAAAATATGGAATTCTCAAAAAAATATTTTAAAAAATATAAGCTTTCATATGGTGGTAGGAGGTAGGGGCTTTAAGATATGATTAAGTCATAGACTGAAGCCTTAGTGACTAAAGATCATACTATGGTCATGGGGTCCCAGAGAGGTCCATGTGAGGACACTATTAAAAAGTTAGCCGTTAGCTCCTAGCAGACAGCAGCTCCTATCATCACACTGTATCCTTGTCTCACATACCCAGCCTACAGAATACGGGAGATAATTGCCACCTATCTATAAGCCACCCAGGAACACTGGGGAGCTGTTTGAGTGGGGCTCTTTGGGGTTAATATTATATAAAAACCAGATCCCCAAATACTCTACAGTGTCTTATTATAGCAATTCAGCCGACAGAATGGCCTTTCTGACTTCAGGCATCAAGAAATGTATACGACTCTTCCAGATATTCTCCTGGGGCTGCCCACATAGGGTTGAAATTGTTTCAGGTCACAGCTTTATTTCCCTCTTTTGGAGAGCCATGGAGTCATTACATACCCAGAATTCAATACTGCCCCTCCTTCAAGGTCAAGGTTGTTTCCTTGCTCTCAATTGCAGTGGAATTTTACCAGAATTGTCAGTATAATAAAGATATTGTGGTTTCCACTTCTCTAAGATTAAAGTTCATAACCTGAGTGGCGACCAAATTTGTTTGAATAACTCTTTTTAGTCTATTATTTATTTTCCATTCACGAAAGTATGATATATATTATGAAATGACATGTCTTTAGTCATGTCTGTAATTGAGTAGTGATTGACTAAATGTGATGAGCATGTCATCATTTAAATTTAAGCTTTCAGTATTTCTATAAGGTGAAAATATATGCACATTCTTGTCTTCTGATATCACATAGAGAATTATTGTAATGTACACTCACCCCGCTGTGCTACAGAACAATAGAATTAACCTTTCCTATCAAAGAATGCCCTGACATTATTTTAGTTCCAGAAGAATGACACCATTTTCTAGGATGATGAGTACTGCAATGGCCAGGATGAACAATCAATCTAGTTATTAATCATAATAATATACCATAATACCATTGGTTGAGGTATCCCTTCCCCATTCTTCTCACTTTGCCTCAGTCGCTGGTAAGAAGCTTCTGCTCTCAAAGTCTATCAGAGGAACAATTGTCCTTACATTTGTTATAGAAACCCTGAAATCTTTGCCTCTCTGTGTTGGGCTTATTTCATTTCATAGTCTGTCCTTCATGTGCCTTCATATTGTCTCAAATGACACTATGAGTAGTGATTGACTAAATTTGATGAATATGTCAGTATCCAGGATGGGAATTAACTTGAATTCACATTAACAGATGTGAAATAGATGTGTAACAGGATCTCAATATCCAGGATGGAAGTTAACTTGAATTCACATTAACAGAGGAAGAATATCAGGTGAAGAAAATGTTTTGCACATACCAATGCTGTTATCTCTTCAAGCTCTTAAAGAGTTCTAGGAGTGCACAGCTCCTGACCATTGCTGGGACCATTGTGCTCACAGACAACCCAATTCTGTCACTTATTACTATTTGTGTCTTGAATGTCCTCAGAAAAACTTGGGTGTTAAGCTTGGCCCCAGCTGATAGAGCTAGAACTACTGGAAGGCAGGGGAAATTTTAAGACATAAGGCAAGGCCAAATTTTAGGAAGTAGGCCATTGGGAGCATGCCTTTGAATGTTATATTAGGACTCCCATATATGTAGTACCCCCACTCTGACTATAACCCATTGCTCAGTGTTCTAAGAGCATGAGAAAGATGGGAAACAGATGTGCAGAGGTCCAGATCCTTCTCTTGAGTCTACCAGGCTCTACTATGCTCCTGATGGCTTTACTAACCATGAGTACAAACTGTTTTAGATAATATTAACCCAAAAGGGCCCCATTCAAAAAGCTTCCAACTTGATATTTCAGTGTGAATTTGATATTTTTTCCTATCACCTCAGTATTTCTTGATTCTGTGATACAATCACCTATTTAAAACTCATTTTATAGTCCACAGTTTGACAATGTGGGATGTACACTGTTGCAGGAAATATGAAAAATGAACCCACCAACTCCCTGGTGAGGCTGGGCCACATGCTTCTGCTGCCATCGGCAACTCTGTCAGCTACGCCACACACACACACACACACACACACACACACACACACACCCCGCCCCCAGCATCTGGCTGGCTTGTCCTGGCAACCACTAGCTCTCTCTCTCTGCTATAATCCCCTGTAATTGGTGGTCCCACATTCTAGTAACCAAATTGAACTGCCAACCTCAAGGTCAGAAATCACAATTCCCAGTAACCTAGTAGAATTAAAACTCTTAAAGCTTTTAGTTAACCAATCCGATTGATGTATTCATAAACTCACAATTTACAAGATGCCAACACAATAACTTCAGGGCCAATTGAAAATGATAAAAGCTTTATCCCAATTAATGTAACCTTGTGATATCCTCTCTTTCCCCTCAGACTCTCTCTCTCTCTCTCTCTCTCTCTCTCTCTCTCTCTCTCTCTCTCTCCCTCTCTCTCTCTCTCTCTCTCTCTCTTACCTCCACCTTCATTTTCCCTGTCCAATCACAGGCCTCCTCCTTACTAATGTAATTGGACAGGGAAAATCCTGCAACAGTACATCCCTACTTAGGCGATAAAAAAAATTAAAAATAAATTTATATTCTGCTATTTTTGTCATTAGTCTGAATCTATTAAGCTTTCCTCTCTTCTGTTAATCCCAAGGCAGTGGCTTCCAGATGGAAAGCCAGCCAGCGAGCAGTGAGAACATTCAGAAGAATCCTCACTTGTGTTAAGCTCCCTCTCAAACCTAGGCTCCACTGCTGCCCATTCATCCAAACTAAATTGCCCCATCAAAGAGAAATACTTTGCCGTTTAATAAGAAGAACTTGCATTTCTCTTGCCAAGGAAAGGATATCTGGAATTAAATATCTTCCAAGATAATAACACAACTAAGATGAAGGCAATGTTGAATACTTGTATATATGATACATTGCATTAAAACACTCAGAGACCTGAGCACTGTGGAGCTGTTTTTGCTAATTGCAGGGAAACAAACTTTTCACTAAGTGGGTAATATTGTTTCAACAAATGAGACTTGATTGTAATAATTGTTTTTCATCTGTGTTGGGAAAGCCTTCCAAATGGCAAAGTGAAAACACCTCTGTTACCAGTCACTTGTTTCTTTTTTGTTTGTTTGTTTTTGTTTGGTTTGGTTTTTCGAAACAGGGTTTCTCTGTAGTCCTGTCTGTCGTGGAACTCACTCTGTACACTAGGCTGGCCTTGAACTCAGAGATCTGCCTGCCTCTGCCTCTGCCTCCCAAGTGTCGGGATTAAAGGCATATGCCACCACTACCTGGCTCAGTTGCTTGCTTCACACTGCACATTTTCTTCTTCCCACTGAGATGTGTATGATGTTCGCTGAATATTCCAAGAAGATAATGACCAATTCATATGCATTTAGGATTTGAAGGAGTCTAATTTTTCCCTAAATTGACTGAACTTAACTCTTGACGACCCTGAGCAGATAAAAAGTCTATGGGAATGCCCTGCTGAGCTCCTCAATGGCTATTTAACTTAAAGCGCATTGCTCTGGAGTTTAGTATATCAACTGACAATGCTAATAAAATAGATGTACCATGTTTGGGGGAGGTGATTGATATTTGCAAATAGATCCTAAAGGCCATACCATAAAGAAAGGCATAAAAATTCTGCAAATGGGTTCTCTTATTTTCTTCCTCCTTGAAACACCAGCCTCAGAGAAATCAACTTTCCTTTATGCTGTTCTGTTCTACTTCTCAAGACATCCCAAGGAAAGGAAGCTGGCATTACCAATGCACGTTAGCAACCAAATATTTTCTGATGTCCATATTATACATGGCCAAAATCACCTCCAATTGGAGCCTGTAAGCCCAGGAATCAATGTAACTGAACAACAGGAGACAAATGAAATAATTGGCCACCATTGTTTTATTAAAGATTGGGGCAGCTGGAATTATTGCAAAGCAAACATGTATAGCCCCTGGGAATGGCTGAAGAGTAGCGTTACAAAAGCTAACATAATGGAACTGGAGGAATACATTTTCTTCTTTCAATCACCACATCAATAATGTATTTTGCTTTATTCTAACATGGGTTGCTAGGGAAAATCCAAACAAGAGAAATTCCCTGTAAACAATACAATCCAAAGTGAGGTCAACTTTAGCACCCTCAGCTGGTTGCTGCAGTTTGAATGGTCCCCTTTTTAATCATGGATAATTTCTTCCGCTGCACAGTGGTCCTGCTAGTTCACAGAAGATGGAATCTGTGTTCTTGTACTTTGATGATTACCTACAGTGGGACTGGTGTGATTTGGATGCTAATGTTACTTTTCTGTTACTTGATGCTGAAGGAAAGAAAATATTGCTCTGTTTTCTTTCCATGTATGGTGGTAAGCCAGAAAAAAAAATATGAATCAGAACATTTTTTTTAAATGAGTAGAGAGAAATAAGAATTAAAATGATGGAGAGTGGTTATATTTTGTGAGATTAGGAACGAGATCTGAGTCCATGGTTAATATATCAATCATGTGCCATGTTGATATTCTCACAATAATTTTATATCCCTGTAAAGATGCCTCCCCAAATTATCCTCCTAATAGCAATGTTATTACAGTGCTCCCTAGAAATTATCAGCATAAACTGGACATCTGTCCAATCCGTGCCTTCAAGTCTGCCAGACTTGACCTTAGACATCATTGGCCATTTAATACAGGGTATTTGGTTGGTGTGAAAGAAGCCAGACACTCTGTTGTACTGGGGAAGAACATAGACTACAGTTTCAGAGCTTATCTCTGCTGCCAACAAGTTGTGTGATTCCCAAAAAGAACACTGAACTCAGTTTCCCCATAAATAAAATAAAAATCAGAATCATGATTGCCTTGGAGAGCTATTAGAAATATTAAATGAATTAGGATGTATGAGATACTGAGAATGGTACCAGATGACTTTAAAAGTAGCCATTAAAGCAAGTAACCAGAAAACAAACCTAATATTCTTCTGGGAGGAACTGTGACATCTCCAATGTCAGATCTGCCCTGTTTGTTTGTTTGTTTGTTTGTTTGTTTATCAGAACTGAGGAATCTTCCAAGCCCATCTAGGCCAGCCACATTTCAGACTGTTATGTTCAAAGCTTGATTCTAGGAAGCCCAAAAGCATCTGGCCTCTCAGATTATCCAGTCAAAATGCTATGCTTATGATTTGATAGTCTCTTAGACATGGCGGCTGCTGTTCCACTGGGTGGATATTTTTCCATGCAGTGACACAGAGCATTGGGATTCCAGGCAGGTGTGTATCTGCAGGTGCTGGTGATATCTACCTCGTTGCAGGTTGGGAGTATGGAATCAGTTGCAGAAAGACATGAATTAGGAGCAATAGAAAACTATGACCTACTGAAAGCCACTGTGAAACACCAGGGTAGGATTATATTTGTTATCCTCACCTAAGGCTTCATGATTCAGAAGGGGTTTTTGAAGGATTACTCCCTGAGCTATTTTCAGCTTTGCAAATACCCTAGTGGAAAACTTGCATTCACTTAAGATAACACTCCCAGGGCTTCTGGAAACATTAAGTTTTGCTGTTTGATTGGTTGTCTTTCCTAGCCCAGCTGCAGGAGAGGATACTTTATCACTTTGGTGCAGTGACATAATCAGTGACAACCAGTCTTGCCCCAATGAAGAATTCTGAATACCAATTGAATATGTCATTGGTGGTAAAAGATGAGGGAAACAATTGGAAGATTATCAAAGCAAATGCATTGCTTTTAGAAAAAAAAAAAAACCTTTCTGAGTACAGAACCCAGTGAAGAAAAGAAAGGGATCCCAGATAACAGAGATTCAGTAACAGGGCACTGTTAAGCCTCTCTCAGCTCTAGACTACTATCTTTTGATCCCAGTGGGCCAGAGAATGAAGATAAGACCAATTAAGTTTAGATGAGGGAGAAAAATATGAACTTAACTAACAGGAGGAAATATAAAGACTAGCTACAAATGCATGTGAAAGTGGTAAAACATCAAGAGGTTTTACTTTCTTTCACAGAAGGAAAGTTGAGAAATCACAATAACAAATAAGGACGGCAGCTTTCCAGGGATAATTAATGCCGTGGACATAAAGAATTACTGTGACAAAGTTACTGATATGAGCTGAGAGCTAAAAAGAACATTTGTATCAAAAAAACAAGCAAGCACCTATTTCTCAGACAGAGGTCTCAGAGCCCATGAGACTGGCATCTCTGGATTGGGTTGAAAGATATCATTAATGGTAAGGGAGTGTAAAAATGAAAACACTGTATGTACAAGAATTATTGGGAGAGACCGGAGAGAAGCCCAGAGGGCCAGGAGAAGGAATAGAAATATGCAGCAATGAGGAATGGGGAACAGGAGAAAACCACACAAAGTCCCAGATGCCAGAGTTATGAGAGGCTCACAGGACCCAATGGGGATGACATTAGCTGTAATGCCCAACACCAGGGAGACAGAGCCTGAAGAGACCACCTCCAGTAGAAAGACATGGCCCCCACCCTGAGGGCCACCCACACATCTCAAAATTTTTAACCCAGAATTGTTCCTGTCAAAAGGAAATGCAAGGACAAAAAATGGAGCTGAGACTGAAAGAAAGGCCATCCAGAGACTGTCCCACCTTGGGATCCATCAAGTGCACAGACATCAAAACCCAAAACTATTGCTGATAGTGCTTCTTCTAGACAGTAGCCAGGCTGCCTGTCCTCTGAGAGGTTCTACTAGCAACTAACTGGGACAGATGCAGATACTTGCAGGCAACCATTGGACTGAGCAAGACACCCCTGTGGAGGAGTTAGGGGAAGGACTGAGGGAGCTGAAGGGAACTGTATCACCATAGAAAGAATAAGTGTCAACTAACTGGTCTCCTAGGAACTCCCAGGGACTGAGCTACCAATGAAAGAGTATACACAGGCTGGTCAGTGACCCCCTGCTACATATGTAGTAGAGGATTGACTTGTCTGGCTTCAGTGGGAGGGGATACTCTTGGTCCTGTGGAGGCTTAATGCCTCAGGGAAGGGGGATGGTGAGGGAGTGAGATGGAAGTGGGTGGGTGGGAAGCACCCTCTTAGAGGAGAAGAGGAGGGAGATGGGGTGGGGGCTTGTGGCTTGGAGACCGACCAGGAAAGGGCACAACATTTGAAGTATAAATAAATAAAATAATAAATTTAAAAAGTGAAAGAAAAAGAATAAGATGAAATCCATACTATTCACTTAACTAACTAACTGGCAAGTTCAATTCTGATTTTCATCTGTAAGACCCTACCTATTTGTATCCTCAAATACAGAAACAACAAAAAGACTGGGGCATCCAGAAGATGAAAAGCAACACTAAACTGGAGTGATCCATTGTGAGGGTCAGAACAAAACCAGAGAGATCATATTCAATGCGTGATTTGAGCAGAAGGATTGAACCTACTCGCCCAGGTGAAAATGGACTTTGTATAAATTGTTACAGTTAATTCGTCAAAATCATCAAGAGCAGAGTACATGTAAAGTTGAAAAAGCATCATTTGGGGATTCACTAAAACTCTTGTTTCTTTCATTTGTAATGCAGAACTTCCATATAAGCCACAAAAACAAAAGAGAGTAACTAAATGAATATTATATTCCAGAACACAGTGTTTCTAGCACTTCATTAACTAGAAAAAAATAACAGCGAAGGAACTCAGGAATAAAATTCTAGCTTAACACAAGGGAACAGTTTCTGCAATGATGCAAATCTCCTTCTGGATTGCAGAAAATGGTAGACACTCATCATGTGTCTAAAACATCTATGGCTTTGGCATATTGATCAATGGAATCTAATCAAAGACCCAGATGCAAATCCATGCACCTATGAACACTTGATTATTGATAAAGAGTCCAGAAATACACATTGAAGAAAAGAAAAAGACAGCATCTTTCACAAATGGTTCTGGTCAAACTGGATGTCTGCATGTGGAAGAATGCAAATAGATTCATATTTATCATCTTGCAAAGAAAAAAAGGCAAGTCAAAGTGAATCAAGACCTCAAAATAAAACTAGCTCCACTGAACATGATAGAAAAAAGTGAAGAATAGCCTTGAATGCATTGGCACAAGAGAAAACTTTCTAAACAGAACACTGAAAATGTAAGCAATAAGATTAATAATTAATAAATGGGCTTTCGTGAGATAGAGCAGCTTCTGTAAGGCAAAGGACAGCATTGAGCAAAGAGGCAGCCTAGAGAATAGAAAAATATTTTTACCAAGTGTACATCTAATAGAGGTCTAATGTCCAAAGTACCTATTTTAAAAAGTCAAGATAATCTCAAATGTCAAAAATCAAATAATCCGATTTTAAAAATGAGATACATATCTAAATAAAAATTCCCAGAAGGAAAATATCAAATGGCTAAGAAACACTTAACATCCTTAGCCATCAGGAAAATACAGATCAAAACTACTTTCAGATTTCATCTTATACCTGACAGGATTGCTAAGATCAATTACACCTGTGACAGATCATGCTGGTGAGATTTAGAGAAAGGAACACTCCTCCATTTTTGGATGGATGCAAACTTGTATGGCCACTATAGAAATCAATATGGTGATTTCTCAGAAAGCTGGAAATCGATCTACAAGATCGTTTTAAAACTCTTGGGTACCCAAAGGACATCCTATCCTACCACAAGGACACTTACTCATCCATGTTCCTTGTGACTTTTTTCATAATAGCCAGAAACTGTTAACAACCTAGTTGCCTCTCAATAGAAGAACAGATAAAGAAAGTGTGGTACATTTACCCAGTAGAGTATTACTCAGCTGCTTTAAAAAAAATGAAAATTTCAGACAAATGGGTGCAACTAGAAAAAAATAATCTTCCTAATTGAGGTAACACAAAAGCAAAATATCAAATATGGCATTTATTTACTTATAAGTGGAAATTGGTTGTTAAGTAAATAATAATCAAGCTACAATCTGTAGCCCCAGAGAGGTTAGATAAAGAGAAAAGTCTAGGGTGTGGAGTGGGAGACAGGAAAGCATATACCTCCCTCCAAAGGAGAAATAGAATAAATGTTGAAGGTGGGCTGGAGGCTGGTGTGAAGAGGAGTAGGAAGGGTGGGGAAGATGAAGGGAGAGAAGAGAAGATGTGGGGAGAGACAGAAAGAATTGGGGAATACAGGGAGGGGATCAAACCTAATACAGTGAAGCCTCCTGGAATTTATGGGGGTGACCCTAGTGAGGATTCCTCCTAATGGAAGAAGCAGAGTCTGAACTGGCCATCTTTGGTAACACCCAAGGCTTTCAGTGGTGTGACTTGGTTACGTTTCCTTTGAGTTGTTGGGCGAAGTGGTCCTGAGGTGATCCCTAAACAACCATGGCTTATGCCAAGACAGAAGGTTACTCTCTGAACACTGTCACAGGGGCTGGGGGGCATTGTTGAGGACAACATCTCCATAGTTGAATGGAGAACATCTCCATCGTTGAATGGAGAGAGTCCAAGGTGATGTAGACATGTTCGCCCTACATTCTAGTATCTTTGGAATGCTTAAATTTCTGTCTCAAATAAGGAGATATTTTGTGTGAAAAAAATGATTGTGAGTGGACAGTGGAGAAAGCTATTATAACAAGAAGAGAGCTATCCAAAATTTCGATTTTAGTTTGATGTTTTTCCAAATCTACATTCCATAGTTGTAAAGAATTTACACTAATTATGTGGTGTGTGGTTATATATAACCACATTCACATTTTCTCTAAAAGAATATATTTGATAAATCTTTTTCTATGTTGGTAGTAGCATACAAATTATTTTTTCAAGTAAACTCTCTCTTTACTGGAGACAAATACCAAAAAGTTGTTGAAAAGGCACAAGGCTTTGTCAGTGAGGTGTTCATCCAGTCTTTTAGAAAAAAGTGAGTGTTTCTGTAAGGAGGTAATTAAATATTACTAAAATTGGCCTTCTATACATCTCACAGGAATTAAAGCATTTTTAAAGCAAAGAAATTTTGTATCCACCAGCTCATCTAAAGTATATAGCATCCTACTTTACAGCCACAATGCATTTTTATATGTTCATAAATACATTAGTGATGAGTTAATTCATTAAAACATGACCATACAAATGACAATCTCACTTCCTACATTAATGTTTCCTGACTTCCTGAAGCCAGAACTAGAAAGTAACAAGCAGAGTCAGAAATAAGGCAAGTTAAAAAGTAAAAACCCTATGTCCTTTGTTTGGTGGTCTTAGATTTTTGATTACCTTTTCTTTCCCATGCCTAACAGCAATCAAAACCTATTCACTTGAAATGATTGGATGTACTGATTTTACAAATGTGGGAAATCACCTGAACTGGATGCTCACTTTTTCTTCCTAGCAGCTTATTTCATTTTGTTTCTGTGTAGAATGAAATCACTTCTAATGAGGTGGTTTCAAAAACCATCAGAAAAGTTGGATAATATCTTTAAGGAATGCTGTCCAGTGCTGCTTAATTCTGCATAAAAACAGAGTTATAGCTTAGAAGTAGACACTTTTTGTAGCATATACAAAGTCCTCACTTCTACATAGGATGCATGAGGACATCCCCAGTAAAACATGAACATAGACGTGTACACGCACATGTGTACACACACACACACACACACAATGAAAACAAATAGCCCTACTTAAAAATGGGGCACATTTTAAATTTGCACTAAGCACCAAGCAGAGAGTTCTCAAAAGATGAAACACAAACGGTTAAGAAGCAGTTAAGGAAATGTTCAATATCCATAGCCATCAGGGAAATGTAAATCAAAATTACTTTGAAATTTCATTTCACAGCAGTGATAATAGCCAAGATCAATAAGAAAAAAAATGACAGCACATGTTGATGAGGATGTGGTAACAGAGGAATTCTTACTTATTCATTGCTGGTGGGAGTACAGACTGGTACAGCCCTGTGGAAATTAATATGAGGTTCCTCAAAAAGCTGAAAATTGATGTACCACAAGACCCAGAAATAATGGTGTTGGAAATATAACTGAAAGATTCTACATCCTACTACAGAGATACTTGCTCACCTCTCTTCATTCCTGCTCTGTTTGTTATAGCCACAAATTGGAAATGACCTAGATGTCCATCAACTGATGTGCATACAATGAAAACGTGGTACATCTACATAGTGGAGTATTATTCAACTACCATGAAATTTTTGGGCAAATGAAAAGAGTTAAAAACAATCTTCTGAGTGAGATAACCCAGAGCCATAGATATTGCATGATATATATATATATATATATATATATATATATATATATATAGTTATAGTTATAGTTATAGTTATAGTTATAGTTATAGTTATATATAGTTATATATAGTTATATATAGTTATATGATTAATGACATGGGCTAGTTATTAAGGGACCAGGGAGGAGGGAAGGATAAATGGACTATAATGTTATAAACAGATAAAGGGGAAACTAAAATATAAGCATTAAATAGGATAGGGATGAGAGTACAGGTTAAAAGAAGAAATATGGAAAGGGATACCTAGCAATAAATAAAACCTACTACGGTAGATGCTTCTTAAAATATATAAATATATGAAAGGAGTTTAAATATGGCTGCCTAATATGAGGAGACTATGTCCCCAATGAGACATTTTATGATACTAAGTAAAACCTTCAACATTATGAATGGGATATATGTTATTGTTGACCAAAGGGGTCACATAGACCTCACAGGATATGGCCAAGGCTCTCCATAATCTAATGGAAAGAATGTATTCCTGAAGAGTTGTCGTCACACATTGAAAAATCAAGCTGGTTCCCAGCTAGAAATTTCACCTCTACTGAAAACCCCTCATGAAGATAAAGGGTACTCTGGATGCCACCAGAGAAGAAAACTGATCTTCAGTATCTCCCAGCTATCAACTGTGCTAACAACAAAGATGCCTGTAAGATATACTAATGAAATTACAGCATAAATACGTCTTGATTGGATTTAAGGCCACCACATGAGATGGAACCAAAACCTTGAGTTGGTAAAGCAGTCAAGAATCAGACTAGATAGGTCATGGCCTACATGAAGACCTACTATTATTTTGCTAAAGGAACATAGCAACAAAATGACTCCTACACCTATGGAGCAGAGCAGCACTCAGCCCTCATTGGCCAATAGAAAACAAACTCCATTTTATTGTGCACGTTAAAAGAAATTTGTCATTTTGTTTCACTGATTTTCTTATTAAAGTTTGTATGTTTTCCTTTTATATTTTTCTTTTGTTTTTAAGAGAGAAGGGATAGAACATGTAGTTAGATGGATAGAGAAGAGGTGAGGGCCAGGAGGAGTTTGAAGAAAGAATATGATCAAAATATACAATATGTAATTTTTAAATATTTTTAATGAGAAAAATGGACAGTATTTAAGATATCAACCTGTCCCTTCTGTTGAGGCCATTTTGAAGGCTTGAAGAGTAAATGGTCTAAACCAAAGCCT
The DNA here is from genome assembly GCA_964023405.1 of Apodemus agrarius. Classification (NCBI taxonomy): domain Eukaryota; kingdom Metazoa; phylum Chordata; class Mammalia; order Rodentia; family Muridae; genus Apodemus; species Apodemus agrarius. Next base: position 61,460,178 of record OZ030019.1, on the reverse strand, counting down.
GGTCATCATAAATTCTAACTAAAACATGTTGATTGTTAGCTTTAATTCACACACACACACACATACACATACACACACCACAATTGGAGTTGTTTCCTTTCCTTTCTCAGTCCTCCCTCCCAACTTCATCTATAATTTCCTCAAATGTCCTTAAATTGTAACCAGACCACCATGACTCTGTTCCTTCCATACTCTTTCCAACAATGTTTTGCAGTTTTCTATTTTATGAATCCTCATAGTGATACCCAATAGTAAGTGAAGACAGTGGGAAAAGGGGGTTTTTGGAAGGTATACTGGTTTTCTTTAAGGACATTTGCAAAGTCTCTCTATTTTCTCTTGAACAATGGCATTCATTCAAAATATATATTCATTCCATTTTAGATACATGCAAAGCATGTGCTTAGCATTGAAGGTAAGTAGTTTCTAAATCCTACCCAGACCTTAGTCACATTTATATTAATAATATATACTTCCTTCCTAAAATTTCAGTAAAATATTTGACATTTCAAATAGAATGATCATTGGTCTTCTACATACTAACAAATTCAAAAAAATAAATGAGAGTACTGTTGATTATGCCTGGCATACAGATTCTCTTCCTTTTGCAAAAACACATCTCTAACCCGTCTAACTTTCCCCTGTACCACAATTAACAATTATTCATTTAATGAGGGTTCATGTTGAAATCTACCTTTTCCAACATCATATGTGAATTAGTGTTTCTTTTCCCTCTATTTCTGTGATATGCCCTAATCAAGATACTTATGGTAGAAAAGGTCTTTTAGCTTGTGCTTCCAGAAGGATAATAGTCCATCATGGCAGAGAGCTACAAGGGCAAGCAGTGGTTATAGTGGCAGTGGCTAACAGAGTCCATGCCTTTCAAATGCAAAAGAGCAAACCAAAAGGGGGAGGTATTAACCTATCAACTGTCAAAGTCAAGCTCTGGTGAAACCTTTCCTCCAGCAAGGCCTTGCACCTAAATCTCCCTAAACCATGGTACCAACTGGAGACAACTGTTCAAATCCTGGATCCTATGAAAGCAAGTTTTCAATCAAAACAGCACAATATGTCGCATGGCTTCCAAGCCTTGTCTTCTGTTTTTTATCAAATAAGCATTAGCAACCTCTAGAGTGAAGACTACTAGAGAAATACTGCACAGAAGAAAGAGATTTTTATTAGAATAAGGCTGATTTAGCCAAGAGACAGCCAATCTCCCCACTAAGTTTCTATAGTATCTTGCCCCAATCCATACTGACCTTGTCCAACCAAAACTGTAAAGAATGTTTATGTAAGCAACCTTATGACAGTGGGATAAAATATCTTCATTATGAGTCATGGTTAATGAAAGAGAATTTTTTCAATCATCAGATATTTAAACCTACCCAAAGCCATTCTCAAAAATTAACATGTTTTATTTTCACTCATCATGAGGAGTGTTAACAAGTTATCCATTAGAGTGCAACAGGCTACACCCAACTTCACATATCAGCAGAACTCTATGCGGTTCTTCCAGAAATTCCAAATGGTTGTCATTTTGGCTTCTTATCTCCTCCCTACAGCACTCTGATGATGGATGAGGGATGGGCCTCTGTCTGCCCTTGCTGGAGAAGTTCCCCCACTGGCCAGTCCTCCTAAGAGGAAATGATAAACACCACTGCTTAGGAAATTAGAAGAGCCGTTGCCAGGGTTCCCCAGGAAACAGGCTGTAGAAAGAAGCTTCCTATAAAAATTTTAGTGAATCTGGATGTTAGGGTTGACATAGAAAAACATAAAGGATAACAGGTTTGGCAAAAGGGATGGCTGAACAGAAACCCGGACAGTATGAACACTAGAGCAAACCCACTGGGACATTTGAAGTCAAGCTGGCTTCTCTACATTGTCACTAAAATTATGACGTGAGTGCAGCTTTTGTGACAATGCAGCACTTTGTCTTTTTGTTATGGCCAGTGAGTTATCCCCCAAGGCATGTGCGCATCACCTTGTTTGAGGCACTCTCCTATTATAAACTGGAAAGTAATAGATGAGTGAAGATCATGGAACTGGCATGGTTTACTAAAATTATAAGGAGAAATCTGAAACTATGTTGAAAATCACTCTGGTGAGAAAAAGGAATCAAGTGGACCACTCAGGAGATAATTGCTCTCTATCTAAGCTCTACACAAAAGAAGATAATTGAACTACTCTATATAAAGATACTGATTTGGATAAGACAGTGCTGTAGATGCGAGTAAGAAAGCAGGCTATATGTTTAAACGTAGAGATAACACAATTTCTTCATTAATTGAGCATAATGTATGAAAGACAAAGAACAAGTCATTGATCATGTGGAAGGGCAGACATGGTGAAGGAGGGTCAAGAACACAGTCTGCTTAACTGTAAGTGGTGCTTGAGTACTTAGTTCTAGTTTTTAAAAGGAGATGAAAATGTACTTTTTATTGAGGATTTATTTTATGTACAGAACTTATTATAAAAGCAAATCTACTATGTTGAGTTGATTCTTCCATGATGAAAGTCTACACAATGGGAATGACCAAAACTGTTTACACAGCATTGCATTCAATTATTTAATCCATATAATATTTGTGTTTAGAACTATCTGATCTTAATCAAAGTAAGTCTTAGCTCTCTTGTGATTTTTGCTGGTAGCAATGGCCATTTGCTTCTTAAATTTAGAGGAAAAAAATAACATGATAATAAAATCTCCATATAGTAAAACCAAAATGTTTTAAGGAGTAAGTTGACCAAAACAAAAAAAAAACCCAAACATCCAATTTGGTATACAGAGGAAAAAGCAAAACAAAACAGGGCAATCAACCAAGGTTCATCAAGGTATTTTCATTAACATTTTAATTACCAGACTGCCTACAATACATGAACTCAAGGTTAGCAAGAGGATGGCATATTCCTAAAGAAACCAGTAACCAATATTGCTTACAGAAATACTGATTTGAATATAACCAACAATTCCATGTGAATATAACCAATAACTGAGTATGTGACATGTATTGAATTCTCTTTACTTTTGTACATTTTTCTTTTTCTTCTCTTGTTTTGGTTTTTCAAGACAGGGTTTCTCTATGTAGCTTTGGCTGTCCAGGAACTCACCATGTATATCAGGCTGGCCTCAATAAAGATTTTTAGATGTTAAAAAAAATTAGGAACAAACCTAATTTTGAAACAAAAACATTCTCAGGTGTAATTAAAAATCTTTTTCTGTTTCATAGAATGTATAGTTTTTTCATATAATATATCCTTATTATGGTCTCCCATTCCCCTACTTCTCCCAGCTCCTCCCTACTTCCCCTCCCATCTGGATCCACTCCCTTCCTGCCTCTCATTGGAAAATAAAGTCATCTAAAGAATAATAATGTAATATAACATAATTAATGTAATATAATACAATAAATACAATGATAAAGTGAAAACATTGAAATAAGACAAAACAAATAAACAGGAGGAAAAGAGCCCAAGAAAAGGCACAGGAAACTGATACAGATGCAGAGACGCACTGGTTCTCACTCAGAAATCCCATAAATACACAAAACCAGATGTCTGATTAAAGATCAGACAGGGAAGTTTGTACTCCTAGGGCAATTAAATGTAGACTTTAGGGTTCCTTGCCTTACCTCTAGGAAAGAAACAGAGATTACAAATGACTGTTCATTCTTGTTAGGATTCAAAGGAACACTGGGTATACCTTCACTTCTGCTAGTGGTGGGACAAAAGGGCATTGCAAGGCAAGTATACAGGTCACGTTGAAGGTCATAATGAAGGGCATCAGGGTGGATCCAATGGGTCTTAGGCAGGGGCCTTCTGTCCCCAAAAGATAGTAAGCTGAACTCTAGAAACTAGGTTAGACCTATAGTCAAGGTTAAGGATTCATCAATTTCCTTTATAGTAATTCATCATGCCCCTTTATATTCTAGTGATAAATTATGATAAACCCTCCAAATTGAAGATAATAAAACTTAAGTACAAATCTAAACAGAAAATTCATAACAGTATTTCAAGGTTGACTTCACACCAAGTGATGACATGAACATATCAGCATGACAGGTTTTCTATAATTCACTTTCCTTCCCCCCAGTGACCCATCAAACTGTCGTATTAATAACAACCTCAGTTCCACAGATTCTGGCCCTTCACCTGTGTGACATGAAAACTCGTTCTTACATTGTTCCCTTTAGCTAACATTTCCTCTGTAATAAAGGCAATCTTGAGAACTGGAATTCCTCAAATTCATTTGCTATCAGCGTCTTTGATGATGTTTTCAAAAGACAGTCAGTCCATGATCAGCTAGGTCAGCTGCAGCAGCAGGGAAACCCATAAGTCCTGATGGAAACATGATGCCACAGCTTGTATGAATGTTCTGTCAGAGTAAGCTTCACAATGACTTTGTAGTTTGATCAATGTGTAGGATGTGTCTGGTGGGTCCAGCACCTGGAAGCAAATTTTGAAAATGGCATTACTATTGGAATGTTGCCATTTGGTCTAAGAGTTGCTTCTTTTAGTATACCGATCTGAAAATTGATTTTTTAGAGTGTGTACCTCTGTCTAGACCATTTACTGATGTGATGGCATCTTCTAACCAGCTTATTCTTACTCCTAAGGAGTTTTCAGGTAAAGGTCAAATTGTCTTTTTCATTAGGGATGCCATATTCAAGACCCATTTTTCTAAATACCAACAGAAGATAGGCTCACAGTTTTATTTGGGTTCTAGAAATTGCCAGTAAATGAGAGAAATTACTTTACCCCTGAGGCTTTAGCACTTGATCTCCCCCTCGGTAAACAGGTTTAAAACTCTCACTTGTTTAATTATATGAAGGATGTTCACTGCATTTTCAGCACTATTGGTGGGGTTTTGTTGTGTCCTGCCCTAGAATGACTATCAAAGAGTTTCCCAGAATCAGAATAATGGGTGTCTTGCTTTTCCTCAGCATGGCTCCAGGATTTTAACATTTTGATCATTACAGTACTTAAATATTCTGGTGCTCCTTTACTTCTTAAAGAAAGATAGGACTTTGAAACTTGGATTGCAAATAATTTCATCAAGTTTCTCCTACAGTGTTTTAAGTTCCATGAAAAGAGCATATTTCTAAACATCAGGATGATGTCTGTGCTCTAAATGATGCTTAATGAATATTGAAGGGATTCTATGGCCTACTCTCACTGAATTTGTTACAATTAAATGTGACCTTAACTAGGAAATGTTAATTTGTTTAAAAAACAAACAAACAAACAAACAACAACAACAGAAGGAATTTAAACCTCTTTTTTTATTGTATATATTCTATATTTACAATTCATTTCCCTTTTTCTGGTTCCCCACCCCCAAAGGTCCCACATGTCCTTTTCCCTCCCCCTGCTCCCGCATCCACCCCTCCCACTTTACTATTCTTGTACTCTCCCACAATGATGTTTTGGTCCATTCTAGCACCAGTGTCCACTCCTTTCTTCTTGTGAGACATCACTTGATATGTGATTTGTGTCTTTGGTGTTCCAAGCTTCTAGGCTAATATCCACTTATCAGTGACTGTATACCATGGGTATTCTTTTGAGACTGGGTCACCTCACTTAGTATGACATTCTCCAGCTCCATCCATTTCTCTAAGAATTTCATGAATTCATTGTTTCTAATGGCTGAATAGTACTCCATTGTGTATATATACCACATTTTTTGTATCCATTCCTCTGTTGAGGGACATCTGGGTTCTTTCCAGCTTCTGGCTATTATATATAAGGCTGCTATGAACATAGTGGAGCATGTATCCTTATTGCATGCTGGTGAATCTTCTGGGTATATTCCCAGGAGTGGTATGGCTGGGTCCTCCGGAAGTATCACGCCCAGTTTTCTGAGGAACCGCCATACTGATTTCCAGAGTGGTTGTACCAGCTTGCATTCCCACCAGCAGTGGAGGAGTGTTCCTCTTTCTCCACATCCTCGCCAACACCTGATGTCTTCTGAGTTTTTAATCTTAGCCATTCTGACTGGTGTGAGGTGAAATCTCAGGGTTGTTTTGATTTGCATTTCCCTAATGACTAGTGATGTTGAACATTTTTTAAGGTGTTTCTCAGCCATCCGAATTTCTTCAGGTGAAAAGTCTCTGTTTAGCTCTGTACCCCATTTTTGGATAGGGTTATTTGGTTTTCTGGGGTCTAACCTCTTGAGTTCTTTGTATACATTAGAGATTAGCCCTCTGTCGGATATGGGGTTGGTGAAGATTTTTTCCCAATTTGTTGGTTGCCGATTTATCCTTTTGACAGTGTCTTTTGCCTTACAGAAACTTTGTAGTTTTATGAGGTCCCATTTGTCTATTTTTGTTCTTAGAGTATAAGCAATTGGTGTTCTGTTCAGGAATTTTTCCCCTGAGCCGATGTCTTCAAGGGTCTTCCCCAGTTTCTTTTACATGTGAAAGATTTATACGACAAAAACTTCAGGTCTCTGAAGAGGGAAATTGAAGAAGACATCAGAAAATGGGAAAATCTTCCATGCTCGTGGGTTGGCAGGACTAATATAGACAAAATGGCAATCTTGCCCAAAGCAATATACAGATTCAATGCAATCCCCATCAAAATCCCAACTCAGTTCTTCATAGAGCTAGAAAGAGCAATTCTCAAATTCATCTGGAATAACAAAAAACCCAGGATAGCTAAAACTATCATCAAAATCAAAAGAACTTCTGGGGGAATCAATATCCTAGACCTCAAGCAATATTACAGAGCAGTGGTATTAAAAACTGCATGGTATTGGTTCAGTGACAGGGAAGCGGATCAATGGAATAGGATCGAAGACCCAGAATTGAACCCACACATCTATGGCCAATTGATCTTCGACAAAGGAGCTGAAAACATCCAGTGGAAAAAAGATAGCCTTTTCAACAGATGGTGCTGGCTCAACTGGAAGTCAACATGCAGAAGAATGAGAATTGATCCACTCTTATCTCCTTGCACTAAACTCAACTCCAAGTGGATCAAGGATCTCCACATAAAACCAGACACACTAAAACTAATAGAATTTAAACCTCTTTATGCAATTTTATATTAAAACAATAAGAGAATTCAAAACCATGTGCATGGACTGAATTAAACTGGATTAATGACAATGCATTTAAAGAGAGAAGATTTATTTATGAGGAGAAAAGGCAGCCAAAAACCAGGTTTGTTTCCCATGATGATGCCGACCCCACTGCTAGTGAATAAATATATCAGGGGCTTCCCAAGTTCTTCTATTTCTGAATGGAAATTTGGGAACTAATTTTTCTAAATATTTCACTAAAGAAAATGTACTGAAAGAAATATGAATATAAAGAGGTATTTAAAGCCAGATATAGAGACATGAACCTAGAAATCTACACTCAGTAGGCTGAGGCAGGTAGATCTCCCTGAGTGTAAGGCCAGGGTGAGCTATACAGAAAAAAATGGGAGGAGGAATAAATCACTGTTTATTAAGAAAACACAAACTAAAAGCACAATGAGCTTCTATACCCAGACACATGTCAAGAAAACACTGGCCATATCACATGTTGGTAGGATTGTAGAGTGTTGCAGTAAATCTCCAACCCAAATAAGCCTGGGCAAAGAAAACACAACTCAATTAATGTGACTACAAGCTGTAGGCCTATATTGGGCAGATCAAGCACTAAACTACCATCTTCCCTATCTGAGACCCCTTATAACTTTCTCCAGGCCATGTGCTTCTGCTCTGCTTTCCTTCCACCTTCTCCATTGTCTTCTCTTCTCTCCTTCCTTCTCTCCCCAGCTTTCAGCTCCACCTTCCCTTCTCCAGTCCAATCACACAGGCTCTAGCCTTTATTTTACAAATTAAGGTGGGGAGAAGATTCACAGGAAGCCACCTGAGTACTGACACATTCCTTCTTTGCAGCTCACCCCCCCCCCAGAAGATAGGAATTAGCATAAAAATACATGCCACCCAGCATCAGCAGGGTGTCGGGAATTCATATACTACATTTGTGGGAATGTCCTGTAGTTACAGCCACTTTAGGAAATAGATTGTGTGTGTGTGTGTGTGTGTGTGTGTGTGTGTGTGTGTGTGTGATGCTTTGTATATGCTTGGCCCAGGGAGTAGCACTATTAGAAAGTATGGCCCTGTTAGAGTAGGTATGTCACTGTGGGTGTGTGCTTTAAGACCCTCACCCTAGCTGCCTGGAGGTAAGACTTCCACCAGCAGCCTTCAGATGAAGATGTAGAACTCTCAGCTCTGCCTGTACCATGCCTGCCTAGATGCTCTCATGAACCCACCTTGATAATAGTCTCAACCTCCAAACCTGTAAGCCAACCCCAAATATATGTTGTCCTTTATAAGACTTGCCTTGGTCATGCTGTCTGTTCACAGTAGTAAAACCGTAACTTAGACAGTGTGTGTGTGTGTGTGTGTGTGTGTGTGTGCAAAAATATAGGCAATGACATAGACATTTTAATTAGGTATTCATCAAAGATACAAGAAAGCATGTGTTCATTCACATGGTCCTAATCATCCAAGATTTTACTAGCTTTTTGTTTGTTTGCTTGCTTTTGTTTGTTTGTTTGTTTTGATAATAGACACAAACTGGAAACAATCCATCTGTATGATGCTTGTCAGTAAGTGAGACATGAACACCTTCCACTACAGTCATGTGATGAGCCATAGTTAATTTTCTAGGGCAATAATATTATCTAGGTATTGCTCCCTTTGGGTTTTTTCTCAATTTTGCCTAATAAATCTATACTTATTTTGAAAGACCCCTGAATCAGGGAGACCCTCGCTTGAGTCTCGGGATAAGGCAATACCCCAGAAATTCATGAGAGACCGTCTTGCTGCAATCACATGAGGTTTATTCAGGGGAGACCAGTGCAATGGGGCCAAGCTCTTGACCCACACAGGGGCAGAGGAGTTCGACCCCCAACAATTGAAGTGAGGGGTTTTTTAAATGGGAAAATCATAAGGCAGGGTGCAGAGGACAAAAAATCATGAGGTAAGGGGTGGAGGGTAAAGAAAATCACAAGGCGCGATGGGTGGAGGGTCACAAGGCAAGGGGTGGAGGGTGACAAGGCAAGGGGTGGATGACTTGATTATGCATGGAATGAGGAATATGAGGAAGTCAGGCAACAGTTTATGCCTCAAGGAAGGTTTAGATTTTATCTTGAACAGCTACCCTGGGGACAATGTATAGGTGAACATTAAGCAGAGCAATGGGTGGGTCAAGAATGGGTTCCTGGAAAAGGGTGTGCTACTTTTCTCAGGCCAAAAGCAGAAAGACAAGTTACTTTGTGCTGAACTGAAAGCAGAAGAACAATTTACTCTGTGCTAAGCTTGATTGCTAGGGGTCTAAAAACATTAAGTTAGGGTCTCTCAATTTTAGTTATTCTCTTTCTGAATTGTACTCTTATTTCTCATTCCTCATGGATATAAGACATTGATTATCTGGTACCCTAGCATCCTGTGTTAACCTCACCAACAGATGAGAAGTGCTCCATCTCTCACTAAGGTCCTACATCACCAGACTATAAAAGAAGCTCTGGGTGGTATATGACTTTGTAAAATATAAACAACTTCTTTATAACTGAGTCCCGGGGTTATCTTTTATGTGCTATTTTCCTATAATCCATACTAATGGAAGTAATTAAGCTGTATTAATGGCATTAAACTCAGAAAGATAGCAAGTTCCAATATCAATAAAATATTAAGTATTGAATAAATCTGAGGGATTCATGACCGCATGCTGAGTCTTTGCCTATAATGTATAAATCCCTCAGCTTCTCTTGTAAGACCTGAAAGAAAAACGGGGGCACCCCAGCACCCCACACCCTGGAAGCCATCACCCCAATCACTCACAAGAAACAGTCTTGATGCAAATAGCAGGAGGATTTTTATTCCAGAGCTCTGGGGTCACGGCCATTTCCCATGCAGGGTAGATGACAGTGAACACCGGGTGCAGAAACAGGACTGCTTTTATAGATTTACAGCAAAGCCTGCCCACACAAGCCACTCCATAGCTTCCAAGCCAATCAGTTTAAATTATCTGAGCCTGCGCTCTCTGAGAACCAATCAGTTTCCTATAGAGGCCAGATAAACTAGTTAGGTCATTTCCGTTTAGGTGGCCGCCACGCACAGGGTCACGCCAGGGTTACGCACAGCGTCACATACGTATTTCCCGTTATTGGGCCAGCGCATCCGTGCCACCTTGCTGACCCAGTGGCGTCCACCCTTGCCTCAGCTTCTCTACCGGAAGGAGGCGAGGCAGGAAAGGACTCTAGGGACCTTCCCAGCCTGTAGCCCTCATCCTTTCACTCTAAAGACTCAAGTCACACACCTTGTAGCCAGTCTTTTCTACTTTATGGGTTTCTTTTTCTTCCACCTGTCATTACCCTTCCTCTACCCTTACAACCCCCTAACAGTAGATGAGAGAAGAAAAAGGATGGGGGAAGGGGGCTGACATTATTGTTAGACTACTTCCTAATAATTAACAATGCCAAGTTTCTTGGGGGCAAGTTTGATCTTCATATTTAAAAATAACTAATTTTTTCTTTTCATTGTTTCTTCTTTGTACAAGACTACTTAACAAACTGCAAGCAACAGCAACCAACAATAGACAACCAGCAACCCAACAACAACAACAATCCGCAATAAGCCTCTCTGAGACCTAGCCTTTATACATACATATATATATATATATATATATATATATATATATATATCCCCAGAATTTCAAATGTCACACCATTGCAGAAACATCTTCAACTGGCAAAATCCTGCTATAGTCAGCTGCTGTGGTCAATCTGAAGCATGCCCATATCCCACATCTGGGATTAAAACAAAAACATAATCACATAAAACAATAAACAAATCTTATATTTCCAGAACAGACTTAGGGAAATGTTAATAGTGATTAAGAATTATTCTACAAGAATGATTGTGAAACACAGATTGGGTCCGAAGATGGAGAATCAATTTTCATTAATTAATTTGTTTATTTTAGCAGAGCAGAATAATTTTAAGTTGGGATTCCATTCCTTAAACTCTGGTATGTAATTTTCCCAAGTGAATGTAGAAAGACAATAGTCTAAAGATCCAGTCTTAATGATTTTAGAATATAATACATTCCTTTCTGAACCCAGAAGCCCAATGAAGACAAAATCCATTAGTTTAAAAAATAAGCAATTAGACTGGTAGTTAAAGTGCCAGTGTAGGTAAACATACCCTGAAGCAGATGGTAGCTGATTCTTGGAGACAAAATAGAGAATAAAATTACCATCACAGCCTGAAGCTAAGAAACCCAGGACAAATGTGGAGCCATCCAAAGGCTTTAATATACCCTAATGCTTCAGATTCCTAATTAGTCCTCTTTTTGTTCCCTCAAAGAGAAATTCAGAGTTCTTTCTCCCCAGACTAGTCTCAATTTAGCATTCATTATTTCATCAGCATAAAAACATAATGAATTATTTGTATAATTGATTTTTAATTTTTGAAAAGTGATGTTAATTTTTGTGAAAATATTTATTTTTAGACTTCTACTTGGAACAATATATTCAAATTTTGTCTCAAACGTTCATTTAGGAGTCTCTAATTACTTAAAATTCACTCTAGAAATATCAAAATGTGCTGAGATTTAAGTAGGATTAACCTTTACTAATGGGGTTATTATCCTAACACAATGGCAATTCATTTTCAAAGTACATACATGCTTCAAATGGACTTTTCTCTCTTGTGGCAGAGTTCTCAGTCTTCTGGAAGTCCTTATAATTCATATTGACAAAAACAGATGGAAATGATTTGCCTGGGAGAAATCTGGCTAGCACTCATTTATACATATAGGGACTCATTCTGAAAATAACTGTATGCCATTTGGGTACTTGTATCTAGTTTATAGGCAGATTTTACAAATTAAGCTCTCCACTCTAGGTTGAAAATTCTGCTTAAAAAATATAGTCATTTGGATAATGAAATAGTCAAATAAATACACCTCCTCCAAGCATTGTTTTCTTAGTCTGTAGAAACTAGAAACACACTAAATATATGATAATTAAAAAAATTAAGACTTTTAATCATTTGGCTGACATGGATTTGGAGAGATTATCTAATCAAATCCCATGCAATCACAAAGTTCAGAAGCTGGAAAGAACCAAACTGTCCCTCAACAGAGGAAAGGATACAGAAAATGTGGTACATTTACACAATGGAGTATTACTCAGCTATGAAAAACAATGAATTTATGAAATTCCTAGACAAATGGACAGACCTAGAAAATATCAACCTGAGTGGGGGTAACCCATAATCACAAAAGAACACACATGGCATGCACTCACTGGTAAGTGAATATTAGCCCAAATGCTCTGGAATACCCAAGAAACAGTTCACAGACCACATGAAGCTTAAGAAAAAGGAAGACCAAAGTGTGGATGCTTCGGTCCTTCTTAGAAGGGAAACAAATTACTCACAGGAGCAAATACAGAGACAAAGTACAGATCAGAGACTGAAGGAAAGACCATTTAGAGGCTGCCCCACCTAGGGATTCATCCCAGATACAGTCTCCAAACTCTGACACTGCTGTGGATGCCAAGAAAGGCTTGCTGAAAGGAGCCTGATATAGCTGTCTCTTGAGATGCCCTGCCAAAGCCTGACAAATACAGAGTTGTATGTTCACTGCCAACCATTGTATTGAGTGTGGGGTCCCCAATGGAGGAGTTAGAGAAAGGACTGAAGGGGTTTACAACTCCATAGGAAGAACAGCAATATCAACCAACCAGACCTCCCAGAGTTCCCAGGGACTAAGCCACCAACCAAGGTGTACATGACTCCCACTGCATATGTAGCAGAGGACAGCCTTGTCAGGCATCAACGGGAGGAGAGGTCCTTGATCCTATTAAAGTTTGATGATACCCCAGTGTAGGGAAATTGAGACCAGGGAGGCAGGAGTGGGTGATGGGTGGAGGAACACCCTCATAGAAGCAGGGGGAGGGGGAGATGGGATAGGGGATTTCCAGGAGGGGAGGAAACTGGGTAAGGGGATAACATTTGAAATGTAAATAAATTAAAATAAATAAAACACACATACATACAAAATAATAATTAGAAAAAATTAGAAGACTCATTCACACAGAGAGAGATCCTAGAGAAGCGCCTCTTTGATGTTGGAAGAAAAGGCCATGAGCCGAAGGATAGAGTGAAAAGATGCTGTCTTCCAGCAGCAGGAACAAACATCAAACAAACAGCAAAACCAAGTAAATACTCATATTTAGGGACTGTGTCAGAACAGCTATTCAGATACTACCTTGATTTCACCTGCTGAGACACAACTGGAACATCTGACCTTGAAACTTATAAGAAATTTCCCATGCACTAGTAGCACATCCCTTTAATCCCAGAACATAGGAGTTAGAAGCAGGTAGATAGATCTCTGAGTTAGTAGGACTACACAGAGAATTTCTCTCTCTCTCTCTCTCTCTCTCTCTCTCTCTCTCTCTCTCTCTCTCTCTCCTATATATATAAAGAAATTCAAGTTACTAAAAGCATCTACCTTTAAGGCCATTTATTATAGCAGCAATGAGAAACTCATACTGGTCACATAAATGATAGTATCCTGAGATGCCATCCATGCCCACTGATAACAATCATGCATGCCTTTCTCTCTTCAATAATTACTTTTGAGCAGGGTGTTATAAAGGGAAGTAAACTTGATCCTATCCTTCAAAAGGCCTATGGTTTAGCATGGTAACAGAGTCATAAAACAAACTGTGTGAAATATTTATTTTTAAAATTAGTTTTAATTTGATTATCCCATATAGCAACATGCATTTCTCCTCCAAAAAACAGAAAAAAAAATCAGTCAAACAAACAACAACAAATCACTTGGCCCTCTGTTCTACAATTCCTCCGAATAGTGAGAACAGCATATTGAGTGAGTGTAGCTGCAGAATAGAAACAGAGCTCTTTTTTTATTGAGTATATCTTCATTTACATTGCCAATGGTAAAACCTTTCCCGATTTCCTCCTCCCCAAAGATGCCCAATCCCTCCTCTCACTCCCTGCCTCCTCGTATATGCCCCACCCCCAGAACACTCCCACCTCCCCCCTTCAATTTTCCTTTGTTGAGGCATCTATTGAACCTTCACCTGGCCAAGGACCACTCCTTCCACCGATGCCCAATAAGGCATTCCTCTGCCACATTTTTGGCTGGAACCATGTATACCCCTTGGTTGATGGTTTAATCCTTGGGAGTCCTGAGGCATCTGGGTAGACAGAATCATTGTTCTTCCCATGGGGCTGTAAACCCCTTCAGCTCCTCAGGACCACCCTCCAGTTCCTCCATTGGGGACCCCATGCCCAGACCAATGGTTGGCTGCTAGCATCTGCCTCTGTATTTGTAAGGCTCTGTTAGGGACCCTCCAGAGACAGCCATGGCATGCTCCTTTTGGTATATACTTCTTGTCGTCCATAGTAGTGCCAGGGTTTGGTGACTGTTTATAGGATGAATTCCCAGGTAAGGTAGTCTGTGGGTGACCTTTACTTCAGTCTCTGCTCCACACTTTGTCTCCTTTATTACTCCTGTGAGTATTTTGCTCCTACATGTAATAAAGACATTATTAAGACATAGCTGCCTTATTTATAATACATAGCTAGAAGCCGAAAAGAACCCAAATGTCCTTCAACAGAGGAATGGATACAGAAACTGTGGTATATATACACAATGGAGTACTATTCAGCTATTAAAAACAATGAAGTCATAAAATTCTTAGGCAAATGGGTGGAACTAGAAAGTGTCATCCTCAGCGAGGTAACCCAATCACAAAAGAACACACAAGGTATGCACTCACTGATAAGTGGATGTTAGCCCAAAAGCTCAAAATAAAAAAAAAATTACAATTCAACCAGCACAAGAAGCTCAAGAAGAAGAAGGACTTAAGTGAGGATGCTTTGGTTCCTCTGAGAAACAGAGCTCTTGAATACCACCCCCAGCAACAGATAAGTCTTTTGCTCTGAAATGGGTTTTACTGATGAAAAGGGCAGATCACATCACAGAAGGTCACTGGAATCATAGGTGAGTTTAGCTAGAGATTAGAATTTTCATTTCTGCATTTCCTTGAATAAAGTATTCAGCATTCAAATTTACTTATTTGATGTTATACCTTTAAGCATCCTAACAGTGACCAATATAGGATTCTTGCCAAAGGAGTTCATTACTGCAGGTAAACTATCACACAGGATGATCATAGGCTGGAAAGAACTATATACAAAATTTTAATCAAAGCCAAGAGGAGCTGGCCAATCTGGTACACACCTGAAATCCCAGCACTTGGCAACTGAAGCAGGAGAGTGCCAAGCTCAGGGCCATGTTGGACCACATAGTGAAAAATGAAAGCTGAAATTAAATAAGAAAACAACCTGCCAAAAGTGAGTCTTAATAGGAAGCTCTGAGGTAGCCATTCCCATCAGAGCTTTGGAAAAAATAGAAAACAAAAGCGATAGAAATTATGCTGCATTCAAACCAAGTATGATGCATATCAAAAGTGAAAAATACCAACAAGCAATTAACAATGTCAAATGCAGTGCAGGAAAGCAAAAGAATATAAGAGTGACATGCATCCAGAAAAGTGTCTCTGCAAAGCCTCCTAGATATTGGCATGAAAAACTTAGAAGATAAAAACCTTCTTGTGAGGACAACTAAACCTTGTAACTGAGTTTAGAATTATCTCCAACATCAGCTAATACAATTTTCTCTCTGCTTCCTTTTTGCCAACTGATTTGGAAATTATGCTCATCAAATTACTCGCAACTCCATTACTGAGCATGTAGTCTTTTATAATTGTTATAATGCACTTCAGATGTTTTTAAACTGCTTTTCTCCTCTTCATTGTGCACTGACCTTAGAAATAATTTTCTACATGGAAGGCAAAAGATTTGCTTTTCACCCAACTAAATAACTTGCTAAATAGCTCACCAAATGGTTGTGAATTTTATCCATTATTCAATCACTAATTCTTTGTCAGACCCATTGGCTCCCAGCCAGTCTTCTTTATTTGATAGAAATTTTTCTGGTAGAACAAATGGAAGTGATAATTTTACTATTTATATCATTACATTAATATTTCATGATGTTCAACCAACAAATACACAAAGACTTAAAGCACAAACCTTTCTATTAAGACTATGGATGTATTAGAATCACAACTTAGCCACTGGTCTCAAAAAGTCCAGACGAGCACATAGGAACATGAGCTTAGCACTTTCCTTTTCATGTTAAGGGGAAATTTTTTTTCCTAGTTTTTTTAAATTTTTTTCTTTATTTTCTATATTCTTTGTTTACATTCCAAAGGCTTTCCCCTTTCCCAGTTCCCCCCCCCAATATGTCCCATAAGTCCTCTCCCCCCTAACTATTCCCCAATCACCCCCCCCCCATTTCTCTGTTCTGATGCTCTCCTACAAATCTGTATCCAGTCTTTTCAGGACCAGGGTCCTTTCCTTCCTTCTTCTTGGGAATCTTTTGATTTGCCAATTGTGTCTTGAGTATTCAGAGCTTTTGGGTTCATTAATATCCACTTATCAGTGATTGCATTTCATGTGTATTCTTTTGTGATTGGGTTAAATCATTTAGGATGATATTTTCCAGATCCAACCATTTGCCTACAAATTGCATGAATTCATTGTTTTTAATTGCTGAGTAGTATTCCATTGTATAAATATACCACATTTTCTGTATCCATTCCTCTTAAGGGGAAATTTTTAAATGCAACACAATCCTTATGACTTTTCAAGTCTTCTAACTTAGGTTTCGGAAGTCAAAAAAAAAAAGAAAGAAAGAAAGAAAGAAAGAAAGAAAGAAAGAAAGAAGCACCATTATAAAAACTCTTATGGACAGAATGATAACTCAGAGAACAAAGTAGTCACAGGCAGCCTTCTGTGAAGGAAAGGCAAAAACACAGCAAGGACAAGGGGGGGAGGGAATAACCAAAAGAAGTCAGTAGGTTTTTGATAAAAAAGATAACAAATAAATGAATATTGTTGAAGAAATAGATCATTTCAACATACTTATTCATCATATGCATTACCAAAATTACCACAAATCATATTTGTAGTAAGTAGTCAAATCTCAAAATTTTCATGGAAAGAAGAAAACACATTATCATTATTTTAGTCTCTTCCTGCGATATAACACAATACTATAACAGGCTATGTACAAATGATAGGTGTGTATTGTTCTTGCAGATCTGGATGGTGAGGCGTCTAATATTGTAGCATCATCAGATATTGCCTCGTAATTGGCCCAGACTCTGCTTCCAAGACAGAACCTTGATCCCAGTCATCACATAATAGAAGGTCAAGAAAGCAATACGATCTTGAGGTTTCCTCCAGCTCATCTTACCCATGAAGAAATAGTCCCCAGTGCTTGACTTCCTCTCTCCCTCCTTGCATTGCTGCATTGTGGGTCTGAAGATGAAACATGAACATTAAACCCATAGCAATGATGACTATTAAATATTATATGTTTTAGTTTAACAGCTGATACAAAAAGAAGGCAAGTATAATTATGCATAAGAAATATACTTGGGAATTCATGAAGCAATGGAAAAGATGGCTCTGTATAGAAGAAATATAGTGAATTTCTTTCCTCCTGTTGGAAAATGTATTGGGGGTGGCTTGTTACCCAATATTACTTAAAACATGATCCTTAATCACAAAATTTATTTTACAAATAGAGTGACCTAACAGAACAAGATGATATAAAATAGATCTCCTTTGATCCCATCCTTGTGTCTCTAATATGTAGGGGAAAAAAAAAACATTTTAAGATCATGTCTATTCTGCCTCAGGGCTTATACTTTTTCAAATACTTAGGAAATTAAATTTTTCTGCTGCCATTATTATAAGTTCAGAAATCTAGAAAATTAACCCATTAGCTTCTAGAACATAGAAATATTCAAATCATTTTTTCGCTCTCACACAAACACTTGTATAAACCTTATGAATTACTTGGCATTAAATTTTTATGGAATAAAACAGCTGTACTATCAGAATACAGTCACTTAAGTATTAAATACTTTGTAAAAATAGGTAAACAGCATTATATTTGAGGAAAGAAAGAATTCTGTTAGTAATTTTTATAATAATAATTGTATGCATTTGATTTCAATGAAGCTATATGATGAGTATCCCTGTGTCATCAATAGGCGAATACATAGAAGATCATTTAATAGCAACTTTTCATCAAAAGTTTATAGAAATACATGAAAAACAACAATTTCCTTCTTCCTTTTCTTTTCTTTTTTTCTTTTTTCTTTTCTTTTTTTTTTTTTTTCTGAGACAGGGTTGTCTCTGTAGACCAGAGGCCTCTGTAGATCGGGCTGGCCTTGAACTCAGAAATCAGCTTGCCTCTGCCTCCCAAGTGCTGGGATTAAAGGCGTGCGCCACCACTGCCCGAATTTCCTTCTTCCAATACAAGAGATTTATATAGTAAAAATACTGAGGAAACCTATCATACTCATGTTGTTATAATTCACTGTTTAAAAGAATCATTTAAGAAATCAAATAACATTTGAAAATGACCAGAAAGATTTTATTGTATGTTGAAAGCTCTTGACACAAATCAAAACGAAAAGCTCTTTACAGGACTAAAAATATAATCAATATTGTTACATAATAAAATAGAAACAGTCCAAAGCCTTCCTTAAAATTAATTTCTGAGCAACTACATAAAAGCAGTCTACATCATTCTTCACTTACATACAGCTATACAGCATCTTCACTTGTTGGTTCTCAGCATCTATATGTTTTTTTAACAAAGGCCAAAATAACTGTTTATGCTGTTTCTTAAGGCCAGCTGATGGGTTGTCAACTGGCCTCTGTATTGCTGTACCAAAAATAAATTACTATAGCAATTCTTTGTGTTTCCTGTTTCTCCTCACATCCATCACAGTGAAGGCAAGAGTCTTTTTCTCCCTTTCCGTAGGTGATCTTGATAAATCCTTGCAGGGCAAGTGTCTGCTTCTCCACAGGATACACCTGGAAGATGGGGAAGTTCACAGTCATAACTTTTCATTGTTTGAAATTTACATACCCATTCATCTATGTGGCAAACACTTAGTACCTCCTATGCTAAATAATACCTTATGCTTTAGGTTATAGCACTAATTAAAACGAAGTTGTTTTTAAGATTGTATATATACATGCAAACATACAGTGTATACATATATACACTATATGTTGTGTTTTTTATATTACAATGGCATATAAAACAAACATGTAATATATAAAACACAACATATAGTGCATGCACAAGTCATAGCATATACTGAGATCAGAGGACAATTGTTGGAGTTGCTTCTATCCTACCATGCTGTGGGTTCTGAGGAGTATCTCTCAAGTTGTCAAGACTGGAGGCAAACCTATCTCACCTATTCCTTTCCTGGCTGACCCATCATATCAGTCACCTGAAGTGCAATTCTTAGTTCTAGAGGAATGCAATTTTAAACAAGATGTTACATGGTAAAACATACAAATAGAATAGACATTGCTAAATTAATAAATGGCAAAGAGGGAAAACCACCCAGGATAGATAAGTATCCAAACATAATTTTTAGAGCTTTCAGTTCTACCAATTTTGAGAAACAAAGAATGCTGCTAGGCATTTTGGAAATATAAAAGAAGAGTAAGAATAAATAGCCTCTTTTCTATCTAGAAGATGTAAAAGAAGGCAATAGGAGAGATAATAAAAAATGAGAATTCTTCTGCTGTTTCATTACTCTTATCTTTCTTGCCTTTGACATATTTTTATATTAAAGAAAGGCCTTTTGAAAAAACGTGTAGAGAGCTTTATTGGGGTGATATGCCGCCTGGCAGGAACTTGACATTGACCAAGGTGAAGTTACTCTCCCAGCCTTTGAGCAGGAATTCCTGTGCTAACCATAATCCCCTCCACCTGGGGTGGAGTGCTCAGACAAAGGCAAAGCCCATTGCTCTCCAAGGACCTGCACTTTTCCTAAGAGGCGCTAACCACCTGACACCAGTCACCTGCAGAGCAAGCAAGTCAGTTCTGCAAGAGTCTCCAGCCTTTGGGGGAAGAGTTCCCACCCCCAAGCTCCCCTCCACACCCCTATAAATATTTGGAGACCCCATTAAACTTCCAGGCTTGAGCAGAAAACTTGTCTTGGCTTCATGTTCCTCTTGTCACCCCATTTCTAACCCCAGCGTTCCTTCCAGATAACCTAGTAACCCCGTTTGATGTAGTTGCAGGCAGCTACAAAAAAGGGGAGGGGGAGAGAAAAATTTGCCAGTAATTCTTCTTCTAGAGCAAAAAGGAGAGCAGATTAAATCAAGCCTTGTGATAAAGGGTCTTGTGGTAAAATAAAGCTTAAACACTTCAAAATAAAGATTTTTAGCACACATTTCATTTGAACTGCAAACTCAAATGAAAAATACCTATGATTTTTCATTACATTTAATTAATTTTTTATTATTTTAATGATTGACAGTGAAAGGATGAGGATTACAGGCTAAAAATCCCCCGTGTCTAACTCTTAAATGACCCCAAAAAAGTCAGTTTAGCCCGTTCTTTGTTAGAAACTAGGTGAAAGGTCACATTCCTTGAGTCCACCTAGGAGTGCACACATCCCACCCACCTGCTGTGAGCTGCAGGCCTGGGAAGGTCCTTTCTCCTCTCCTCCTGGAGCAGCTCAGGAACTGGTGAGCCAGGCTGGGCCAGCTGCGGGGCTCATGCCTGGCGGGTGCTCTGGTCCTCAAGCACCTACTACTAGTTAGAGGGCCTTGAATACATAATCCTGGTCCAGTAACAGGAAATGCTTACCTGACCCTGGCCCCGTAACAGGAAATGCATAACAGGAAATGAGCTAACTAGTTGCTATCTGGCTTCTATAGGAAACTGATTGGTCCTTGGACCGCAGGCTTGGATAATTTAAACTGATTGTCTTAGAAGCTACGGAGTGGTACAAATCAATTGGCTCACACTGTGCGGGCTCTCAATGCTAAGGAATGATTGGTTTGGCCTCCATAGACTCACATGTTTGAATCCTTGGCCCATAAGGAATTGCACTATTCGGAGGTATGCCCTTGTTACAGGAAGTTGGTCATTGTAGAGGCAGGGTTCTGAGGTCTTAAATGCTCAAGCTACATTCAGAATGAAATCAAACCCAGTCTCCTCCTGGCTGCTTTTGGATCAAGATGTAGAACTCTTGGCTCATTCAGCACCAAGTTGGCCTGCACACTGCCATGCTTCCTGCCATGATGGTAATGGACTAAATCTCGGAAACTTAAAGCCAACCCAGGTAAACATTACTTTATTTAATTTTCTATATTCTTTGTTTACATTCCAAAGGCTTACCCCTTTCCCAGTTCCCCCCACCATAAGTCCCATAAGTCCTCTCCCCCCCAACTATTCCCCAATTATCGCCCCCCCCCAGCCATTTCTCTGTTCTAGATCTACAAAACTGGATCCAAACTTTTCAGGCCCAGGGTCCTCTCCTTTCTTCTTCTTGGGAATCATTTGACTTGCTAATTGTGCCTTGAGAATTTAGGGCTTCTGGGCTCATTAATATCCACTTATCAGTGATTGCATTTCATGTATATTCTTTTGTGATTAGGTTAACTCGCTTAGGATGATATTTTCCAGATCTAACCATTTACCTACAAATTGCATGAATTCATTATTTTTAATTGCTGAGTAGTATTCCATTGTATAAATATACCACATTTTCTGTATCCATTCCTCCTTTGAGGGATATCTGGGCTCCTTCTGATTTCTGGCTATTATAAACAAGGCTGCTATAAACATAGTGGAGCATGTGTCTTTATTGTATGCAGGGGAATCCTCTGGGTATATGCCCAGGAGTGGTATGCCAGGGTCCTCTGGAAGTGACATGCCCAATTTTCTGAGGAACCGCCAAATTGATTTCCAGAGCGGTTTTACCATTTTGTAATCCCACCAACAGTGGAGGAGTGTTCCTCTTTCTCCACATCCTCGCCAGCACTTGCTGTCTCTTGAGTTTTTAATCTTAGCCATTCTGACTGGTGGGAGGTAGAATCTCAGGGTTGTTTTGATTTGCATTTCCCTGATGACTAATGATGTTGAACATCTCTTAAGGTGTTTCTCGGCCATCCAAATTTCTTCTGGTGAAAATTCTTTGTTTAGCTATGTACCCCATTTTTGATAGGGTTATTTGGTTTTTTGGGGTCTAACTTCTTGAGTTCTTTATATATATTGGATATTAGCCCTCTGTCAGATGTGGGGTTGGTGAAGATCTTTTCCCACTTTGTTGGTTGCCATTTTGTCCTTCTGACAGTGTCCTTTGCCTTACAGAAACTTTGTAATTTTATGAGGTCCCATTTGTCAATTCTTGATCTTAGAGCATAAGCTATTGTTGTTCTGTTCAGGAACTTTCCCCCTGTGCCCATGTCCTCCAGGGTCTTCCCCAGTTTCTTTTCTAATATAAACATTACTTTTATAAGAGTTGTTTTGGTCATGATGTCTCTTCACAGCAATAAAACTCTAACTAAGACACCCAGTCCCTTTAAAAATTTATGTGTTGGGGAGGGCAGGATACACACCATGTCATTCTTGTAGAGAGGTCAGAGGTCCCAGGATTAAATTCAGGCCTTAAGGTTTGGCAGCAAGTGTTTTCAAGCACTGAGCTATCTCTTGGCTTCCCTTTTTTAAACCTAATGACATGGTCACCTAGATGTAATGCAAGCAATTTGGAAATGTACAAGACAATCCATTAAAATGAGCAAAAGAAAAGTTAGATATTCTGTTGATACTTACATATCTAATCTAGAATTATAAAAAGATACCCTTATAATATTTGAATACAAAATTATCAGGCATCAGAAAATACATATTGCATGAACATGCATTTATTTGGGAACTCAACCAAAATATCTTGCTGCTTGTTGCACCTTTCCAATAAAATAAAATGTTTCTTCCTGCCTTAAAGTTAACAAGGTCCCTTCCTTTAACTATGTATATATTGACCAAATGGTATTTATGCCTCTAAAAGGTACCTGACAACAGACATATATCCAGCTTCTCAGTGACTCATCATTGTAATAACCACTGTACAACAGGGACCAATCAGCATGAGTACTTATCTATATCATTGTGCTGACCACTGTGTGGCAGATACCCATTTACATCTTTGCACAAGGTTTGCACTAATTGATGTAAATCAGCAGAAAGTATGGCCTGGACTGTGTGGAAACTTCCCTTTTATGAGAGATTTCCTAGACATAACACCACTCCATTGCTGGTGGGATTACAAACTGGTACAACCATTCTGAAAATAAATCTGAAGGTTCCTCAGAAAATTAGAAATAGATCTACTTGAAGACCCAGTAATACCACTTTGGTAATATACTCAAAATATGCCCCACCATGCCACAGGTGCACATGTTCTACTATGTTCATAGTAGCCTTGCTTGTGATAGCCAGAATTGGGAAACAACCCAGTTGGCTATGACAGAAGAATGGATACAGAAAATGTGATTCATTTACACAATGGAGTACTACTTGTTACTAGGAATTAAGACATCCAGAGTTTTGCAGGCCAATGGATAGAACTAGAAAATATCATCCTGAGTGAGGTAACTCAGACCCAAAAGAATATGCATGGTATGTACGCACTAATAAGTGGGTATTAGCAATAAAAAAGAAAGTGCTGAACACCCAAGATACAGTCCACAGAACTCAAAAAGTTCAACAAGCTGAAGGGCTCAAGTGAGGATACCTCAGTCTCACTTGGGAAAGAGAAAACAATTACAAATGGGGAAGAAGGGACCTGGGAGGAAGATGGGATGAGTGGGTGCAGAGACTGGAACATGATTGGGTATTGGGTGGGGAAAAAGGACTGAAATCCCTGAAGGCCAGTGGAGAGAAAGAAAACATTCAACCCCAGAGGTCAGAGGTTGGGAGGACCCTTCATAATGTAGTAGAGACCTGGGAGGTGAAAGACTCTCAGGACTCAAAGAGAGGGACCTTAGATGAAATGCCCTACCTTGGGGGTGAGGGAACTTGTAGAGCCCACCTCCAGGAGAAAGACAGGGAATCAAGTGAGGGATGGAGTGGCCACCCCACAGTCAAAACTCTGACCCATAATTGTTCCTGCCTGAAAGAACTAGAGGAATGGAAATGGAAAGAAGCCTGAGGAAAAGAAGGCTCAGCAACTGGCCCAAAGTGGGATCCAGCTCAAGGGGAGGTGCCAAGACCCAACACTATTATGGAGGCTATGGAGTGCTTACAAAGGGGACATATCAGGACTGCTCTCCAAAAGACCCAACATGCAACTGAAAGAGTCATATGCAGATATTTGCACCCAACAAATGAACAGAAGCCTCTGACCCCTGTGGATGAATTAGGGGGAAGCTGGAAGAAGATGAGGAGGAAGGCAGCCCTGTAGGAGGACCAACAGTCTCAACTAACCTGGACCCCTGAGATCTCTCAGACATTGGACTATCAACTAGGCAGCATACACCAGCTAATATGAGGTCCCCAACACATATACAGCAGAGGATTACTGGGTATGGGTTTAGTCAGAGAAGATGCACCTAACTCTCAAGAGATTGGAGAACCCAGGAAGTTTAGAAGTCTGGTGGGGGTTGTTGGGTGGGGACATCCTGTGGAGACAGGAAGGTAGGGAGGAAGTATGGTATGTGGAAGAGTCAAAGGGTGGACAGAGAGGGGGAATAAAATCTGGAGTTTAAAATAGATAGATAGTTAGATAGATAGATAGATAGATAGATAGATAGATAGATAGATAGATAGATGATAGATAGAGAGACAGACAGATAAAGCAAACACAAAGTATGGTGCAAATAGTCTTAACATGAAGTCCAGGGATACCTAGATGACCCATAAATGCATTTAGAAGATAAATAGGCCTTTAGAAATCTCATAAAGCATCTTCCAGGACTGTAAATTCATGCAACTCACTGGCAACTCAATTCATGTCTTTAATATAATTTTCATATAGCCCAGTGACTCTCAAAAAGTTAATGGAATACAGGTACATTTTCAAAGGTAAGAAACATATTTTAAGGCTTAAATTTGCATATCTCCTTTCAGCAAACACAATTAACTAATGAATTAATGGTGTTGAAGAATTAAAGAATTTCAAATGAGTGATTTTGTACAATAAGGTTATTATATTGTTATTGTTCAAGAAATCTGCACACCAGCCAAAAACAAATAAAACCCAAACTTAGGCTCTACCTCCTCCTCACATGCTTCTTTCTCTTCTTTCTCCTCCTCCCTCCACTGTCTCCTCCTCTCCCTTCCTTCCACATCTCCTTCTATTCCTGTTCCTTGTTTCCTTCTCCCTCTGCCTGTCATTTCTCCTCTTCCTTCCTATTGTTTCTCTTCCTCTCTTTCATTCCTCTTTTCTCTTGATTTAACCGAGCATCTTTTAAACTTTATTTTTCTCTGATCTTCAACAGTTTCTTCCCTAGTATTCCTCCTTGACATGAAGTTGCATTTATTGGTTTTGTTTCTTTTTTTTATTTAACTTTTATTTTCTATATTCTATGTTTACATTCCAAAGGCTTTCCCCTTTCCCAGTTCCCCCACCACCACCATATGTCCCATAATTTCTCTCCCCCCCAGCTATTCCCCAATCATTCCCATCCCCATGATTTCTCTGTTCTGGGTCTACAATATTGAATCCAATCTTTACAGGCCCAGGGTCCTCTCCTTTCTTCTTCTTGGGAGACATTTGACTTGCTAATTGTGCCTTGAGCATTTAGGGCTTCTGGACTCATTAATATCCACTTATCAGTGATTGCATTTCATGTGTATTCTTTTGTGATGGGGTTAGCTCACTTAGGATGATATTTTCCAGATCTAACTATTTACCTACAAATTGCATGAGTTCATTATTTTTAATTGCTGAGTAGTACTCCATTGAATAAATATACCACATTTTCTGTATCCATTCCTCTTTTGAGGGATATCTGGGCTCCTTCCAATTTCTGGCTATTATAAACAAGGCTTCTATAAACATAGTAGAGCATGTATCTTTATTGTATGCAGGGGAATCCTCTAGGTATATGCGCAGGAGTGGTATACTAGGGTCCACTGGAAGTGACATGCCCAATTTTCTGAGGAACCGCCACACTGATTTCCAGAGCGGTTTTACCATTTTGCAATCCCACCAACAGTGGAGGAGTGTTCCTCTTTCTCCACATCCTCGCCAGCATTTGTTGTCTCTTGAGTTTTTAATCTTAGCCATTCTGACTGGAGTGAGGTGGAATCTCAGGGTTGTTTTGATTTGCATTTCCCTGATGACTAATGATGTTGAACATCTCTTAAGGTGTTTCTTGGCCATCCGCATTTCTTCTGGTGAAAATTCTTTGTTTAGCTCTGTACCCCATATTTTGATAGGGTTATTTGGTTCTTTGGGATCTAACTTCTTGAGTTCTTTGTATATATTGGATATTAGCCCTCTGTCGGATGTGGGGTTGGTGAAGATCATTTCCCACTTTGTTGGTTGCCGTTTTGTCTTTCTGTGTCCTTTGCCTTACAGAAACTTTGTAATTTTATGAGGTCCCATTTGTCAATTCTTGATCTTAGAGCATAAGCTATTGGTGTTCTGTTCAGGAACTTTCCCCCTGTGCCCATGTCCTCCAGGGTCTTCCCAAGTTTCTTTTCTAATAGTTTCAGTGTGTCTAGTTTTATGTAGAGGTCCTTGATCCACTTGGAGTTGATCTTAGTACAAGGAGATAAGAGTGGGTCAATTCGCATTCTTCTGCATGTTGACCTCCAGTTGAAACAGCACCATTTGTTGAAAGGCTATCTTTTTTCCACTGGATGGTTGTGGCTCCTTTTTCAAAGATCAAGTGACCATAAGTCTGTGGGTTCATTTCTGGGTCTTCAATCCTATTCCATTGATCTACCTGCCTGTTGCTGTACCAATACTATGCAGTTTTTAACACAATTGCTCTGTAGTACTGCTTGAGGTCAGGGATATTGATTCCCCCAGAAGTCCTTTTATTGTTGAGAATAGTTTTAGCTATCCTGGGTTTTTTGTTGCTCCAGATGAATTTGAGAATTGCTCTTTCTAGATCTATGAAGAATTGATTTGGGATTTTGATGGGGATTG
The DNA here is from genome assembly GCA_964023405.1 of Apodemus agrarius. Lineage (NCBI taxonomy): Eukaryota > Metazoa > Chordata > Mammalia > Rodentia > Muridae > Apodemus > Apodemus agrarius. Next base: position 61,433,085 of record OZ030019.1, on the reverse strand, counting down.
CATTGAATCTGTAGATTGCTTTTGGCAAGATGGCCATTTTTACTATATTGATCCTGCCAATCCAGGAGCAAGAAATATTTTTCCATCTTCTGAGGTCTTCTTTGATTTCTTTCTTCAAGGACTTGAAGTTCCTGTCATACAGATCTTTCGCTTGTTTGGTTAGAGTTACGCCAAGGTACTTTATGTTGTTTGTGGCTATTGTGAAGGGTGTTATTTCTCTAACTTCTTTCTCAGCCTGCTTGTCCTTTGAGTACAAGAAGGCTACTGATTTGCTTGAGTTAATTTTATAACCAGCCACTTTGCTGAAGTTGTTTATTAGCTGTAGAAGTTCTCTGGTGGAGTTTTTTTGTGTCGCTTAAGTAGACTATCATATTGTCTGCAAATAATGATACTTTGACTTCTTCCTTTCCAATTTGTATCCCTGTGACTTCCTCATGTTGTCTAATTGCTCTCGCTAGAACTTCAAGTACTATATTGAAAAGATATGGAGAGAGAGGGCAGCCTTGTCTAGTCCCTGGTTTTAGTGGGATTGCTTCAAGTTTCTCTCCATTTATTTTGATGTTGGCTACTGGTTTGCCGTAGATTGCTTTTACTATGTTTAGGTATGAGCCTTGAATTCCTGCTTTTTCCAAGACTTTTAGCATGAAAGGATGCTGAATTTTGTCGAATGCTTTTTCAGCATCTAATGAGATGACCATGTGGTTTTTTTCTTTTAGTTTGTTTATGTAGTGGATGACATTGATGGATTTACGTATAATGAACCATCCCTGCATCCCTGGAATGAAGCCTACTTGATCATGGTGAATGATAGTTTTGATATGCTCATGGATTCGGTTGGCAAGAATTTTATTTAGTATTTTTTCATCAATATTCATAAGAGAATTTGGCCTGTAGTTCTCTTTCTTTGTTGGATCATTTTGTGGTTTAGGTATCAGTGTAATTGTGGTTTCGAAGAATGAGTTGGGCAGTGTCCCTTCTGTCTCTATTTTGTGGAATAGTTTGAAGAGTATTGGTGTTAAGTCTTCTTTGAATGTCTGGTAGAATTCTGCACTAAAACCTTCTGGTCCTGTCCTTTTTTTGTTTGGGAGGCTTTCTATAACCCCTTCTATTTCTTTAGGGGTTATTCGACTGTTTAGCTGATGTACTTGATGCTGATTTAATTTTGGTATTTGGTATCTGTCTAGGAAATTGTCCATTTCCTCCAGATTCTCCAGTTGTTTTGAGTATAGGCCTTTGTAGTAAGATCTGATGATCTTTTGAATTTCCTCAGTTTCTGTTGTTATATCCCCCTTTTCATTTCTAATTTTGTTAATTTGGATACTGTCTCTGTGCCCTTTGGTAAGTCTAGCTAAGGGTTTATCTATCTTGTTGATTTTCTCGAAGAACCAGCTCTTGGTTTTGTTGATTCTTTGTATGGTTCTCTTTGTTTCAACTTGATTGATTTCAGCCCATAGTTTGATGATTTCCTCTCTTCTACTCCTCCTGGGTGAATTAGCTTCTTTTTGTTCCAGGGCCTTCAGGTGTGCTGTTAAGTTGCTAGTGTATGCTCTCTCCAGTTTCTTTTTGGAGGCACTCAGGGCTATGAGTTTTCCTCTTAGCACTGCTTTCATTGTGTCCCAAAGATTTGGGTAGGTCATACTTTCATTTTCATTGAAGTCTAAAAAAGTCTGATTTCTTTCTTTATTTCTTCCTTGACCAAGGTGTCATTGAGTAGATTATTGTTCAGTTTCCATGTGTATGTGGGCTTTCTGTTGTTCTTATTGCTATTGAAGACCACTTTTACTCCATAGTGACCCGATAGGAGACATGGGATTAGTTCGGTCTTCTTGTATTTGTTGAGGTCTGTCTTGTGACCAATTATATGATCAATTTTTGAGACGGTACTGTGCGGTGCTGAGAGAAAGGTATACTCTTTTGCTTTAGGATGGAATGTTCTATATATATCTGTTAAATCCAATTGGTCCAAAGCTTCAGTTTCACTGTGTCCCTGTTTAGTTTCTGCTTTCCTGATCAGTCCATTGAGGAGAGTGGAGTGTTGAAGTCACTTACAATTATTGTGTTAGGTGCAATGTGTGCTTTAAACTTTAGTAAAGTTCCTTTTACGAATGAGGGTGCCCTTACATTTGGCGCATAGATGTTCAGTATTGAGAATTCTTCTTGGTGGATTTTCCCTTTGACTAGCAAGAAGTGATATTCTGAGTCTCTTTTGATGACTTTAGGTTGAAAGTCAATTTTATCTGATATTAGAATGGCTACTCCGGCTTGTTTCCTGAGACCATTTGCTTGTAAAACTGTCTTCCAGCCTTTTACTCTAAGGTGGTGTTTGTCTTTGACACTGAGATGTGTTTCCTGTATGCAGCAAAATGTAGGGTCCTGTTTCCATATCCATTCTGTTAGTCTGTGTCTTTTTACATTGATATTAAGAGATATTAAGAAATAGCAATTGTTACTTCCTGACATTTTGGGCGTTTTTTTTTTTGTTTTTTTTGTTTTTTGTTTTTTGTTTTTTGTTTTTTTTGGATTTGAGTGGTTCTGTTGGGTTGGATGAGATGGGGTTTCTATCTTGTTTCTTCTGGGGTGTAGTTCCCCCCCCCTTGTGTTGGTATTTTTCCCCTATTATCCTTTGTAGGGCTGGGTTTGTAGATAAGTATCATGCAAATTTGGTTTTGTCGTGGAATACCTTGGTTTCCCCATCTATGGCAATTGAGAGTTTTGCTGGGTATAGTAGTTTTGGCTGAAGTTTGTGTTCCCTTAGGGTCTGCATGAGGTCTGCCCAGGATCTTCTAGCTTTCATGGTCTCAGGTGAGAAGTCTGGTGTAATTCTGATAGGTCTTCCTTTATATGTTACTTGTCCTTTTTCTCTTAATGCCTTTAATATTCTTTCTTTGTTTAGTACATTTGGGGTTTTGATTATTATGTGACAGGAAGTATTTCTGTTCTGGTCCAGTCTATTTGGGGTTCTATAGGCTTCTTGTATATTCATGGCCATCTCTCTCTTTAGGTTGGGGATGTTTTCTTCCATAATTTTGTAGAAGATATTTGCTGGCCCTTTAAATTGTAGATCTTCGTTCTCATCTATCCCTATAATTCTTAGGTTTGGTCTTCTCATTGTGTCCTGGATTTCCTGAATGTTTTGGGTTACCAGCTTTTTGCATTTTGCATTTTCTTTAATTGTTGAATCCATGGTTCCTATGGTATCTTCAGCATCTGAGATTCTGTCTTCTATCTCTTGTATTCTATTGTTGATATTTGCATCTATGACTCCTGATTTCTTCCCAAGGTTTTCTATCTCCAACATTGTCTCCCTTTGCGATTTCTTAGTTGTTTCTACTTCGGTTTTTAGATTCTGTATGGTTTTGCTCAGATCTTTCAATTGCTTGTTTATGTTTTCCTGTAATTCTTTAAGGGATTTTTGTGTTTCCTCTTTTATGACTTCTACTCGATGACCCATGTTCTCTTGTATTTCTTTAAGTGATTTTTGTTTCTCCCCCTTATTGGGATTCATTTTTTGCTCTATATTCTCCTGGATTTCTTTAAGTGATTTTTGTGTCTGCCTTGTATGGGCTTCTAACTTTTGGTCTATTTTCTCTATTACTTTAAGAAATTTATCTAAGTGATCCTCAATCTGCATTTTTACCAGTGATTTTAGATCTGAGTCTTGTTTTTCTGGTGTGTTGAGATATCCGAGATTTAATTGGGTTTGCCTTGTCAGGGCTTCTAGCTTTTGATCTATTTTCTCATGTATTACTTTAAGAGATTTATCTAAGTGTTCCTCTATCAGCATCCTGACCAGTGATTTTAGATCTGAGTCTTGTTTTTCTGGTGTTTCGGGGTATCCAAGATTTATTGCTGTCGGGGAACTGGGTTCGGATGCCGCCATACTGCCTTGATTTCTGTTAGTAACGATCTTACGTTTGCCCTTTGCCATCTGTTTAACTCTGATGTTAGTTGGTCCTGTAGTTACTAGCTGGTGCTTGACTCTTCTGTGGGCTCATAAGGCTATTTCCCAGCGACTGGGACACCTGAACCACTGCCCTGCAGGGCTCCTGCTCACAGATTGCTGCCAGGTGGCTGAGTCCCCCGAGGTCTTAAACTCAGGATATCCCAGGTACTTGGTTCCACCTTTTGGGCAGCTGCTCTGCACTGCTCCTGCTCAGGGTTTGCTGTCTGGTATCCTGATTCCCCAGGGGTCTTAAAGTTGGGATATCTCAGTTATTTGGTTCTGCCTGCTGGTCCAAAGCTGCTGGGAAGCTGACTGAGGCTGGCTCCCCAGCCGCCAGCTGGATGGAAAGCAGCTGGCAAGATGGTGCTGACTGCAGGGAATTCAGGGTCCACCCTGCGAGTGCAGAGCACAGGCTTGGCCGGTATCCCCCAAACTGCTACTCTGTGTGCAGCTCCCACTTCAGGTCTGAGTCCCCGAAGGTCTTAAACTCGGGATATCTAGGGTACCTGGTTCCGCAGGCTGGGTCTGAGCACCTGGGAAGCTGGCTGAGGCTGGCTTCCCAGTAGTAGGCTGGATCGCATTTATTGTTATTTGTCATTTTCCGTCACCAAGACAGAGCACCTGGGATTAACAACAGGAATAAGGTTTCAACCCATAATCTGCTGGTTCTTATGATTTGGGGTCTATAGCATGTCTACAGATCATGATGGGAATACATAGTAGTAGAAACATTATTGTCAGATTACACTGCTTAATCTCTCAAAATAACAACTTCTATTCTCCTTATTTTTGAGACCTAAAATCAGAAGTTAAACATGGGTTTCATGAGTTCCTGCAAGACAGAAAGACTGAAAATCCTTCTCTAGTCAGCCTGCCCTAGAGTATCTGCCATGGTGAGATGTGTGCTTCTCAACCTCCTTTTTCCACTGTCACCCAATCTCAAATAGGCACTGGACTTGTGATATTGCACAATGGTAAACATGGAAACATTGGCAATCACATTAGCCAAGAGATCCTTCCTTCCACAGGGATAGTGTTTCTATTCTCTCCCCATTAGGCAGAGTTACATAGGTAAAATAATGAAGAGGGATAGTTACACATTAGTGCCTTTTGATGCGACTTTTAGTGTTGGCTGACTCTACAACAACTTGGCATATTCTCTCTTTTTTAAACTATTGTTTTTATTTTATGTGTGTGTTACTTGAATGCATAAATATGTGCTGCATGAATGCCTGCTGCCTTTGGTGGCCAGAGAAGAACACCAGAATCTATGAAATCAGATGGTTATAAGTCACCATGTGAGAGATGGGGATAGACCCTCTGTAAGAACAGCAAGTGCTCTTGACCACGAAGCAATTTCCTCAGCCCAAAGCATGTCTTCTTTTCAAACCCCAATATGGACCAACAAATCAAAAAATATTTGAGTTTCAACTATCTAATAAAATAGCTTTGAAATTTCTGTGAGTTTAAATCTCTCAAATATAAACAATTGGAGAACATCAAAGAAGTTTAAAACTAGAAGTCCACAAGAATAGATATTTCCAAAAGTTTAATGCTAAGATTTTGGGCACAAAAATCATTGTGCCTGAAATCCAAACATCATCAATAGAATGCACAAGTTTAGATAGGTTGAAAAGATGCTGATAAATATGTAATTATATATAATTATAAGTATTAACCAAAAATTAATCACCCAGAGTTATTGTCATAAGAATTCAGAGAAAGAAACAATTGCTTCAATCTGAAAGGAATCTGCCCCGTAGTACCAGACAAGTTTCTAGATACCTCCTAAGCTTCGCTAATAACTTGTAGAAGAGTATTGGGAATGTAAAAGAATTCTGAGGAATAAGTGGAAAGGTAAGTCAAACTTTATTACTCTTGATGTTCTTAACAAATCTCAAACAAACAAGATATGTCAGCTCCATAATCGCATCTAGTCTATAGACAACAAGAGAGTTGGGAGTGTGATGGAAACAACCATTCTATTTAGAAGCAGTCATATTGACAAGGACAGGACATTCTGTTCCCAGGTGAATGGCTCATCATAGCTTATTACAGCATCCCTAAGCCTTGTGGTTTTATCTACATGTGCCCATGTTCAAGGTGCTCATGGTTCTTATAAACTCATTTTCATTTGTGCAATAGGAATTTACTCTGGAAATGATTTAGCAGAATCTATTATAGAAATCATAGGTTATTTCACTGCTGAAAAAATGTCACCAGAGTGAAACCTTTGCTAAGACCTAAGGCTCTTGCTTTAGGGCTCAATTTTTTAAAAATTAAATGACCATAAATTTTCATTGCTATCATTATACATCACAGCACCATCCTACAGTTACATTTGTCTCTTTAAAAACATATAATGGATCTTTTTTTTTACATATGTTTTTTATTGTATATATTCTATATTTACAATTCATTTCCCTTTTTCTGGTTCCCCACCCCCAAAGGTCGCACATGTCCTTTTCCCTCTCCCTGCTCCCGCATCCACCCCCTCCCACTTTACTGTTCTTGTACTCTCCCACAATGATGTTTTGGTCCATTCTAGCACCAGTGTCCACTCCTTTCTTCTTGTGAGACATCACATATAATGGATCTTTAATTCAGGATTTTGTTATCCTTCTATTATGTTATAACTGAGACTTAATTTGCAGATAGAAAGGGGACGCATTGCTTTGATGTTTTTAACATTAAGCACAGCTTTTTCTATATAATCTTCCGATTTATTTTTATTCCTATGGTACACTGAATAATCTCCTGTTGACATACACAACTTTAATGTTAACCAGGCTGTAAGAAGATGAGCCACTTGCCAGATAAGGTTTACCTAATTGCCTTACTCTTCCATGCAAAACACTGTGTCAAGGAAATAGAAGTACCTAGTTCATGTTGGTTATATATCATGAAATTATTTGGTTAAGTTACACACTGGAGTATTTTAGCCACCTCATGTCTCATCTCCTATATAGCTGAAGGGCTGTAAGGACTAGCCACAGCCAACCTTTGGAGTCATATGAAATCAGCAAGAGCCAGGTGATTTTTCCTATGCAAGGTGTATGTGATTTCTCTGTAGTTCTCTTTCTAGCTCTTTACAAAAAGTGTTTTGTACTCTTCATGATTAGATAATGGAGGGAATCTGTTGTTCTGAACTTCTCATATAAAAATCTCCTATGGAATAGGTCTTGTTATGGATCACTCGTCTGCTTTGCCTGTGTCCACAGCATCTTTCTTGCTGCCTCAAACTTTGATCGCTCACATGAGCAAAATACAGAGGTAGATTTTCAAGTTAATGACTTCAAATGAGTAGCACTAATTCATTATTTGTTTAATATTTTTGTTCTAATTGTTTGGAGTCTTCAAAACCATTTGAATAATCAACTCTGAGATATTTGAATCAGTGAAGAACCAATGCAAAGCAATATTTAATGTAAAGGTTTAAATGAATGTCCTCCTAGAGACAGATTTCAAAAGTGTACTTCCTAGATGTGGCTAGTTTTGGGCTCTGTGTTTCTGTCCTTTCTAGAAGCTTTAGTTTTTATTTAAGTCCACATTGAATGATATACATGAGGGTTTCTAGTCTCACAAATGCAGTATCATTTCCCACCAGGCAATGAAATCCTACTAATCCCACAAAGTATGTCATTCTTTTCAACTTTGAGTTCTTCCTCTTCTTAAAACTGAAGAGTTACCCTGTCTATTTTTAATGGGTTTTGCCTTAATCGACAGAAGCAATAGTTTATGATAATCCAGACCATCCAAAAGGCAAGGCCTATGTTCTAAACCTTACCTCACAGGCCACTCAACCAGAAAGGAGAGGGTGTGGGTGTATTGTGGACTAAGAAGGAAGAAATGGTTTTATAGGAAAATTTAGGTAAAATCAAAGTTTCTTCTAAGCAGGTTGAGTTTCTATGCCAGAAATCAACAACTGTGTTAAGAATTTCTTCACAGGCTTTCAAAAGACAGCAATGAGAATAAATGACACTGGTTTCCTGGGACGAGAGAGTCTGTGTTTGCTAAACCCAAGATATAAAACATGCACACACTACCAAAAATGTTTCACTTAAAATGTAAATATGAAACCACCATAGACCTGTCCTTGTAGGACTTTATAATGTTTATTCCTTCAGTTGCTTAGAAACAACAGGTCTAATCCAGTTTACAATTTCACTTTGGCTGGTCAGCAAATTTAATTTTAAAATTATGCTTTCCTATGAAAGAGTGGACCGTGGTCATGTGTATTTGTTGAAAAGTGTTCATTATAATTTCCCTCCCTATGGAACAGTCATGATCTAAAGATTGGCTTTCCTAAACATCCTCTCAGGTCTCCAGTCACAAGGATGCCATTCATGGGGCTTTCTTTTGGAATAAACTGAATTCTTTCTTTCTTTCTTTCTTTCTTTCTTTCTTTCTCTCTCTCTCTCTCTCTCTCTCTCTCTCTCTCTTTCTCACTCTGTCTGTCTGTCTGTCTGTCTGTCTTTCAATATGCATTTTCTTTCTGGCATTTAGTGTGGCAATACTAGCACACCCAAATAGAGTATTCAGGGTGTGAAAATACTGTCACTTTATGATGTTTAGCTGTGTTCTACTTTTTTTTTTAACAAGGCATGCCTAGATGTATTATGATACTAGCACCAATTTTTTAAAGACTTTGAAAGTCTCCTCTGTGATGTAAGTTCCAAGTGACAGTCCAATAAAGCTACATCGCTACTAAAAATTTCAAGGAAAGGCAATCCATCATCTACTGAGCCTATCAGTATGAGTGACTAAGAAAATCCCTTCCCTTTCCAATAAGAACCTTCCCTAAATACACTGCTCTCTGCTTCACAGCTGCCCAATGATTACACTTGCCAATAACTGACAGATAATCTCCCAGTATACAAGATCTTCACACATCTTATATATGTGTAATATATAAGATATGATCACTTCACAAATTCCAAATAAATAAAACAGAATCATCCTCAGTTGTGTGTCAACTGCATCCTATCTTTATGCATCACTCAGTGGGAGAAAATCCCTCCCTGTCTAGCTTGTCTTTATACTATTTGAGAAAAGACTGGAAAATGGAACTAGATGTCCCACCTGATCATCCAGGATAAGCATCGATCGATGATGCAACAGTCCTAGAGATATTCTATGTATCCACCGGGCAGCTTGGGAAACAAGCAAACTCCATAGTGCTTAAGAGAGCCCTGTGGGCTTTAGCCCTGATGGATGGAAATATGAGCATGTGCTAAGAGCAAATTTCTATCAAAAAGTTTCTATCTCAAAGACTGAAACAACCCTGACATCTTTTTTGTCAAGATTGTTACAAAAAGGGGAAAATGAAAAAAAAAGGTAGGGGGGAGGAGATGAGGAAAATGAGGGTGACAATGGCCAGGAAATGTGAATAATGTATGAATTGTGATTGTTTAATTTCTGTCTTTTCTCTACACCAGAAAGATGCATAAGATGTTATAAAACAGGCCCTTACTGCACAAACAGTATTTGGATGAAAACAATATTTTGACACATACATATGTAAACACTCCCATAAAGAACTAAAAAGAGGCATGAAATGGAAGGCCTAGGAGGGGCACAACCCCAGACTTAGGGAGAATTGCTTCTTTTTAAGTATAGACTACCATGAGTACACACACATACACACACACAAACATGTGCACACACATGCACACACACACACACACACACACACACACACACACACAACTACCCTACCTCCACCTCCATATCCCAAATACAGTAAATAAATTCCCAATGAAAGCTTGATTTTCAGAATTAGACTACAAAGGCTACAGACCCAGTTCTTGGTATATAAATAGTTGTAAACTTTATGACTTTGACTTCAGTTGTCATGTGTATGCATGTCTTACCGCCCAGTAAATTCTGGTTTGAAAAGTGCTAGGTCCGTTATTAAAGATCAAGTGACCATAACTCTGTGGGTTCATTTCTGGGTCTTCAATCCTATTCCATTGATCTACTTGCCTGACACTGTACCAATACCCTGCAGTTTTTAACACAATTGCTCTGTAGTACTGCTTGAGGTCAGGGATATTGATTCCCCCAGAAGTCCTTTTATTGTTGAGAATAGTTTTAGCTATCCTGAGTTTTTTGTTACTCCAGATGAATTTGAGGATTGCTCTTTCTAGATCTATGAAGAATTGATTTGGGATTTTGATGGGGATTGCATTGAATCTGTAGATTGCTTTTGGCAAGATGGCCATTTTTACTATATTGATCCTGCCAATCCAAGAGCATGAAATATTTTTCCAACTTCTGAGGTCTTCTTCGATTTCTTTCTTCAAGGACTTGAAGTTCCTGTCATATAGATCTTTCACTTGTTTGGTTAGAGTCATGCCAAGATACTTTATGTTGCTTGTGGCTATTGTGAAGGGTGTTATTTCCCTAACTTAGATAGTCTTTTCAACAAATGGTGCTGGTTCAACTGGAGGTCAACATGCAGAAGGATGTGACCCACTCTTATCTCCTTGTACTAAGATCAACTCCAAGTGGATCAAGGACCTCCACATAAAACCAGACACACTGAAACTAATAGAAAAGAAACTGGGGAAGACCCGGGAGGACGTGGGCACGGGGGAAAGTTTCTGAACAGAACACCAATAGCTTATGCTCTAAGATCAAGAATTGACAAATGGGACCTCTTAAAATTGCAAAGTTTCTGTAAGGCAAAGGACACTGTCAGAAGGACAAAATGGCCACCAGCAAGTTGGGAAAAGATCTTCACCAACCCCACATCTGACAGAGGTCTAATATCCAATATAAACAAAGAACTCAAGAAGTTAGACACCAAAGAACCAAATAACCCTATTAAAAATGGGGTACAGTGATAAACAAAGAATTTTCACCAGAAAAAATTCGGATGGCTGAGAAGCACCTTAAGAGATGTTCAACATCATTAGTCATCAGGGAAATGCAAATCAAAACAACCCTGAGATTCTACCTTACACCAGTCAGGATGGCTAAGATTAAATACTCAGGAGACAACAGGTGCTGGCGAGGATGTGGAGAAAGAGGAACACTCCTCCACTGTTGGTGAGATTGCAAGATGGTACAACTGCTCTGGAAATCAGTCTGGTGGTTCCTCAGAAAATTGGGCATGATACTTCCAGAGGACCCTACCATACCCCTCCTGGGCATATACCCAGAGGATTCCCCTGCGTAAAATAAAGACACATGCTCCACTATGTTCATAGCAGCCTTATTTATAATAGTCAGAAGATGGAAGGAGCCCAGATGTCCCTCAAAGAAGGAATGGATACAGAAAATGTGGTATATTTATACAATGAAATACTACTCAGCAATTAAAAATAATGAATTCATGCAATTTGTAGGCAAATGGTTGGATCTGCAAAATATTATCCTAAGTGAGTTAACCCAATCACAAAAGAATACACATGAAATGCAATCACTGATAAGTGGACATTAATGAGCCCAGAAGCTCTGAATACTCAAGGCACAATTAGCAAGTCGAAAGATTCCCAAGAAGAAGGAATAAGAAGATCCTGGTCCTGAAAAGACTGGATCCAGTTTTGTAGGAGAATATTAGAACAGAGAAATGGTGTGTGTGTGGGGGGGGGAGGGTGATTTGGGAATAGGCGGGGGTGGGAGTGGGGAAGATGACTTATGGGACATATGGTAAGGGGGAACTGGGAAAGGGGAAAGCCTTTGGAATATAAACAAAGAATATAGAAAAATAATAAAAAATAAATAAAAAAAGCAAAGTGCTAGGTCTGTGCTTCACACAAAGCTCTCCTAATCTCCCTTTGCACTTAATGTAATGTTAATGACATGAGAACTTAATACTTATAGGAATAAGCTGAAAAGATTAAATTTAATATAACAAATTACAGAAAAAAAAACAGAAAAAGAGGAAATTATGCATTTAGAAAAGAAAAACCTCACAGATAGCCCTTTTTATTTTTCTTATTTTGCACTTCCTGCTCTCCAAATCACAGTAACAATTTGACTTCTGCATTTTTTTGCTAAGTACATTCTATGCACATCTGAGACTACAAGCCCTGCCTCTCCTTACTGACCATCTCATGTATATGATACATACTGGAACTGCTGGAATCATCTTTGGAGAATGTCTAAAGAACATAAATGAGAGAGATTAAATTAGGACTTCCAACATCTCTCAATTTCCTTTAAAAAGGGTTTAGAAACATGCTAGCACTAGGTCAAAAACATATATGATCAGGAAATAAATTACTTCAGAAATAGAAAAAAATGTAAGAGTGCTACAGGAGTTAAACTGAGTTTACCAACTGCTGACAGTGCTCCATGGCCACACAATTACATCAGCATCAATACAGTCCTTGGGCCTTTCTGTGTCTTGCCATACATCATTCTTTGTCTTGTCTTTTGGAAACAGTTTCTTCATCATAGGAAAGTTGGTTCTCTTTTTTCTGATGGTTTATATACTTCACATATTTTACAAAACTCATACTTCATATCTAATATTTAGAAATTCAAAAAATGCTTAAAAGCCTCATGTCTTGATAGCAATCAACATCACCTTAGATATACATTTGTTGACCACCTAGACCTTGATCATCTCTGAATCACTTTTCCATAATCTTTGCCAATTTTATTCTTTTGTTTATTGCTTCTTAAATAGTAGTACTGTTATTCACTATTCTGGAAACATTTTGATAATGTAGGTATGAAAAAAGATGTCAAGTAAACAGTATTTTCGAGATCAAGAGGGCTGATGCACATATGGACACATAGACTGTGAGTATGGACAACACACACAAACTCAAGTCAGATGAAGTCCCAGAAAAGAGAAGTGGATATATATGTAGAGATACACCTGAAAGCTCTAGAAAAATGAAGCAAACCCACCATAGCAGAATAGAAGGTAGGAAATAATCAAAATCAGGGCTGAAATTAATCAGTTAGAAATAAAGTAAACAATATAAAGAATCAATGGAACCAAGAGCTGGTTCTTTGAGAAAATCAACAAGATAGACAAACCCTTAACCAAACTAACCAAAAGACTGAGAGACAGTATTCAAATAAACAAAATCATAAATGAAAAAGTAGATATAACAAGAGACACTAAAGAAATTTAAAGAATCATTAGGTCTTACTTCAAAAGCCTAATCTACAACAAACTGGAAAATCTTAATGAAATAGTAGGTTTCCAAGACATATACCATTTACCAAAGTTAAATCAAGATGAAGTAAACTATTTAAACAGCCCCGTAACCAATAAGAAAATAAAAAGAGTCATTAAAAGTCTCCCAATCAAGAAGAGCCCAGGGCCAGATGGTTTTAGTACAGAATCTTACCAAACTTTCAAAGAAGAGCTATTATTCCACAAAATAGAAACAAAAAGAACACTGCCAAATTCATTCTATTTTGTCACCCTGATAACTAAACTACACAAAAACTCAACAAAGACAATTTCAGATCAACTTTTCTTATGCAGATCAATGCAAAAATACTCAATAAAATACTTGCAAACTGAATCCAGGAACACATCAAAAACATCTTCCACCAAGACCAAGTAGACCTCATTTCAGGGATGGAGGGATGGTTGAATACATGAACATCCATCAAAATAATATACCATATAAAGAAACTGAAAGAAAAAAATCACATGATCATATGGCTGGAAGCTGAAAAAGCTTTTGACAAAATTCAACACGGCTTCATGTAAAAGTCTTAAAGAGATCAGGGATACAAGGCACAATAAAGGTAGTATACAGCAATCCAATAGCCGACATTAAATTAAATTGAGAGAAATAGTAAGCAATTCCACTAAAATCAGGGACAAGACAAGGCTGCTCACTCTTTCCCTATCGATTCAATACAGTATTTGACATTCCATCTAGAGTAATAAGACAACAAAAGGAGATCAAGAAGACACAAATTGAAAAAGGAAGAAGTCAGAGTATTCCTATTTGCTGATAAGATAGTATACATAAGATACCAAAAAAATTCTACTAGAGAACTCCTAAAGCTGATAAACACATTCAGCAGAGTGGCTGAAGAGAAAATTAACTCAAAGAAATCAGTAGTCATCCTTTATACAAGTGATAAATGGGCCAAGAAAGAAATTAGGAAAACAACATTCTTTCAAAAGCCATTAATAAGATAAAATATCTTGATGTAACTCTATCAAGCAAGTGAAAGACCTATATGATAAGAACTTCAAGTCTCTGATAAAAGAAATTGAGGAAGATATCAGAAGTTGGAAAGATCTCCTACAATCATGGATCAGTAGGATTAACTTAGTGAAAATGGCCATCTTGCCAAAAGCAATCTAGGAAGTCATTGCAATTCTCATCAAAATTCCAACACAATTCTTTAAAGACATTGTCAGAGTAATTCTTATCCTCATATGGAAAACCAGAAAACCCAGGATAGCTAAAATAATCCTGAGCAATAAAAGAACATCTGGATATATTGCCATCTTTCACCTCAAGCTGTACTACAGAGGAATCATAATAAAACCTGCTTGGTAATCATACAAGAACAGACAGGTTGATCAATGGCATAGAACAAAAAAACCCTGAAATAAACCCACACACCTATGGACACTTGATTCTTGACAAAGAATCCAAAACAATACAGTGGGAAAAAGGAGAGCACCTTCAGCAACTTGTGTTGATCTAAGAGAAGATCTCCATGTAGGGGAATGCAAATACATTCATATCTATCACCCTACTCAAAGTTCAAGTCCAAGGGGATCAAAAGCTTTTATGTAAAACTGGATATACTAAATCTAATACAACAGAAAGTGGAGAATAGCCTTGAACTCATCCGTATAGGAGACAACTTCCTGAGCAGAACACAAATGGCTCAGGCAGTAAGATCTTCAATTGATAAATGGGAACTCATGAAACTGAAAATTTTCTTTAAAGCAAAGGTCAATGTCAATAGAACAAAATAGTAGGCTACAGATTGGGAAAGGATCTTCACCCACCATATATCTGACAGAAAGCTAATATCCAAAATTTATAAATAACTCAAGAAGTTAGACACCAACAACACAAATAACCCAATTAACTATGTTCTGAAAAATATAAGCCTACATACCACTCCTGGACATATACCCAAAAGATGTTCCACAAGGATACTTGCTCAACTATGTTTATAGCAGCTTTATTCCTAATAGCCAGAAATTGGAAACAACGTATATGTCCTTCAACTGAGGAATGGATAAAGAAAAATGCGGTACATCTACATGATGGAATACTACTCAGCTATCAAAAACAAAGACATTATGAGTTTTCCAAGCAAATGAATGGAACTTGATATCCTAATAAGACAACCCAAACCTAAAGGGTATATACTCACTTACAAGCAGATATTAGCCATAAAATACAGGATATTCATGCTGCATTCCACAGACCCAAAGAATATAAAAAAGAAGAAAGGCGCAAGCAAGAATTCTTGAATCTCCAAGGGTGAACAGAATAATCAAACTAGACAGATGGATAGAGGGAACTAAGTGGGAGAGGGGATGGAGAGTGGAATTGGAGGTTCAGGATCAGGTGTGGGAAGAGACAGGAAAGAGGACCAGATGGCCATAAAATATGAATGGAAATCAGAAACTGGTGGGAGACGGGTGGGTGGCATCTTGAGAATGTACAGGAAACCCGAGATAGGGGAGACAGCCAAGAATCAACAGGGGTGACCTTAGTTAAGACTCACATCATCGAGGATATGTAACCTGAAGAGGCTGCCTCCTGCAGCCAGGGAGGAACCCTAGTGGATGGAGACACCAACCCACCCACAAAGCTTTTGTCCCAAAATTTATACTGCCTACAAGAAATGCAGGGGTAGGGGATGGAAAAGACACTGTAGAAATGGTCAAGTAATAACCAGCCCAACTTGAGACCCATCCCATGGACAGATACCAATCCCTGACACTATTAACAATACTTTGTTATGCTTGTAGGCAGGAGTCTAGTAATAGCTGTCCCCTGAGAGGCTCCACCCAGAAGCTGATTCAGAGGGATGCAGAGACCCACATCCAAACGTTGGATGGAGCTTAGGGACTCTTTTTGAAGAGTGGGGGGCGGGAAGTATTACAAGACCCAGGTGGGATAGGAACACCATAGGAAGACCTCTACTTTTGGGGACCTCAGAGACTAATTTACCAACTAAGGAGCATTCAAGGGCTGGACATAGGCCACCTGCACATATGTAGTAGTTGTTCAGTTCAGTCTTTGTGTGGGTCCCAAACAAATGGAGTGGGGATTGTTCCTAAAACTGTTGCATTTCTATGGAATACATTCTCCTTGCTGGGCTGCCCTGTCTGGAGAGAATGTTCCTAGCCGCAGAAACATGATGTGGCAGAGTCCAGGATAACCAGTCTTCAGCCAGATGCTAGAGTGTGGGCTCTTCTCTGTTTTCAGGTCTCCATAATTTTCCTTGTCTTTCTATCCTGCCTCATGTACATATATCAATCTCTATGTCTTGTTTCAAACGACTGTAGAGATTATCTAAAAGTAATGCACTTTCCCCAATTCTATTAGGCGCTATGCAGACACTATTGAAGGCTCTAATGCACCCATTAGGCTTTACCTGTCACCTTTAATTGTCTTCAGTTTTAAGTGTGCCCATCTATGAAATGTGTGAAAAACAGTTATCCATTTCAAAAAGTCTTCTTCCCCTTTATCCCCTTCTAGAACATAGTGCTTAGCATGACTTTATAAATCATTTACTTAGGTTTATACCTTATATATCGATCCCTTGACATGCATTGTGAGGAAAAAGGTCAATAAAGTGCTCAAGTTACATTTTTCTTATACATTTTATTCATCTCATGTGAAGCTGTATTATTTTGGCCTATTACAGGGTGACATCTATCAGTCTTGTTAATGGGCATCAGCAGTTGAGAAATATGAAGTAATTGCAATTTACGGAGTATCTTTTAGCTCTGTTATTTAAGGCAATTGCAATTTCCACGTATAAGATTTTGGTTGACTATTTTATGTGACAGCTTATTTAAATTGCTTTACCCTTTTCATTCTCTGTGTCATGATGAAGTATCAGGAAAAGATATAAGTGAATGGTAGATTGGAGGAAATTGAAGGAAATACACTAAACTATACCTCACAGATTCTCAATACCCATACTACATGATGAAAGAGTGAGCAGCCTGGACGGGTATACTTCTTGCACAGGGCAAAAGTGGTAAGGAGTTGTTTAGAACAGTTCTAAACTTCTGCAAGCTTTCACATGAAAAGTTTCCAGGAACACATGGGGGACCATGAAAAAAAATGCCTCACAATGATGGGCTCAGATATCTGGTCACAATGCTCTCATTCTTTATAAAGTTTATAAAGTACACTTCTAAGCATTCTGAATGTAATGCAATTGTTCTATTTCATTTATTCAAACAGAAAAATGACAGTATCTTTAATCATGAAATTAATGCAGAAACTCTCTTTTATGTTCAATTTCTATCTAAATGAAATCTTCCATACCCCTGAGCCTACATTCAGTGAGCTGTTTTTGCTGAGGTTCATTCTATAGTCAAGAATTCATGTTTTGACACCAAGATTCTGAAATGTTTCTTTACTTAATTACCATTCTATTTTGTATACCTAGGAATATATCTGTGAAGGAATGACATTTTAAAAAAGGTTCCTGTTTAGACTTTTCACAAACTACCTTATTTTTCATAAGCAGATCTCGTAAAGGTTGTTTTTCTTTTGGATACATCACTCTTTGAAGAATCTTCATTGGAAAGAGCAAATGAAGTAGGGAGTATAAAATGTAGGAACCTAGCATCCATCCAAATTCCATCGATTTCTGATCAGTGCTCTAGCTCTGAAGAAAAGAACAGTCAGTTAGAAAAAGACAGGAGAAAAAGCTGAAATGTTAGTGACAATGACAGAGAACTAGGAGACAAATGTGCATTAGGTAACAACATGGCTTTGCTTCTTACAGGCTCCCAGGGATTTTTATTTCAGGAAGACAATGAAGAGTTTGGTTCAAGTAACTAGAAGAAAAAAGTTGTCATTTACTGAGGGAGGGGTAGTTTTAGGAGCAAAATGAATTAAAAGCTCAGTTCCTGGCATGTGGGTTCTAAAACTCCTTAATAGTCTTTCTAGCTACAGCTGTCCTGTGGTGTTTGGATGAGAAGATGTGGAAGGGGAAGAAGAGAGAGTACAATGTGGTGACTTGAGTCTGACATGTCTTCCATGGTCTTGTATTTTGAATGTCTGGTCCCCAGCTTGTAGCATTATTTTGAAGGCCATAGAGTCTCTACAGTTCTGGGGGGAAAGGTTACTAAAGGCAGAACTTTTGACGTAATATCACCTCTAGTTTTGGTCTAGCTCTCTCTGTTTTCTGCCCATGATATTTGCCCTTTGTTTAATGGGAAGAAAAAAAGAAATAGAATAAAAAAAAAGAACCAGATGGAGAAAAGCTAAACAAAACCTTGTATTAATTAAGGGAACAATCCATCAACTCTAAACATAAACACACCATCTGTTGGTACACCCAACTTCATAAAACAAACACTGCTAGATTACTATATGTACTAACTTTAACACAAAAGTAGAAGGTGACTTTAACACTCCACTATCAAAAAATCACAGGTCATGCAGGACTTCTTCCTCCTAATAATAATAACTGCAGCAATAGCAACAGTAACAAAGTAATATCTGAGCTAAGTGTAACTGTCTGTAAATGGATTTAGCAGACATCTTCAGCATATTCCACTCAAATATCATAAAATAAACATTCTTTTCATCAGTATTAAACTCTCTATAAAGTTTCTTTCAGACATGAAGTAATTTTTAACAAATACAAGAAAAAGGAAATAGTTTCTTGCATTCTTTCTGCTTACAATGGAACAACAAAAGAGGGAAACAAAAAGAAAAATTACAAATTATATGAGCTCATTGACAGGGAAATAAACTATTTGTAATATATAACTTAATCAAAGAGGAAGTCAAGAAAGGTCCAATGAGTAAAATACTCAAGTGTGAAAACCTACAAATTTGCATTTAATCCCTGGCATCCACTTAAAAGGCAAGTTGGGTTGTGTGTATATGAGACCATTGTATTAATGAATGGAGGTAGATTCCTGAGACTATCTGACTATATACTCTTTCTAAAACAGTGAGTTCTCATATAAGACACAGTCTCAAAAATAAGGTAGAAACTAATAAAAGAAAGACACCCAGCATTGTCCTCTGGGCTCCATAAGCACACAGGGCAAACACTTCATCCTATACACACATATGGAGTCAAAAAGGAACCAGAGTAACCAATATAATAATTCTAAGCAAAAGAAGAGTGAAGGAGAATTTACTATACATATTTTCAAGCCATGATATCCACAACATTAAGGTATTGGACCCAACACAAATTTGTGGATCAACGGAACAGTATAAAAAACCCACATAGTATGGTATAAAGGATCCACCCAGCTACAGTAAGCTAATCTCTGACAAAAAACATACACTGGGGAAAAACGACAGACTTCAACAAATGGTTCCAGGAGAGTAATGAACCCAAATGGTTACATTGGAGAGTAATGAACCCCAGTCCGCAACTCTTATCATGTACAAAATGTCAATTCAAAATGGATCGAATTCCTTAATGTTAAGATCTGAAACTCAGTTGTTCTTGTTGTTATTGAAGATCAACCTTAGTCCATGGTGCCCTGATAGAACACATGGGATTAATTCAATATTTTTGTATATGTTGAGGCTTGTTTTGTGATTGATTATATGGTCAATTTTGGAGAAAGTGCCATGAGGTGTTGAGAAGAAGGTTTATTCTTTCGTTTTTAGATGAAATGTTCAGTAGATATCTGTTAAATCCATTTGGTTCATAACATTTGTTAGTTTCACTGTGTCTCTGTTTAGTTTTGTGTTATCATGATCAGTCCATTGATGAGAGTGGGGTGTTCAAATTTGTGCTTTGAAGGTTAGTAACATTTATTTTACTAATGTGGGTACCCTTATATTTGGGGCATAGATGTTCAGAATTGAAAGTTCATCTTGGTGGATTTTTCGTTTGATGAGTATATAGTGTGTCCTTCCCCAACTTTTTTGATAACTTTTGGTTGAAAGTCTATTTTATTGGATATTAGAAATGCTGCTCCAGCTTCTTTCTTGGGACCTTTTGCTTGGAAAAAAATTTCCAGCCTTATAGTTTGAGGTAGTATCTTGTCACTGAGGTGTGCTTTTTTTATTCAATATATTCTTTATTTACATTTAAAATGTTTTCCCCTTTCCTGGATCCCCCCCTTCCCAAAAGTCCTATAAGACCTCTTCCATCCCCCTGTTCTCCAATTCCCCCTTCCCACTTCCCTGTCCTGCTATTCCCCTACACTGCTGCACTGAGCCTTTCCAGGACCAGGGGCCACTCCTTACTTCTTGGGCGTCATAGATATGTGAATTGTGTCTTGGGTATTCCAAGTTTCTAGGCTAATATCTGCTTATCAGTGAGCAAATACTATGAGTATTCTTTTGAGTCTGGGTTACCGCACTTAGGATGATATCCTCCAGTTCCATCTATTTGTCTAAGAATTTCATGAATTCATTGTTTTAAAGGACTGAATAGTACTCCATTGTATATATATACCACATTTTCTGTATCCATTCCTCCTTTGAGGGATATCTGGGTATTTTCCAGCTTCTGGCTATTATAAATAGGGCTGCTATGAACATAGTGGAGCATGTATCCTTATTACATGCTGGGGAATCCTCTGGGTATATGCCCAGGAGTGGTATAGCAGGGTCCTCCGGAAGTATCATTCCCAGTTTTCTGAGGAACTGCCAGAATGATTTCCAGTGTGGTTGGAGTGTTCCTCTTTCTCCACATCCTAGCCAGCACCTGTTTTCTCCTGAGGTTTTTTGTTGTTGTTGTTTTTTGTTTTGCTTTTTTTTTTTTTTTTGGTTTTTTTGTTTGTTTGTTTTGGGGTTTTGTTTTTGTTTTTGTTTTTGTTTTCTCTCTGTAGCCTTGGCTGTCCTGGAACTCACTCTGTAGACCAGGCTGGCCACGAACTCAGAAATCCACCTGCCTCTGCCTCCCAAGTGTTGGGATTAAAGGCGTGTGCCACCACCGCCTGCCATTCTCCTGAGTTTTTTATCTAAGCCATTCTGACTCATGTGAGGTGAAATCTCAGGTTCCTATTGATTTGCATTTCTGTGATGACTAAGGATGTTGAACATTTCTTTAGGGGATTCTCAGTCATTTGATATTCCTCAGGTGAAAATTCTTTGTTTAGCTCTGTACCCCATTTTTAATAGGTTTATTTGGCTCTCTGAAGTCCAACTTCTTTGTTTATCTTGGATATCAGCCCTCTGTAAGATGTAGGGCTGGTAAAGATCTTTTCCTAATTTGTTGGTTGACGTTTTGTCCTTTTGACAATATCCTTTGCCTTATAGAAACTTAGTAATTTTATAAGGTCCCATTTGTCAATTCTTGATCTTAGAGCATAAGCTATTGGTGTTCTGTTCAGAAAATGTTCTGCTATGCCGATGTCCTCAACGGTCTTCCTCAATTTCTTTTCTACCAGTTTCAGTGTGTCTGGTTTTATGTGGCAGTCCTTGATCCACTGGGACTAGAGCATAGTACAAGGAAATAAGAATGGATCACTTTGCATTCTTCTGCATGTTGACCTCCAGTTGAACCAGCACCATTAGTTGAAGGCTCTTTTCTTCTGGATGGTTGTAGCTTCTTTGTCAAAGATCACTTGACAATAGGTGTGTGGATTCATTTCTGAGTCTTCAATTCTATTCCATTGATCTACTTGCCTGTCACTGTACCAATACTATCCAGTTTTTAACACAATTGCTCTGTAGTACTGCTTGAGGTTGGGGATACTGATTCCCCCAGAAGTTCTTTTATGGTTGAGGATACTTTTAGGTATCCTGGGTTTTTAGTTATTCCAGATGAATTTGAGAATTGCTCTTTCTAATTCTATGAAGAATTGAGCTGGGATTTTGATGCGAATTGCATTGAATCTGTATATTGCTATTGGCAAGATGGCCATTTTTACTATATAAATCCAGCCAATCCAAGAGCATGGAAGATTTTTCCATCTTCAGAGTTCTTGGATTTCTTCAAAGACTTGAAGTTCCTGTCATACAGATCTTTCATTTCTTTGGTTAGAGTCACACCAAGATATTTTATATTGTTTGTAGCTATTGTGAAGGGTGTCATTTCCTTAATTTCTTTCTCAGCCTGTTTATCCTTTGTGTATAGGAAGGCTACAGATTTGCTTGAGTGGATTATATATCCACCCACTTTGCTGAAGTTATCAGCTGTAGGAGTTCTCTGGTGGAGTTTTTTGGGTCGCTTATGTATACTATCATATCATCTGCAAATAGTGATAATTTCACTTCTTCCTTTCCAATTTGTATCCCTTTGACTTCCTTATGTTGTCTAATTGCTCTAGCCAGAACTTCAAGTACTATATTGAATAAATATGGAGACAGAGGGCAGCCTTGTCTAGTCCCTGATTTTAGTGGGATTGCTTCAAGTTTCTCTCCATTTAGTTTGATGTTGGCTACTGGTTTGCTGTAAATTGCTTTTACTATGTTTAGGTATGGGCCTTGAGTTCCTGATCTCTCCAAGACTTTTATTGTGAAGGGATGCTGAATTTTGTCAAATGTTTTTCAGCATCTAATGAAATGACCATGTGAATTTTTTCTTTGAGTTTGTTTATGTAGTGGATTATTATTATTATTATTATTATTATTATCAGAGAGTAGTAGGATTGTAGATGGATTTCCATATATTGAACTATCCCTGCATCCCTGGGATGAAGCCTACTTGATCATGTTGAATGATCATGTTGACGTGTTCTTGGACTTCATTGGCAAAAATTTTATTTAGTATTTTTGCATCAATATTCATAAGGAAAATTGGTCTAAAGTTCCCTTTTTGGTGGATCCTTTTTGTGATTTTGGTATAAGCACAATTGTGGCTATATAGAATGAGTTGGATAATGTCCCTTCTGTTTCTATTTGTGGAATAGTTTGAAGAGTATTGGTATTAGGTCTCCTTTGAAGGTCTGATAAAATTCTGCACTAAAACCATCTGGTCCTGTGGGTTTTTGTTTGTTTGTTTTTGTTTTTGTTTTTGTTTTGTTTTTGTTTTGTTTTGTTTTTTTTTTTTTTTGGTTGGGAGACTGTCAATGACCACTTCTATTTCTTTAAACTTTATGGGACCATTTAGATGGTCTCTCTGATTCTGATTAAATTCTGGTAGTAGGTATCAGTCTAGGAAAATGTCCGTTTCCTCAAGATTTTCCAGTTGTGTTGAATATAGGCTTTTGTAGTAGGATCTGATAATTTTTTGAATTTCCTCAGTTTCTGTTGTTATATCTCCCTTTTCATTTCAGATTTTGTTAATTTGGATACTGTCTCTGTGCCCTCTGATTAGTTTGGCAAAAAGTTTATCTATCTTGTTGATTTTCTCAAAGAACCATCTCCTGGTTTTGTTGATTCTTTGTATAGTTCTTTTTCTTTCACCTTGGGTGATTTCAGCCCTGAGTTTGATGATTTCCTGCCTTGTACTCCTCTTGGGTGTATTAGCTTCTTTTTGTTCTAAAGCTTTCAGGTGTGCTGTTAAGCTGCTAGTGTATGCTCTCTCCAGCTTCTTTTTGGAGGCACTCAGAGCTATGAGCTTTCCTCTTAATACTGCTTTCATTGTGTCCCATAAATTTGGGTTTGTTGTGCCTTCATTTTTATTAAATTCTAAAAAGGTTTTGATTATTTCCTTATTTCTTCCATGACCAAGTTATCATTTTGTAGAGCATTGTTCAGCTTCATTGTGTATGTGGGCTTTCTGTTAGTTTTGTTGCTATTGAAGACCATCCTTATTCCATAGTGATCTGATAGGAGGCATGGAATTAGTTCAATCTTCTTATATCTGTTGAGATCTCTTTGTGACAAATTTTATGGTCAGTTTTGGAGAATGTACCATGAGGTGCTGAGAAGAAGGTCTATTCTTTTGATTTAGGATGAAATGTTCTATGGATATCTATTAAACCCATTTGGTCCAATATTTCTCTTAGTTTCACTGTGTCTCTGTTTAGTTTGTGTTTTCCTGATCTGTCCATTGAAGAGCATGGGGTGTTGAAGTCACCCACAATTATTGTGTGGGTGTGATGTGTGCTTTAAGCTTTAGTAAGGTTTCCTTTACGAATGTGGGAGCCCTTGTTTTTGAGGCATAGATGTTTAAAACTGAGAGTTCTTCCTGGTAGATTTTTTCCTTTGATGAATATAAAGTGTCCTTCTGTGTCTCTTTTGATGACTTTTGGTTAAAAGTCTATTTTATTGGATATTAGAATGGCTACTCCAGCTTGTTTCCTGGGACCATTTGATTGGAAAACTATTTTCCAGACTTTTACTCTGAGGTAGTATTTGTCTTTGTCACTGAGATGTGTTTCCTGTATGCAGCAAAATGTTGGGTCTTGTTTACAAATCCAGTCTGTTAGTCTATACCTTTTTATTGGGTGAATTTAGTCCATTGATGTTAAGAGATATTAAGGGTAAGAGTGTTCTTCAATAGCAACAAAAACAACAGAAAATCCCCATACGCTTGGAGGCTGAACAATATTCTACTCAATGATACCTTAGTCCAGGAAGAAATAAAGAAAGAAATCAAAGAATTCTTAGAACTTAATGAAAATGAAGGCACAACATACCCAAATCTATGGGACACAATGAAAGCAGTGCTTAGAGGAAAACTCATAGCCCTGAGTGTCTCCAAAAAGAAACAGGAGAGAGCATATACCAGCAACTTAATGGCGCACTTGAAAGCTCTGGAACAAAAAGAAGCAATTTCACCCAGGAGGAGTAGAAGACAGGAAATCATCAAACTCAGGGCTGAAATCAATCAAGTTGAAACAAAAAGAACCATACAAAGAATCAACAAAACCAGGAACTGGTTCTTTGAGAAGATCAACAAGATAGATAAACCCCTAGCCAGACTTACTAAAGGGCACAGAGACAGTATTCAAATTAACAAAATTAGAAATGAAAAGGGAGATATAACAACAGAAACTGAGGAAATTCAAAAAATCATCAGATCCTACTACAAAAACCTATACTCAACACAACTGGAGAATCTGGAGGAAATGGATAATTTCCTCGACAGTTACCAAATACCAAAATTAAACCAGGATCAAATAGATCGTCTAAACAGACCCATAACCCCCAAAGAAATAGAAGGGGTCATAGACAGTCTTCCAACCAAAAAGAGCACAGGACCAGACGGTTTTAGTGCAGAATTCTATCAGACCTTCAAAGAAGTCATGATACCGATACTCTTCAAATTATTCCACAAAATAGAAACAGAAGGAACACTACCCAACTCATTCTATGAAGCCACAATTACCCTAATACCAAAACCACACAAAGATCCAACTAAGAAAGAGAACTACAGGCCAATTTCTCTTATGAATATCGATGCAAAAATACTAAACAAAATACTTGCCAACCGAATCCAAGAACACATCAAAACGATCATTCACCATGATCAAGTTGGCTTCATCCCAGGGATGCAGGGATGGTTCAATATACGGAAATCCATCAACGTAATCCACTACATAAACAAACTCAAAGAAAAAAACCACATGGTCATCTCATTGGATGCTGAAAAAGCATTTGACAAAATTCAGCATCCTTTCATGCTAAAGGTCCTAATTGATCTTCGACAAAGGAGCTGAAAACATCCAGTGGAAAAAAGATAGCCTTTTCAACAGATGGTGCTGGCTCAACTGGAGGTCAACATGCAGAAGAATGAGAATTGATCCACTCTTATCTCCTTGCACTAAGCTCAACTCCAAGTGGATCAAAGACCTCCACATAAAACCAGACACACTAAAACTAATAGAAAAGAAACTGGGGAAGACCCTTGAGGACATTGGCTCAGGGGAAAAATTCCTGAACAGAACACCAATTGCTTATGCTCTAAGAGCAAGAATAGACAAATGGGACCTCATAAAACTACAAAGTTTCTGTAAGGCAAAAGACACTGTCAAAAGGATAAATCGACAACCAACAAATTGGGAAAAAACTTCACCAACCCCACATCCGACAGAGGGCTAATCTCCAATGTATACAAAGAACTCAAGAGGTTAGACCCCAGAAAACCAAATAACCCTATCCAAAAATGGGGTACAGAGCTAAACAGAGTCTTTTCACCTGAAGAAATTCGGATGGCTGAGAAACACCTTAAAAAATGTTCAACATCACTAGTCATTAGGGAAATGCAAATTAAAACAACCCTGAGATTTCACCTCACACCAGTCAGAATGGCTAAGATTAAAAACTCAGAAGACATCAGGTGTTGGCGAGGATGTGGAGAAAGAGGAACACTCCTCCACTGCTGGTGGGAATGCAAGCTGGTACAACCACTCTGGAAATCAGTATGGCGGTTCCTCAGAAAACTGGGCGTGATACTTCCAGAGGACCCAGCCATACCACTCCTGGGAATATACCCAGAAGATTCACCAGCATGCAATAAGGATACATGCTCCACTATGTTCATAGCAGCTTTATATATAATAGCCAGAAGCTGGAAAGAACCCAGATGTCCCTCAACAGAGGAATGGATACAAAAAATGTGGTATATATACACAATGGAGTACTATACAGCCATTAGAAACAATGAATTCATGAAATTCTTAGAGAAATGGATGGAGCTGGAGAATGTCATACTAAGTGAGGTGACCCAGTCTCAAAAGAATACCCATGGTATACAGTCACTGGTAAGTGGATATTAGCCTAGAAGCTTGGAACACCAAAGACACAAATCACATATCAAGTGATGTCTCACAAGAAGAAAGCAGTGGACACTGGTGCTAGAATGGACCAAAACATCATTGGGGGAGAGTACAAGAACAGTAAAGTGGGAGGGGGGTGGATGCGGGAGCAGGGGGAGGGAAAAGGACATGTGGGACCTTTGGGGGTGGGGAACCAGAAAAGGGGAAATGAATTGTAAATATAGAATATATACAATAAAAAAAATCAAAAAAAAAGAGGAAAAAAAAAGATATTAAGGAATAATGATTGTTACTTCTTGCTATTTTTGATGTAATTTTTATGTTTGTGTGATTATCTTCTTTGGGGCTTGTTAAAAGAACATTAATTTCTTGCTTTTTCTTGTGTGTAGTTTCCCTCCTTTTGTTGGTGTTTTCCATTCATTATCCCTTGAAGGGCTGGATTTGTGGTAAGATACTGTGTAAATTTGTTTTTGTCATGAAATACCTTGGTTTCTCCATCTATGGTAATTGAGATATTTGCTGGACATAGCAGTCTGGCTTGGCATTTGTGATCCCTTAGGGTCTGCATGACATCTGCCCAGGTTTTTCTGGCTTTCATAGTCTCTGGTGAGAAGTCTGGTGTAATTCTGATAGGTCTACCTTTATATGTTACTTGACCTTTTTCCCTTACTGCTTTTAATATTCTTTCTTTGTTTAGTACATTTGGTGTTTTAATTATTAAGTGATGGTAGGGATTTCTTTTCTGGTTAAATCTATTTGGAGTTCTGTAGGCTTCTTGTATGTTCATGGGCATCTCTTTCTTTAGGTTAGTGAAGTTTTCTTCTATAAAATTTTTGAAGACATTTACTGGCTCTTAAGTTGAAAATCTTCACTCTCTTCTATACCTATAATCCTTAGGCTTGGTCTTCTCATTTTTTTCCTGGATTTCCTGGATATTTTGGGTCTGGAGCTTTTTACATTTTTCATTTTTTCTGATTGTTGTATCAGTGCTCACTATGGTATCTTCTGCATCTGAGATTCTCTCTTCTATCTCTTGTATTCTGTTGTTGATGCTTAGATCCATGACTCCTGACTTCTTTCCTTGGTTTTCTATGTCCCGAGATATCTCCCTTTCTGATTTCATTATTGTTTCTACCTCCTTCTTTAGATCCTGGATGACTTTGTTTAATTCCTTCACCTGTTTTGTTGTGTTTTCCCTTAGTTCTTCAAGGGCTTCTCCCCGCTTACTTGTGTTCTCCTGTATTTCTTTAAGGGAGTCATTTATGCCCTCCTTGAAGCCCTCCATGAAGCCCTACATCAGCATCATGACCTGTGATTTTAAAACCAAATCTTGCTTTCCTGGTGTGTTGCGGTATCCAGGACTTGCTGTTGTGGGAGAATTGGGTTCGGATGGCGCCATACTGACTTGATTTCTGTTAGCAATGTTCCTACATTTGCCTTTTGCCATCTGGTTATCTCTGGTGTTAGTTGGTCTTGCTGTTACTGGCTGGTGCTTGCTCCTTCTGTGTGCCTGCAGACCTATATCAGCAACTCTGGGTGACCTGCTTTGCCCTGGCACAAAATGCTGTGGTGCTGCCAAGTTCCTAGGTACAGGTGGAGTCCTGGTGGTGTGTGTACCAAGTGATCCTCTATTCTGGTGATCCCTGCCTACTAATCTGTTACAGAGTCACAGGAGCAAAGATGGCGGCCGAGACCTACTCTCTTGTAGTTGTAATTGGGTATTTAGTTCTGTGTCCCTGATCAACTCTGGATGCAGGCTGTGCTGGCTGTCTCCTCTGCACCGCTGAGTGTATATCTGGCTTCCTGAGTCACTTAGAGATGGCACACTGTGGCCGGGGATGTTCTGGATCCAGAGGTGGAAACCGGAAGTCTTCTGCCAGAGGCCTCCGCACAGGATCCTCTGATCTGCAGGGCCGGTCTCACCTGTGCAGGCTGCCTCCTCTGTGCTGGCTGCTGGGTGTATAGCTGGCTTCCTGCACCACTTGGAGATGGTGTACTGTGACTGGGAATGTTTGAAGTGTGTTTCTTTTATGCAGCAAAATACTGTTTCTGTATGCAATCTCAAGAGAACCAAATAAACCTATTTAAAATGAGGTACAATGCTAAACAGAGAATTCTCAACTGAGGAATCTCAAATGGCTGAGAAGTACCTAAAGAAATGTTCAACATCCTTAGTCATCAGGGAAATGCAAATCAAAACGACCCTGAGATTTCACCTCACACCAATCAAAATGGCTAAGATAAAAAAAACCACAGGCAACAGCAGATACTGGTGAGGATATGGAGAAAGAGGAACATTCCTCCATTGCTGATGGGACTGAAAGCTAGCAAATCCACTTTGGAAATCAATCTTGTGGTTCCTCAAAAAATTGGAAATAGTTCTACCTGAAGACCCAGCTATACCACTACTGGGCATATACCCAAAAGATTCTCCAACATATAATAAGGACAAATGCTCTATTATGTTTCTAGCAGTCATATCTATAATAGCCAGAAGCTGGAACTAGAAAATATTATCCCAAGTAAGGGAACCCAGTCATGAAAGAATACACGAAAGAAGATATGTACTCACTGATAAGTGGATATTAGCCCAAAAGTTCAGAATACCCATGATACAACTCACAACCATATGGCGCTGTAGAAGATGAAGGAAGACCATAATATAGATGCTTAGATTCTATATAGATCAAGGAACCAAACAATTACAGGGCATAGAGTGAGACACCTGTGAGGGAGAGATGAGGGGGAGGGAAAAAGGAGACCAGGATCAGGTATTGGAAGGGACAAGAGAGAAGTACAGAAAGTCAAAAAATTGAATAGAAACATGTAGCACTGGGGGATGGGAAACTGGGGGGGTAGCCATTAGGAAGTCCTAGACTTCAGGGAAGTGAAATGCTCCCTGGACCCAATGGAGATTACTTTAGCTAAAATGTCCAACAAAGAGAAGATACAATCTGTAGAGACCACTTCCAGTAGATAGGCACAACCCCAAGATGAGGGATAGGGCTACCTACACATCTCAAATTTTTTTTTGTGGTTTTTCGAGACAGGGTTTCTCTGTGAAGTCACTCTGTAGACCAGGCTGGCCTAGAACTCAGAAATCCACCTGCCTCTGCCTCCCAGAGTGCTGGGATTACAGGCGTGCACCACCACCGCCTGGCTCACATCTCAAAATTTTTAACCCAGAAATATTCCTGTCCAAAGGAAATACTGGGACAAAACAAAAACAAAAACAAAAACAAAAACAAAAACAAAAACAACGGAACAGACACTGAAGGAAAGGCAATATAGAGACCGCTCCACCTAGGGATCCATCTCATCTGCAGACATCAAATCCCCACATTATTGCTGATGGTAAGAAGTACTTGCTGACAGGAGCCTGATATGCTATTTCCTGAGAAGTCCTACCAGCACCTGACCAATACAGATGCAGATAGTCATAGCCAACCATCAGCCTGGGGACCCCAATAGAAGAGCTAGGAGAAGACTGAAGGAGCTGAAGGGATTGTAACCCAACAGAAACAACAATATCAGCTAACTGGACCATCCAGAGCTCACAGGGACTAATCTACCCTCCAAAGATTATACATGAAGTGATCCATAGCTCCAGATACATATGTATCAGAGGATGGCCTTATCTGACATCTATGGGAGGGGAGGCCCTTGGTCTGTGGAGGCTGGATGCCCCAGAATAAGGGGATGCTAGAGCAGTGAGGCAGAGCGGGTGATTGGGTGGAGGAGCACCCTCATAGAGGCAAAGGGGAGGGGGAGAGAGGGCATGGGATGGGGGTTTGTGGAGGGCCAACAAGGAAGGGGGATATCATTTGAAATGTAAACAAATAAAATAATTTATTTAAATAAAAAGACCTGAAACTCAGAGGTTGTTAGTGCCTGAAGATACATACACAGACAAGGGCATTTGAAGCATAGGAAGTCAGGAAAAAAAATGGCCTTAGTGCCTAATTCTGTAGAGACTTGATGCCCCAGGGAGAAGGGATGCCCATTGGTGGAGGGGCACCCTCTCAGATGCAAAGGGGAGGGTGGAGGAAGAATTCTGCAAGAGGAGATTTAGAGGGGGAGGTTCATTTAGGATGTAAATAAATAAGATAATTAATTAATACAAAATCAGGAAATGGGGTTGCATGAAGCTCCAGCACTTCTACAGAGTAAACAGATAATTGAGTGAAGCGCCTGCAGAATAGGCAGAACAGCTATGCATCTGAAGGTTAAGTTCTAGATAGAGAATGCTTAAAACCCTAAATGTCAAAACCTCAGACAATCACATCAATAAAGTCATCAAATGAATAGACATTCTCAAATGATCAAGTGCAGGTGACCAATAAGTACATGCAAAATTCTCAAAAGATAAAGACTGGATTGTCAATAGACATGAAGGAAGTTCACCACCCTTAAATGTGGTGGCATGCAAATGAAAACAGCATTGATGTTCTTTCTGTCTCATTCCGGGCAGAATGACTATTCTTAACAAAGTCAATAGCAAGCAATGCTGCACAGCTCTGCGACAAGGGGACCCTTGTACACCCTTGCCGAGAATGTAAACTGGTGCAGCTCATTTTGGAGATCAGTTTCCTCCAAAAATCTAATAGTAGAACTTCTCCATAATCCTGGTCAATCACTACTGAGTCTGTACTTGAAGACCTCTAAGTCAATGTCACAGGGATGCTTGAACATCTTTGTTCACAGTTATTCATAATACCTAAGCTCGGGAATCATTCTAAGCAGTCATCAATATATCGATAGTAGAATAAACATGATATATATTACAAAGAGGTTTTATTCAGCCACAGAACACAAATTGTGATGTCCACGGGGAAAAAATGAGATGAAACTGGGTATGTTTAGCAAAATAAGACTCAGGGGTGTATATAGATATAGATAGATATAGATAGATAGATATAGATAGATAGATAGATAGATAGATAGATAGATATAGATATAGATATATAGATATCATGTTTCTATCATTTGCACAATGAATATTTACCAAAAATTATATAATAATAAAAAAACACGTGATGTAGCCTCAATGGTCCCCACTCATATGGAAAAATCCTTCTGGGAACTTAGTTCTTTAGAAGCCACGCCAAATACAGATTCAGATAAGATGACCCTGCAATATTTCCAAGAGGAAGAGCACCCTGTGCCCATCCACCTCCCAGACTGACATCAAAGTATCTGCTATCTGTGAAATGATTAGGGCTATGATTCCATAAGGCCTTGATAGAGGATTCCTTGGGAATTCAAGTCAAGCATAAAGATGATAGGCCAGATCTCAATTGCAAATGAGCCTCAGCCTGTTTGTGTTAACCTCACCAAAACATTTGGACAATTGGTATGGCATTGGTGCTCATTAAACCCCTATTATTCTTTAAAAGATTTATTCTATTACTTATATGTGTGTTTGAGTCACCTTCCCGTGTGTGTGTGTGTGTGTGTGTGTGTGTGTGTGTGTGTGTGTAGGCCAGAAGAAAGTGTTGGATGTCCTGAACTGGAGTTACAGATGGTTGTGAGATGCCTAAAGTTGGTGCCAGAATGGAAAGTAGGCCCTGTAAAAGAGCAACACTCACTCTTAACTGCTGAGCCATCTTTCCAGCCCTAAACCAGTGCTCTCTAGCATGTTTTTTTTAATATATGTTTTCAATTTTATTAGAATTTTTCTTTTTTCTTTTTTATTGGTTATTTTATTAATTTACATTTCAAATGTTATCCCTCTTTCCAGTTTCCCCTCCAGAACCTCCCTGTCTTCTCCCCCTGCCTCTATGAGGGTGCTCTTCCACCTGCCCACACACTCCTGCCTCAGAACTCTAGCATTCTTCTACCCTAGGAGCCTCCACAGGACCAAGGGGCTTCCCTCCCAGTGATGCCTGATAAGACAATTCTGTGCTACATATCATCTGAAGCCATGTGTCCCCCCCATGTGTACTCTTTGGTTGATGGTTTAGTCCCTGGGAGCTCTGGGGACTCAGGTTGGTTGATGTTGTTCTTCCTATGGGATTGAAAACCCCTTCAGTCTTTGCCCTAATTTCTCCACTGGAGTCCCTGTGCTCAGTCCGAAGTTTGGCTGTGTGCATCCATATCTGTATTGATCAGGCTCTGGCAGAGTCTCTCAGGCGACAGCTTTGCCAGGCTTCTGTCATCAAGCACTTCTTGGCATCAGCAATAATGTCTGGGTTTTGTGTGTGTAGATGGGATGTATCTCTAGGTTGGGCAGTCTCTGGATAGCCTCTCCTTTAGTTTCTGCTCCACTCTTTGTCCCTGCATTTCCTTTTGACAGGAGGCATTCTGAAATAATATTTTTGAGGTGGGTGGGTGGCCTCATCCCTTAACCAGGGGCCACACCTATCAACTGGATATGTTCTCTACAGGTTCTCTCTCCCCTTTGTTGAGTATTTGGCTAATGTCTTCTCTGTTGTGTTCTGGGAACCTTCTTGGGTCCCTGGCATCTGAGACTTTCTAGTAGCTACCCCCAGTTCCTACTCCCCCACTGCTACACATCTTTTTTTTAAAAAAAATTCCTGACCCTCTGTACTTCTCCTCTATCGACTCCCATATGTAAACCAGCCCCCTCTTTCTCTCCCTCTTCACTCTCCCTCCCAAATCCCTCTTTCCATCCACTCCCTGAGATTAGTTTCTTCCCCCTTCTGAGTAGGGCTGTAGCATCCACACATTGGTATGGTCTTCTTCTTTCTTCTATGAGTTGTATCATGGGAGTTTCAGGCTTCTTTGTGGCTAGTATCTACTTATCAATAAGTACATACCATGTGTGTTCTTTTGTGACTGGGTTAAGAGACAAAAACATCGTCTTAATTGCCTAGACCAGTTATTTTTGGGCATAAATTCACTGATCTACAGAAACAGAAGCCCTATAATTATACATCTATTTTCCTGGGAAGGTACCTTGGGAACAGTGGTTGACTGTATTACTCAATTATGAATCTATTGTAATCAGAATGCACTCTTTTTATTTCCTTTTTTTATTTGTTTTTTTTTATTTCCTATATTCTTTGTTTACATTCCAAATTATTTTCCCTTTCCTGGTTCCCCCTTCCCCAAAGTCCCATAAGCCCTCTTCCCTCTGCCCATTCCCCAATCAACCCCCTCCCACTTCTCTGTCCTGGTAATCCCCTACAATGCTGCATCAAGCCTTTCCAGGACCAGGGCCCTCTCCTTCCTTCTTCTTGGGAATCATTTGATATGTGAGTTGTGTCAGAGTTTCTGGGCTAATATCCACTTATCAGTGTCTGCATTCCATGTGTGTTCTTTTACCTCACTTAGGATTATATTTTCCAGTTCCAACCATTTGCCTACAAATTTCATGAATTCATTGTTTTTAATTGCTGAATAGTATTCCATTGTGTAAATATACCACATTTTCTGTATCCATTCCTCCTCTGAGGGACACCTGGGTTCTTTTCAGCTTCTGGCTATTATATATAAGGCTGCTATGAACATAGTGGAGCATGTGTCCTTATAATATGCTGGGGAATCCTCTGGGTATATGCCCAGGAGTGGTATGGCAGGGTCCTCCAGAAGTGTCATGCCCAGTTTTCTGAGGAACCACCAGACTGATTTCCAGACTGGTTGAACCAGCTTGCAATCCCACCAGCAGTGGAGGAGTGTTCCTCTTTCTCCACATCCTCGCCAACACTTGCTGTCTCCTGAGTTTTTAATCTTAGCCATTCTGACTGGTGTGAGGTGAAATCTCAGGGTTGTTTTGATTTGCATTTCCCTAATGACTAATGATGTTGAACATTTCTTAAGGTGCTTCTCAGCCATCCAAAATTCTTCAGGTGAAAATTCTTTGTTTAGCTCTGTATCCCATTTTTAATAGGGTTATTTGGTTCTCTGGTATCTAACTTCTTGAGTTCTTTGTATATATTGCATATTAGCCCCCTGTCGGATGTAGGGTTGGTGAAGATCTTTTCCCACTTTGTTGGTTGCTGTTTTGTCCCCATCAAAATCCCAACTCAATTCTTCAAAGAGTTAGAAAGAGCAATTCTCAAATTCACCTAGAATAACAAAAAATCCAGGATAGCTAAAACTATTCTCAACAGTAAAGACCTTCTGGGGGAATCAGTATCCCCAACCTCAAGCAGTACTACAGAGCAATTGTGTTAAAAACTGCATGGTATTGGTACAGTGACAGGCAGGTAGTTTAATGGAATAGTATTGAAGACCCAGAAATGAACCCACACACCTGTGGTCACTTGATCCACTTGATTCAGTTCCAAAGGAGCTGAAACCATCCAGTGGGAAAAAAGATAGCCTTTTCAACTAATGGTGCTGGTTCAACTGGAGGTCAACATGCAGAAGAATGCAAAGTGATCCATTCTTATTTCCTTGTACTATGCTCTAGTCCCAGTGGATCAAGGACTGCCACATAAAACCAGACACACTGAAACTGGTAGAAAAGAAACTGAGGAAGACCCTTGAGGACATGGGCCCAGGGAAAAAGTTCCTGAACAGAACACCAATAGCTTATGCTCTAAGATCAAGAATTGACAAATGGGACCTCATAAAATTACAAAGTTTCTGTAAGGCAAAGGACACTGTTTGGTTTTGTTTTCTGTTTGCTTGTCTTTTTAAATTTTTTTTATTTTTTATATTCTTTGTTAATGAACTTTAAACTGGGATGAAGGCACTCACCTATTATGTCAGTATGTAAAAGGTTAAGGCAGGTGCATTGTGAGTTTGAACACAGACTGAGCTTTGTAAAAATATCTCTATCTCAAAAATAAAACAGCATTCCCCACCCTCCAAAAATCAGAATTTTAAATAGTAGACATCAAAATTGCATTGATTTGAATTTACAAGGAGAAAAGTGAACATAAAGTCCAAAGTAATATACCCCCAACCACACCACTTCGGTAATTGGCACCCTGCATTTCTATGGTTCGTTTGTTACAGCTGAGAAAGTATTCCTACTCAGTGATAACCAGAACCCCTGGTTCATGCTGGGATTAGCTCTCTGTGTTGTGCAGATCTGAGTTTGGAAAAATATTATGTCCTGCCTGTACCATGCTAGCTAGCATCATACAGAACCATTTCACTTCCCTGAAAACATATTGTGCTCCACCCACTTGTCTCCTTTCCTTTAGATGTCACTGATCAAAGTATTTCTTAGAGAAGTTAGCACTCTCTTCATATCTTTAGTGACATTGCATTATTTGGGGGGCAGACGTGAGTGGGGGAAACAAGTGCCCAGTTAGACCAATAATTAGCTCTTTACTCTGTGGATGGCTGCATTGTCTATTTTGAGCTTGTTTGTGCTCACTGAAGATTCTTATAGTCACAGTTGGGAAGACTGAGATATATAGATGATCCTTGAACTAAGACAAAGGGAGAGCAAAAGGGATGATGTTCAGTACTGGCAAAGAGTTGCCAATGGCATTAATTCTCAGAAATTGCAGAACAGGCATACAGAACAACAGCAACAGCAGCATCCAAAAATTCAGGTTAGAAATCATTTTTTTTTTTTTTGTACTTTAGTCACTTGAAAGATGGTGGGGCTTTTCATCAAATTCGTTTGATTCCATTCTTTGTGAGAATTTTGAGATTCCTTTATTTTCTTCAATTGTATTCAAGGTATGGAGTTTATAAGATGTGGATTAAATTAAATGAAAAGGGCAGATTAGTACTTCAAAATGTAAGAGTATCCCAAATTGCTCAAGTCTGTGCCTGCATTTTAAATATCGTGCTTACAAAAGACAAAGAGGGAAAAGAGCAAACTAAATAAAGGCTGGAAGAAATAAATAAGACACAAGCTTTTAAGGCTAGCCCCAAACTAAGAACATGGAGGAGACCTATTACTATGAAATATTTGGGAAGTGATGTATTTAGAATCGAGCTAAATTCAAATCCACTCTCAGACAATGAGTAGCCATTGGAGCTTTTGGGGAAGACTTACTAAATCTTAAAACCTCCACATTGCTTCATCTACAAGAAGAAAATAATTATTTTGATGGTTAAATTAAATCAACCACAAAGAAAACATAGTGCCCACAAGTTAGGCAAAAATCTGAGCTACTTCTTTTTGATGAGGGGGAAAGTAACCTATTATTATGTAGCCTGTTAAGTGTGTATTTTAAAATCTTTTTGATAGAAAGGCTTCAAAAATCTATTATCTCTTATAGCACTGTGTGCTTTGTGTAGAGCTGATTGCTCATCGTGGCTTGATGAAAAGTGTCTTCACAGTTTAAATTTGATTAAGCTATTCTGTGGCAAGAAATAGACACCAATAGAGAAATAACAATCTCTCTATCATTAGCAGAAAATGAGTTTAACATGAAAAATTGGAGACATCTCTCATAGTTCTTTGCAAAAATGGTCTCAGTAAGGCTTGACAATAACCCAATACAGATATTTTGGAGGTAACAGACCAGAAAGTTTAGAATATATATATATATATATATATATATATATATATATACACACACACACACACACACACACACATACACACACACACACACACATAAAATTAAGCTTTGGATGCAGACAAAGCAAAAAGATAACCACATGCCCTTTTTGCCAGTGCCCTGTTTCTGGTAGTTGGTTTTTAACATAACCTTTCCATAAAGGAAATGATAAGGGAGGTCTCACTGCTGTTTCCTGAAAACATTTTCAAAAGTATCAACTTCTTGGCCTGTCTACTCCTCTTTGTAGAAATAGTGGTTGAGCTATATTTTTTCACACCAACAATCAACTTTTAAAGTTGATTAAAAGATCAAAGAAAACTTTGAGATAAAACAATACAAGTTTTGCTGTTTTGCTCCCAAAGCAGCAAATAGTTTATAAGATCAAGCAAAGGCATGCTAGTTAAGAGCAAAATGTTTCTTGTAATATTTATTAGCCAGAGAGCTCAAAACCCAGAAAAATCCATTTTAACAGTTTCCTTGACTTCA
The DNA here is from genome assembly GCA_964023405.1 of Apodemus agrarius. Lineage (NCBI taxonomy): Eukaryota > Metazoa > Chordata > Mammalia > Rodentia > Muridae > Apodemus > Apodemus agrarius. Next base: position 61,395,473 of record OZ030019.1, on the reverse strand, counting down.
ATCAAAACATGTTTTGACATTATTTCAGATCCTTTTGTCTTTTTAATTTGGCTGTCATGGTGTCTCTTGTCATTAATCTGTTATTTATGAATACCCAGTTCAAACACTATCTGTACAGGAACAGTGCTATAGATAATCTGACACATTGCCAATCTACACAAAGGTGCAGCTAATCAGTTATTTGCATGGTTTCTATGAGCATTTTTATTTTTATTTTTTGGTACTTTAGAGATATTAGAAGTGATAACATGCTACAACGAGATGGCCATGATGACAACCAAGCTATGGAGCTGACGGCTTCTCATCCTTAACTCAGTGCTAGACTCTCATCACCAAGTTGGGATGAGAGAAACAGTGGGAAAGCTGCCTCCATCACATAGTCTTGAGATTCACTAAGGGAAGACCAAAGTGAGCAAGGAAAAGAGAGGGGGTAGTATTATGACTCACAGGAAAGTCTTAATTTCATTTTTAGGGAGATAGGAACCTTGGAAGACTGTCAAGAGACAAGAATTTGCTCTGGTCTTAAGGGTAAAAGAGTGATTTTTGCTACAATGTATGGAACATAAGGAAATCAGAGGAAAAGTTGGTAAATAAAATGAGAGGTCTTGATAACAGTGACAGCTGGCTTAAAGGGTCAGCTGTGGGAAGTTATTTTGAAGGTGAATGGAACAGGAATGGGAAGAGAAGTCGAATTCAGATGTTGGAGGTCCAGATTTAACTTTTAAACTTATTATACTACACTGAAGTATCTTCTTGGACATTCAGTGAGTGTCTAACTACAAAAGTTAGAACTCAAAATTATCTATTATATTTTGAACGTATCAGCAAAGCAAGGTGGTCAGTGGTCACCCAAGACTGTCCTCAGGGTGAACAATTAACTGCAAAGATAGAGATAAGACTTCTAAATTTGGTTTTGTTTATTTTCCAACTGTGTTTTTTTTCCTTTGAAAAGATCATGAAGGTAACAGTTCTAGAGAAATGCCTATAAACTCCTCAGGAGTCACTAGAAAGAAATGTCATTGTAAACCATGGTGACTCTTCATAGAAAAATAGTGCAGACAGCCTTAATAATCAAGATTCATCTCGTCCTCTACAGCACTCTGGAAACTGATTTGGAGTGTGTGGTCACAACCCAGTCACATTGACTCTTGGAGTCTCATTTTCTCATTTATAAAGAATAGATACACTCTATGCCCTTTCCCCCAGGTCTTTGATTCTGACAGAATGCAAGAGGAAATATTGCCGCTGTTAGAGTAGGAAGCTCAGTGTATACCTGACAACTTGAACAAGATTTGCAAACTCATACTAAATCCTGTTGGATTCTGTCTCAAATTTTAATGCTTTGCAATCATTGCTGTTCTCAAGCACATCATGGTTCAGAAAAACAGAAAAAAGAAAAGAGAAGAGAAGAGAAAAGAAAAGAAAAGAAAAGAAAAGAAAAGAAAAGAAAAGAAAAGAAAAGAAAGGCCCTAGATGTGTGGTCTTGGAGTTAATTATAGGATTAGAACTAATGAGTTGCTATATGCTTACTGATTTCATGGTTTCCTGTCCCAGCTAATGAAATCATCTCTTCCAGATTCCTTCTAGTCTCCTGGATTTCATGATCTCGCCTAAGAGCAGGCATGCTGTGTTCTTTGATCCCTGGGTATATAGAATCTAAGTCCTTGGTCAGCACTCAAAAACTTCTAGAAAACAGATTTTTTATTTTAAAACTAAGAGGTCAAAACATTCAGAAGGAAAATTGAGGTGAGTTACAAAGACAAGGGAGAAATTAAAGAACCATGCAGAGGTAAGAAGCTGATTGCTCTGTAATAACATTTCATAGCCTGAGAGTCAGTAGATTTGACAAAAATTCACTGCAAATGTGTTCTACAAAGGGTCACTATCATGTTTATTGAAGCTCTTTCAAATCAGAATGTTGAATCATGCTTAAGACCTAGGGCATCTGACCTATGTGTTCATCCTTCCTTTCCAGGCTGTAAGCCTAAACCTTTTTAAGACTCTTACAAATAAGAATAAAGATGCTATTTACAGTAAAAGAAGCATATGATGTAACTCCCTTGTGACATAGGTAGGTAAGAATTTCTTTAATGTTTATCATCTGTGTTTTTGTCTTATCAGGTTCAATTCCTACCTACCTTCCATCTTACAAACCACCCTATGGTCTCTTTTTCCAAATGAGAAGGAAGACCCACAGAAACTATCTTAACGTGGTATCTTCGAAAGCGATTCGGCTTGTGTATGTCATTATCATTGGATGGTTGAACATTCCTCATTCATATTCAGGTAGTGCTGCTCTTTTCCTGAGTGTGTCTTCCTCTGTCTTCCTTAACACCTGGACTTGGATGCACATTAAAAGTTTTTCTTAACAAACTTTAACTTTTTTCTTAAACATTTCATTCTCTTATATTTTATTTGTTTTATTTTATAAAAGAATATATTTCATGGTTCCCTAGGAGAGTTAATAAAAATAGGGATGTGGAGTCAGACAGAAAGGAGAGAGAATGGCTGGAGAGAGAGAGGGGGAGAGAGAAAGGGAGGGAGAGAGAGAGAGAGAGAGAGAGAGAGAGAGAGAGAGAGAGAGACTAGAGAGAAGAGGAAGAAGAGATAGCATGAGAGACATATAGTACCTAGAGATTTGTCCAACCCAATTCCCCTGCCATGTCTTTCATTAGCGATATTCATTTTGACTCAATTTCTCTTTTGTCTTTCTCCTGCTTGATTCATCTACACAATTACAGATAACTTAAGCAATTGACAAGCTTTTGTTCATTGAACTTGCACTCTGAGTCCAGATTTTCAGAAATTCCATGATCAATAACTATGTTATGTCCTTCTCCATGAATTAGTACATACATAATGCTCTATTCCGTAGCTTCCTTTAACAACACAGAATTAAGTGCATTGCTGAGAGCTGTGTGTTATTCTTATGGAGAATTCAGGACTAGTTAAAGAGAAGCAACATCCACTCCTCTTCCCTCAGCACCAGCACCACAGGAAGACTCAGGGAGAAGAACAACAAATGTAAAATGTGGTTCAAGTCAATTAAATTTCAAATGCTCATAACTACAATGCATTCATTCCTCAAATACCTCAGTTTTACAAAGCATATTTAAGAAGGAACAAATAAAGTTTAAGGTAGAATATGTGTTTAGCAAGTGTGAGGCCCTGAGTTCTATCCCACCACACACACACACACACACACACACACACAAACATACACACACATGGATAAACACACAGACACGTAAAACTGTGCACACACATGGATATATATACACACACATACACACATATAGACACATACAAACATATACACACATGGATATACACACATACACAAGAGCATGTATGAGCATGCATGTACACACACACACACACACAATGAGAATGAACAACAAGCAATTTGTTTCAAAGAATTCCGTAATCCATATCAAACCTTTATCTAAAAGCCAAAGGGTTTTCTTTTTTCAATTAATCCTATCTTGAGTGATTTAATGTATACCCACATACATACACACATGTGTTTTGATGGTAATATTTCATTTTTAATCAAAACAGAAACCATAAAAGAAAATATTAACTAACTCTATAATATAAAACAAATAAAGTTCTTCCATACAGTGTGATATTAAAAAATGGACAGTCATTAAATACAGGTTTTGAAAATTGGATAGTGCTTTTAGGAAACACTCTTGATAAAATGTTATAAGCGAAAGCAATGTACAGACCTATGTAATGTGAGAGTATGGGAAACAGGTCAGGTGGAAAGGTACTCACCGGCACCATCGTACCTTGAGTTCAATCCCAGAATCCACATTAAAAATAAACAAATCAAGACAAGTGAAGTGATGCACTCCTGGTGGAGATAGCAGATCCTTAATGTTCACTGTCCAACCAGCCTATCCTAGGTAAGCAGCTCCAGGCTACTGAGAGGAACTGTCTTAAAAATGGGGACAGTGTCTAATGAGCAAAAGTCAAGGCTCTCTAGCCTCCATATTTATGCTTGTGTGTGTGTGTGTGTGTGTGAGAGAGAGAGAGAGAGACAGAGACAGAGAGAGAGACAGAGAAAGTGGGACAGAGAGCTTTTCAACCTATAAATACACGTGCATGACACACATAAACACCCATTCCTCACAGACATATACTTACACACACACACACACACACACACACACACACACCAATATAATCAAAATTTTGCAAAGAAATATATATTTCAAGTCAGTTTGATTTTAAAGGCAAAATGAATATTTATCTAAATGAGGCAATTATAATTTGCAAACATTTATTGTAATAGGCATGCATTATTTTATATTGAGAAAATGTTCCTTTGAACAAGAAGTATAACATACTTTAAATAGTAGAATAATGTTGCAAATAACAGTACAGATGTAATACATTTTCGCCCTTCTTATATTTGTGTACATTATAACTAATGTCCAGTATATCTCTATTTACAAGTAAATGCGTCCTTTGATTATGCTTGCGTTTCTCATTTCCACGGAACCCTAACTTGGGCCAGCTGCCTGTTTCATTGGTCTAAATGAATTAGCCATAATTTTTATTTATTCTAAACAAGACAAGTATTTTCTGTATTTTTTCCTTAGTAGGACCAAACCCAAATGCTAAAAAGTTAGCAATTCAAACCCAGTGAGAACCAGATGTTTATGGGAAGGGCAACAGAGTTATCGTCAAATACTAAAAACCAGAACTGTTTTGAGAAGTTAATGTATGTAAGCCTTCCATTTTACTTTTTGTGTTTAATTTCATACCATTTTAGATGCTAAATGAGCAGGATTTAATCTTCATATGCTTTTATTGAATTATAGTCCTCAAGTGTTCATTTCATGCTAGTCCTCTACTTTTTTACATTTTAGGCCCTAATTTAATTTGGAGTGTAGGACCTCACTGCCTGCTAATTGCTATGAAACCTGTAATTACAAGGTGATACCATGATGATGTCTCTGCCATCATCTTTTGGTAAAAAGCTGAGACAATCCACTTGGTAATTTCAGACAGCTTTGCAGAGATACTTTGCCAGAAGTTGAAAGTAACCATCATCTACTTTCAGATCGACCCCAAATAATTGGAAAAAGCACAGACAACACGAGTATAATGTTTACACTCCAGGAGGCTTTTAGGAAACTCCTTAATTTTAAAGCAGGAATATAAATAAATAATAAATAAAATTAAATTCATCCCAATCTATCAAAGAATTTCTTTGACATAATAAAAGTTAGCCAAATAAATCAGAATAATGGGATTTTGACAGAACAAGACATTTATCTATTGCCAGAGGGGCATTGTGGTCACACAACTTATAAATTGAAGGTAGAGATTTTCCATCCATCACCAAGATTTCCATCTTGTGACAGGGAAATAGTTATTATGTGCCCACCATGTTTGCAATCCTTTGGTTTGTCAGGACATGAAGCAATGCATTAATGCAGTCTCCGTGTGTGGGCCACACCTGCAGGGTGGGCAGATGCTTCCTTTTCACTAGTAGTAGCCAGTTTCTCCCCAGCAAGTGTGGAACCAGTGCCAGTTACTAATGCTTTGATTACAGAAACAATTGCACAGAGCCTTCCCTATAAGAGAGGGGTTTCAGGTTGGCCTCTGTGCATTCTAGAACATTCCCTTCCCACCAACTCATGCAGAAAAGATGTGTCTCTAAATATTAAAAAACAATAACAACAAAACAATGGGTTAGAAGCTCCAGATTCACTTCCAACATACCACATCTCCTTCTGACCTGAAACCTGTAAGCATCTATTAGCACTAAAAGTGGACATTTAAACAAATGAATAAGGGAGTGAAAGTCTCCTCCCAAGATTTACATGCATTTGTGTAAAATTTACATGTTTTACATATGTACACACAGATATGTGCCCTATTGAAGAGAGAACTCATCCAGACTGAAAATCAACTCAAACTGATAAAGAAGCCAGAAGCCCTGTTGCTCACCAAGCCTGGGAAAGCAGATCCTGAACACAGCTTTCAGACTGACAGGAGACTGCTTCTCCCAGGTCACATAGCTCCAGCCCAGAACCAAACAGCATCTGCCTGAGTGACAATTGCTCCATCACCGATGCTCACAGGCACACCTCACTCAAGCGTGTAACTTCCTGATTCCTGGGAATCAGGATTGCTTAAATGCCTTCCCCTCACCATATAACATAATTCCAACTTTATCTTCACGATTTGATCTCATCATTACAAGAGCAGAATAGCTTCCACCTGGCTCTGGGAACACTGTTCAGAACCCTCCCTGAGAGCTAAACCTTTCCAGGTTCCTTCCCCCTGGCACATTCTGCTGGTTCTTTTAAAGAACCCATCCTCCAAGCAGTGAACCCATTCATTTGATTTCATCAGGTTTTATCCCCACTGGTTTGTGGCTAACTCATTAAGTCTATGAGCTGTAGGTTTTACTAAAAGTTGGCTGGGGCCATTATTACCTAACTCAACGATCATGGACACATTTGAGACCACTTGAATTTCACCTCTGAAGGTGTCTATCTCTCACAGTTGTGTGAGCTTTATAGTCTGTCTGCAGCGGCTCTCTAGCCCATCCCTGCCTCCATTTGTTTAGTTATTCTATTCACTTATTTATGTGGTGGTTTGCTTTTGATGACAGAAGCAAACAATTTATCACTGTGTTACATCTCCAGCCCTCTTTTTAACTTCTTATCGCATACAAGCTCTTTGAATAAGTAAGTTATGCAGCCTGGCATTGAGCTAATTAATAGCCTAGGTTAATCCTAAACTTACTCTATAGACTAGCTTGGGCTAGTCTTGATTTTATGATATTCCTGCTTCAGACTCCCCAATACCCGGTATTAGGTCTGAGCCACCAGGGCCAGCTCTTGGCTTCTCTGTATCACCTTTATCTCTTCTCTGTATCTCTTTATCTCCTGAGTCAGGACTAGGATGACAACCTTGACTTTGTCAGATTACTGTTCCTATTGGTACAGGGGGAAATGTGTCTATAAGGTTTATAATATATAAATATGGGCATGTATAAGATATATTACATATTAATTTCTCCAGTTCTAAGACAAATTGTTGAAGGTAAGGTAAGTTGAAAGCAAATACAAATATGCTTAACTTTCCATTTTAATTTTAGTTATTTGGCTGTTTCCAGGAAGTTATTCAGATGAAACAAAAATGATAATTTTACAACTGTAATAAACTCACAAATCAAAAATTGATTAAAGAAGAATATATACATGTATGCAAGAAGGAGTACAAATAAAGAATTCATGTGATTTCCATATAATCTAATCTTGGGAAAGGTTTTCTGAAGAATGTTACCTTTTTCTGAGAAATCTAAATTACCTTTACAAAACAATGGTTATTGCTTTATGTTAATTGTTGCTTTTGTGATGTGTAAGTCATACCTCTAGCCCCTTTAATTGCAAGGTAGCTTCCTTTATATCTTAGAATCAGGTGGGAACAGAGAAAATTAGATGATTAGCAGACTCTTGTTTTCTTTGAAAACTACAGCTGCCTAAGACCAGAGCCCTTGATAATTTGTGCTATTTTTGGATCAACTTTCATTGTGCAGCTAGCTGAAGCATGAAATGAGCTAAAATAAATGGAGTTGAATAGAATGGGACTGAATTGAATTGAAATGATATAATTTCCAGTATGTGCAGTGTCTGTAGGACAGAGTAAAATTCCAAAATCTACACAGGGCTCCCCAGTACAATGGCTTCCACAGAATCTGCGGTTTGAATAAGAATAGCCCCTATAATCTCATATATTTGAATTTGTAGCCATCAGGGAGTGCCACCATTTGAAAGGATTAGAGGGATTAGGAGGTGTGGTCTTGTTAGAGTAGGTGTGGCTTTGTTGGAGGAAGGCTTTTTGAAGTTTCAAAAGCCCATACCAAGACCAGAATCTTTCAACAGTTATACAGAAAGATGAAAGAGATAGAGATATATTTCTTTCTCTCTTGCTCTCTTTCTTTCCTTTTTTTCTTTCTACTTTTATGATTCAGGATATAGAGCTCTAAGCTACTGTTAGCACATGCCTACATGCCACCATGCTCCCTACCATGAAGATACTGGAGTAAGCCTCTAGAACCACAAGCACCCACTTACATGCTTTCTTTCACAAAGTAGCTTGGCCATGGTGCCTCTTCAGAACAATAGAACAGTGTCTAATACACAAGTGATCCTGTACCCTCCATACAGCATTGTTGATTTTCAGTAGCAGCCATTCATACCCTGTACAATCCAACTCTCACTTTTCTAAATCCGGAAAGCACCTGAATCTCATTGAGAGACAGCTGTAAGATAATTGCCAAAGCCATAACTTAATTCAAACATATTTGTTATTATGAACTGCAGGGGAAAAATACATAAAACAAGGCAGGAAGAAATCAAAGAATATAAAGATATGGAATCTACATTATTAATTCCCATCCTTGTCTGGTTTACCCCATATTCCTCTAACAATGCTATATCTAATCTCCTAATGCCCATTTCTACCTCTTACCCCATGCTCCTGCCTTACATTGCTGCATCCAGCTCAGTACAATCTTCAAATGTAATGGAAGATATTCACTCTAGTTCTGTGTTGTTTAATCGTGTCCAATTTATGGGATTTAGAACCACCATGGAAACAATTGCCTGGGCATGTCTGAGGGATGTTCTAGATGAAGTTCATTGAGATTGGATGACTTTGTTGTTTGAATGAGAATGGCCCCACATAGGCTCATATCTGAGCGGCATTGTTGTAGGAGGTATGTCTCTGGGAGGAGGTTTCAAAAGCCCAAACCATTTATAGTGACTTGCTCTCTCCCTGTCGATTCTGTAATCAGGATGTGAAGCTCTCAGCTACTGCCCCAGGGCCATGCCTGCTTACTGCCATGATGACAATGGACCGACCTTCTAAAGTTGTAATCATGCCACCAATTAAAGAAGAGCTGTCATGGTCATGGTGTCTCTTCACAGCAATAGAATGGTAACTAAGACAAAGACCTATCCAAAATGCGAGCAACACCACCACACAAACTGGGATTCGAGGAGAAAGAAAACAACAGGCTTCAGCTTATCTCTTTCTTAACTGCACATGCAGTACACCTGCCCATCTGTCTCATGCTCTTGCAATTCTGACTTCCTTATCATGATAAATTGTAACTTCAAACTATAAACCCCAAAAGACTCCTTTTCTTCTTCCCTTCCTTCCTTCTTTTTAAATAACATTTAATGAAACGGTTTCATTATCGCTTTCCAAGTGTAACTTCAAATATATGAGAAGACATATTTACCAGTAACTTCCTTTCGGGTGCCTTGTTGTACTTAGGAATGTTACATATACACAAGCTGATAAATGTGAAACTTGTTTCTTATCCATGTAAATAAGTAAATGAATAAGCCATATAAATAAATAAGCATATAAGTTTACACTTGGGTTTTCACAAGGTTGAGATGTTTCCTGTTTCTTAGATCGCGGTTTCTATTAAGTGAGCATGTTTCTGTCCCTGATTTATCAGGTGAAATGATATTTAGAAACAGAAAATCCTTTCCCTTGATATGTGTGCAGGTGTCGTGGACTCCAGAATACGATGAAGGACGATGCTGCTAAGCACTATCTGAAGATGTCCAGGGATGATGGAACTTCCTCAAGATTTGGGGCTGAAAATAACTCTCCCCACACTCACAGAGCAGATCTGTAAATCATTCTTACTTTTCAAATCATTTTTTCTAGAAAACAACTTACCTGAAGTCCAGATAGTTTTCTAGATACCACGTTCACCCGAGTGTGCTTCTTTTCCACAGAAATAAACTAAAAATTAATCTTAGAAGATTAGCTAAAAGAGTAATATCAGGCTTCTTAAAGAATAAAATCATTTGGGCAGAATTCTGACAGGACAATATGTTTTGTTGGTGGCAATGATTTCCTTTTCTGCTGCCTTTTTTAAATTTAATGTTTTAATTCCACTGAATCATAAATGCACATAGTTCTTTTACACCTTGGTGATAGCATCCAGTTTTTCACCCTTTGCCTCACACACAGGAGTCTTCTCTCTGTCTCTGGACAGATTTTCTGTTTCTAAATATCAATTCACCTGATAAATCAGGAACAGAAATGTGCTCACATAATACCAACCATGATGGAAGAAACAGAAAACATCTCAAACTTGTGAAACCTAAGTGTGAATTTACATGCATCCAGCAGATTTTTCTCCCTCTATTCTTTATAGAGTCACCACACACATTGAGTCACCAGTCACAAAATAATGTTGTGTGAAAACATAACAATGTTTCAAAATAATAATAAACATAAAAATGTTGTTCAAAATAATAATGTTTGAAGCTAATTGGAGTGGTTCTTTCAATACAAATAAAGACTCTGTGTTCTCTTTCTTTCCCCCCCTTTAAACTCAACTAACTTCTCAGTATCATTGTGTAAGCTTAGCCAAGCTGTTGTTTAATACTTATCATATTACATGTATGTGTTTATGTAAAGGCCAGGTCCTAAGTAATCTAAAATAACTGTTTTTTCTTTGTTGAAAATACTTTGGTTTCCCGTGGCCTTAAGAATTTCAGTACTTTTGCTTAATTCTGTCTTTCACTGGCTCATGTACAAGCATTTCCTGAGGATTTAAGTTTCTTCTCAAATGTCTAAGGTACACGAATGACATTACTTTCATCTCCACAGCGTTGGTGGCTGTCAGGCCGTACCCTGCCGTAAGTCATGCTCTAGTGTATGAAACAGTAGCTTTCAAAAGCCCAGAGTGTCTTCATCTCACGAGACAATAGCTTTGCTCATTTTGAGGACAAATATTCAAGCAGAGTGACTCTCCTTGTTTGTGCATATAACAACTACCATCTTTCCAGCACAAACAAGAAGGCACTGCTTGATAAATACTTTATGCATGTAAAATACTACTATCTGCAAACCCAACCTAGCAACTAAGTCAGAACACAGGGAATTTAACTAATGTATCAAAACCATACTGGACAAACAAAAACATATCAGATCAACAAATGATAAACCCCTTAGCTTTACTTGGGTCAGAACAAAAGGGACCCATGACAAACAGGTGTGTAGTAACAACCAAACAACCTACCACCTCACAATCAGATTGACAGGTGAAGAACTTCCTGATGTTCCCATGGCTTCCACTTCCCAGGAGCCCCATTTGACATGGCACACTTAAATTGCCATTCAAATGGATTTAGCTTTGAGCCTTAAAGCAGCCCTATGCTGCAGAAGAGACCTGTGACTGACTTTGTTATATTAATACCCTACCAGCTGCAGTGACTCCTTTTGAATCCATATCAGCTTTCTTCTTTTGCCTTCAGTAAGGTCCCTATAACCCTTAAGAGCCATTCTGTCACACACACACACACACACACACACACACACACACACACACGATTTCAAGAAGTTTAATGTGCGATCTGAGACTTAATATTAGCAATAAAAATCAGAAGAAAACATCTGTGGTTGCCAATGGTCATATCTACTGTGTGAAAGAAGTAGTCCTTAGAGAATTAAGCAAAATTAACATAGATCATACACTTACTATTATTTGATAGAAAACTGAGATTATAAAAAGGCACAAATGTGTTCATTTATGTTTCTGATAAAGCTTGCTCCTTACTCTGACCTACCCAGTCTGAACAGGTCTTTTCTAGACACCAGCCAACTCCTAACCCTCAACTTGGACATGGGACTCCTTTGTAAGATGAAAATTCATTGTTCACTTACTGTATTATTTTGATGAATCATATTTTTAATAGCAATTTTGAAGCTAACTTTCCCAAATCTTAGTCTTGAAGTGTCTTTCTTCTTATTGTAACTGATTTTCTCCCTTGATGGTATAGCTTTATGCCACTTGTCAAAAGTGAGAAGGCTGAGACAAATCGTCATCTGCCACCCTCATCAGCCTGTGGAGCTGCACTAATCTTTTAAGGACCTTGACTGGGGCCAAGCAGACATTTATAGCCCTGATGCTGAGAAGAAATTTAAGACTTATGCAGTACACTGGAGGAAAGTTGGAGGTTTGACTGAATATATATATATATATATATATATATATATATATATATATATATTCTTTTTTTTATTCTTTTTTTATTTTCTATATTTTATGTTTACATTCCAAAGGCTTTCCCCTTTCCCAGTTCCCACCCACCATAGTTCCCATAGTTCCTCTCCCCCCCATCTGTTCCCCAATAATTCCCCCTCCCCCCTCGGTTTCTTTACTAAACTGGATGCAATATTTTAATAGAGGCTTACACTTAGGGGTTAGAAGAAAGGGCGATGCTCAGAAGTGATGTAAGGTATACCCAAGATTCCTTATTTGCTTCTCAGGGGAAAATAGATGTAAGACAGATCCAAATAAGGGTACAAACAGGCTTCTTAAGAGAGCATCACAGGTAACTGTTATGGAATTAGCTATACATACTATTTTGGTGGCTCTCAAAGTCGCATTTCAGATGGTTAAGAAATGTCCCCCCCCCAATCTCTCTCTATCCCTCTCACTCTCTTCCCCCTCTCTCTCTCTCACACACACACACTTAATGAAGAGCTGATAATGTGCTTCCATGGGTGTCTTGGGTGAGATTAGAATCTGTTAAGGAAAATCAAGAGACACTGGGTTTTCCAGGGGTGTTGTTGAATATGAGTCTTCCTTCTAAATGAGGTTTCTGGTGAGCATATACTAAAACTGTAGATTCAGGGCTGTAAATGAAAAAGACCTAAAGCAGACAGTAACTGCACTAGGCTTCTCGATTCTCTGCAGGCAAAAACAAACAAACAAACAAACAAAACAAACAAACAAAACTTCAACCAGATTCCTGGATGGAGGGTTCCTCTCCTTCTCATGTCTCCAGTATTTCTTCAAAGCTACACAATGACTTCTTGCTTCCTACATTGTTTTGGAGAAATCTGATCCTTCCAGTGGCTCTGCCTGCAGCACCTGGAAGCTTTCAGAACTGTCTTATCCCTTATGGCTGAAATCACAAAAAAGTGTTTGGTATGGCTTTATTTTTATAGATTCTGCTGGACCACTCAATAGGCCTTTGTACAGAGCAACATAAAACCTACTTCCTTTTCTGCATTCAGATTATGTTCAATTCTTTAAAACCATCTGAGGGAGTAAGGGAGATGTGCTGAACAACTTACCTCTTCACAGACGCTACTGGACATGCTACAAATCAATTCACTTCTGACATTAACCAGAGTCAATGCAGACACCACGGGCTATGGGCTCAGTCCCAGAAGACTGACTCTACTTCAGAGGGCAATCATTAGTAGGTCCCAGGTTACCCACAACTTCTGAGTTGGCTACAAATCAAAAGCTCCCATACTCCCAGGCAGAGCTTTGATGATTTGCTAGAGCTCACAGACTCAGGAGAGAGCTTTATTAACACCTAATCATTATAAGACTGTACACTCAGGAATAGCCAGAAGGGTATGAGGAAGGGACTTGACACATCTTGGTTCTCCAGGTACACTAGCCTGCCAGCATTTCGGCCCATTCTGCAACCTCAAAAATATCTAAACACTATTCTGATTTGAATTGGATTTTTGTGCCATTGCCATTACTTAGAAATGATGGATTACATAATTGGCAGTTTGAGACGGGCACAGTAGTGCACTACCTTTAATCCCAGCATTCAAGAGGCAAAGGCAGGTGGATTTCTGTGAGTTCAAGGCCACCCCAGAATACATAGTGACTTCCAGGATGCAAGAGATAAGTGGTAAATCAAATGAACAGATAAAATGGCAGTTGTCGTGAGTTCACCCTCTATTCCACTTTCAGGTGGAGAATGATGCTGTTAGCTCCAACCTCTAATCACAAGGCTACTTCCCCTAGCAACTAGTCCCTGAATCTAATAAGAGCCCAGAGCCACCAATCACCCCATTATCAAATAAGGCACTTCACTTCTGACATCTCCAGGCTTTAGGAGTCATGTGGGAGTATACCAATATTTTGTGGAAGTGCAAAATATATATTTCTAACCTCAATACCATAGATTTCTGAATGTACAAAAATATGCTCCACAATTCTGGGTAATATATTTATTTTTTCCTTCTAATAATTTTATCTATCTTTTCCTTTTCCTGTCTTTTAGATGTTAGAATTTGTATGTTAATGTTTATTTTCTGTGTTTTCTCTTTGAGTATCATATTTAATTTTTCTGTCTTTGGCTCAGTATTACAGTGGGTTTCTTCAGCTTCCTTTTCTAACCCTTTTAAACTAGATATTTTGTTTTAATTTTGTGTGTTTGTGTGTGCCTGGATGTATAAGCACATGTTTGTGTGTACCTGTGGGAGTCAGAGGAGAGCATCAGATACACTGGAGCTGGAGGTACAGCCTTTTTGAACTACCTGGTGTAGGAGTTGGGAATTTAACTACTTACAGTCTCCTGCAAGAGCAGCCAGCCCTCATAACCCCTGAGCCACCCCCAGATTCCTTGAGCTCTTCTTGGTTCTCATATTTCTATATTGTATGCAGACTGTTTTATTCCATGTGATGTCTGAGCTTACCCTTTTGTTAAAGTACGTGTCGTTTTTTTCCTTCCTGAGCTTGGTTCTGCAGGCACTGCTTTTCCTCTGCATGCTTTATCCATTTCCTTCTGAGAAGCCTTTTTCTTTTTTTTTTTCCTTTTTTTATATATATTTATTATTTTCTATATTCTTTGTTTACATTCCAAAGGCTTTCCACTTTCCAGTTCCCCCCTCACCATATATCCCATAAGTCCTCTTCCCTCCATTCCCCAATCACCCCCCCTCCCCACCATTTCTCTGTTCTGATACTCTCCTACAAAACAGGATTTAGTCTTTTCCAGACCAGGGTCCTCTCCATCCCTTTTCTTGGGAATCTTTTGCTTAGCTAATTGTGTCTTGATTATTCAGAGTTCTGGGCTCATTAATATCAACTAATCAGTGATTGCAATTCATGTGAATTCCTTTGTGATTGGGTTGACTCACTTAGGATGATATTTTCCAGATCCAACCATTTGCCTACAAATTGCATAAATTCATTATTTTTAATTGCTGAGCAGTATTCCATTGTATAAATATACCACATTTTCTGTATCCATTCCTCCATTGAGAGACATCTGGGTTCTTTCCAGCTTCTGGCTATTATAAATAAGGCTGCTATGAACATAGTGGAGCATGTGTCTTTATTGCATGCAGGGGAATCCTCTGGGTATATGCCCAGGAGTGGTATGACAGGGTTCTCAAATTCATTTGGAGTAACAAAAAACCCAGGATAGCTAAAACTATTCTTAAAAATAAAAGGACTTCTGGGGGAATCAATATCCTCTACCTCAAGCAATACTACAGAGCAATTGTGTTAAAAACTGCATGGTATTAGTATAGCGACAGGCAAGTATATCAGTGGAATAGAATTGAAGATCCAGAAATGAACCCATAGAGTTATGGCCTTTTTCAGCAATGTCATCCACAGAAGGACACAGCCTGGCCTGATCTCAGTATAGCTTGATCACTTCTTCCCCTCCCTTCAGAGACTTCAGGTCAGGTGTGGCCAGGATCTTGTTACATCACAACAGAAAAGAATTTTACAGTGAGTCAACATGAAGCAAAGTTGTGGTTTATTAAGTTAAGATTAATGTACACCCAAGGGGTAGGTGTGGTCCTCTCAAGAGAGTTGTATGTAAGTGTCTTAATAATAACTATACCTGTATAATTTTGTCATTTTTAAGATAAATAACATGGTTAGAAGATTAAAGTTGTAAAGTTAAGCAAAACCAAGAAGAGCTGGGTTACTAACTTTGCGTGTGAGATGGTTTATGAGGTGAACTATTCAGGATTAGGAGTGAGGGGGCAGTGTGGTGAAATTAGGTCAAATTCACATACATTTGGCCTGAAGCATGGTTCATGACCTATTTTAGCATTCTCGTTTCAGGGTCCCTCAGAGAAAGAAAGATTGTGTCTACATGGGCAGTACACACAGCAGCTTTTGTCATGTGTGTCAAAATGCTTCTCTCTTGGTCCCCAAGAGTGAGAAAAGTGTGCCAGGTCCTGATGAATGAGGGGCTTCTTTCTTTGCCCTGTCCTCTTGATTTTTCCTGACTCCATCCTGCCTTGGGGTGACTGGTATTCTTATAGCATTTGCATATTTTCTAATAAACTTATTGTATCACCATCCATGTGACTCTATTTGATTAGGCACACAAAACTCGGTAAAGCCCATGGTTATCCAAAGAGCCTTGCTATCTGCTGTGTCTACTTTTTCTTTTAAATGGCTTCTCCACCCACAGTTTCTCCAAAAGTCTTTCACCAAAATGATCTGCTTTATTCTTGGTTCTAACAGAAAATTGATCATGATTAATATCAGGAGCATAGAAGTAGTTAACTAAAGTGATCCTGTTTTACAAATGTGTGGGTGGTATATAAGGAAACCACAACGAGCAGTACAGAACCTCCGGCTGTTAACACAGATAGGCACAAGAGATAAAGGTAGCAAAAGTTTGGTTAAAAACCTGCAAGAGACAGCTCCAAAATGCAAATCTCTGCAGAGCTGTGACCCTCCCCTGGGATATAATCATGTTTTACAGGGGGAGAACTATAGGCTTAAAGTTTTCCAAAATCTACTTTAATAAGAGTTCTGAAACATTTTGATCCCCATTTCTAAACCACCATTCAAAGGTAGAGGAGAAAAGATGGTAAAGAGGACAAGGGGGTGTGGACCTGTTTAGAAGTAGTTCTTTGGGATGATTCCAATCTCCATTGTCAGGGTGTCAGCAGTCCTGTTCAAAGAGTGTGCCTAAACCCGAGTCAGCAGTGGTGGCATGATCTAGTAGAAATAGTCAGGCTTCTGCCAAATTGGCAAGAGTCCGTGGGAGCAACCAGAACCAGCTGCAAAATGAGGAGTAGTTCTCTGCCTTCTCTCTCTCAACGAAATGAAGATCAGGGAAAACTTGAGAACAACAATGCATTCATTGCACAGCCCTGTCACCATTCAAGAGCCCTGTCATTATCTGTTCGGTCCCACTTGTGTTCTCTCTAAGCATCATCTGCCCTCTTATGGCTTTTGCTTCAGCAAAACATCTCAAGAGTATACTTCAGCAAAATATCACATGATGCAAACAGAAATTTCCACTTCACCCATTGTCTGAATTTTTTGCATGTGTGTGTGTGTGTGTGTGTGTGTGTGTGTGTGTGTTAAGCTTACAGATTATACACTTGTTTGCATGTATGTGGGTACAGGTTTGTGCGTGTGTTGTTTAGGTGCTCATGCACATGTGCTATGAGTCCATGCACGAATTTGATATCATGTGTCTCCCTAAATTGATTTCCACCTTGTATATTAAGGCAGATTCTTTCAATGAACCTGGAGCTAAAGACAGCAAGGGCTTCTTATGACACAGGGGAAGTATGGAGACTATAACTGAAGAAAAATAATAACTTTCTCTAGATAAGAATCTCCAATATTATATAAACATTGGACAAATCAGCAATCCAGTTGTCTTCAATAGATGTGAAACATTGAACACTTACTTATTTATATCCATTTTGAGAATTTGATATGTGTATGTAATGTACTTTGGTCCTACCTACCTCCAATCCTTTTCCAGTTCTCCCAGACACTCTTTCCATGACCTGCTCCCAACTACATGTCTTCTCTCCATAGTGATAATCCACCAAGTCCTAAATTCTGTCTATATGCACATGAGTGTGCAGTCATCCACAGATGCACGGGCACCTACAAGGGAGCATTTCCTTGAAAAGAACTGACACCCTACTCCAGCAGAGCAAGTTTCAACTACAACACTCAGTTAAGAGATTTCATAAGCCTCTACCCTACCCATTCTGGAGTTTGACCAGCTTAATGTTGTGTAGGTCTTATATGGGTGAACACAGTTTCTGTGAGTTAAAATGAGAGCACAGCCCTTTCATGCCCATAAGGGATGTTTCATAACATTCATCCTCGACTTTGCACCTGACCTCTGTCCTTTTCCAAAATGTTCCCTGGTCCATGTGGCAAAGGGGATAACATGTAGATTCCCCGTTTAGGGATCAGCACTCCACAGTGACTCTATTCTTGCCTTTGACAAGTTGGGAGTCTCTGTATTAATTACTGTCTGCTGCAGAAAGATACTTCTCTGGTGGTGGTTGAAAGCCACACTAATCTATAGGTAGAAAGATAAATATTTAGAAGGCATTTTGAACCTACACTCATTTAGCAAAATTAAAGTAGCAGCTACTTTCCTAGAGTCTATGGTTCTTCATCAGGTTTACAATGCGAGGAATACATTTTGTTCTGTGGAATGGACCTTAAATTTAATCAGGAAGTAGATGGTTACTCCCATAATATTCATGGCCCTAATAAATTAGTGGGCATAGCTTGCTGAGTTAGTTGTTAATTGTAGCTATAGGTTTCATAATTGTGTGGCAGTTTTGGTGATTTTTTTTCTCCCTTAGCACCTTACATAATTCCTTCCAGCAATTTGAAAGCTAGACAGTAAGGAGGAAGCTTCCATGTCAGTATTACCTTGTCTAGATTCTGTGATCCAGTGTGTATTGTCTTTAGCAATAGCACCTTACCATCTAGTTCTACCGGGTAAAGGAACAGTAGCAATAGACATTTCATTTTATTAAAAAGAAACAAAAGCACTTTGATTGGCAACTCAAAAAAACAATGTCCTAAACTTGACTCGGTTTTTTTTGTTTGATAAGCTAGTCATATCAAAGAGAAAAAAATATCTCTCACAATAGAGCAAATCAGCTTATGTTTCTGGAAGGTTCTGGAAGCTTCCCATATGGCTTTTAAAATAATGTCCATAATACTAATTATCAACCATCCCTTCTACACTTTCATCCTAACCCTGTACTTACTTGACTCCCCATTATCCCCTTTCATTGCTATATCACCTGTTTTACTATCGTCCATCGATTCACTAGGACCTGTAAGAGCCTCCACATTGTAACAGCAATTAATAAAGCTTTGATTGTAATTACCTCTTGTCCACCCTTACAAACCTGTACAGTAACATAGGCCAACAGTATAAACCTGGCTATATCTCACAACTGATTTAAAAAAAAAGTTGTAACTAAAGAGAGTTCCAGGCAATAGCAGCCACAACAATGAAATAAACAATAAATTAGGTACTAAGCAATAAGAAATAGAAAGTTGTATTTCTAAACTGAACTGTGCTAAGGGCAAGAAATGAAACTGCCAAACAACTTCAGAATGTAACATTTTTATGACAATATGAGGAAGGGGTTGATAAAAAGCCAAGGATGACCAGGCTAATATGGAAAATCACTTCACAGGCTAGATAGGGAATCCAAAATACAGGAAGTGAATCTTTAATGAGAAATAAGTTTTTTGTCTTCTAATTATTAGCAATTTTAAAGAGGTAAATTTTAGAAAATGTATCTTTGACAATATTCATATAGAAATGTTATTTAGAAATTAAAAGTATCTACCTAATAATGTTGTAAAAACATTTTATCCTTTTTAAACCAGAGAAAGTATGGAATTGCTGAGTATATTTCAAGCTTAGAGTTCCTCTCTTCAGAAGCTATTTCTATTCACCTCATATTCTGCACTTAAGTTCACCAGATTCAAGTGCATGGTCTTTTCTAAAAATTAGGAAATGAGTTTGTTGATGCAATTTTTAAAATGAGGTATTCAAAGAGAGCCTTTAGGGCTCATTCTGCAGTCCAGTGGAGAAATACAGTGTCAAATAGGGTCCCAGAGAATAATAGAGGCACCTAAAAAAATATTGGCATTTAGCTGATAGTTACTGAAATACAAATAAAACAATTCACTGACTATAAGTGACTCAAGTTCAAGTCCATGACACCAGAAAAATCATTCAAGACTCACGTCCAATAATAACTTTAATTTGACATATGATATACAAATGTATAACTTTTCTATTTTTGTCCAGAATGACGCTTTCAAAATAATTCAGGTTCCTTACTTGGGTCCTCTGAATGTGTAAAAGCAATCCATAGACTTCAGTGATGGAACTAAAATTTGTGTTTCAATCTCCAGTCATTCATGATCTCTCCTGAAAATATATAAAATATAAAATATGTGAAAGTGGATAATATAGTGGTTCTTCAATAACATGGCCAAAGTTTCTAAAAATTGTCAATTCTACTCAATTATTCAGGTAATACCACACATTTGGATGGGGGTGGAAGGAATAGAGGACAAATGGAAATAAGAGTCAGAAAATTCATCAGTGGCAAATGGAAGACGAAGGAAGAAGAGGAGGAGAAGGAATAGGAGGAGGAGGAGGATGAAAAGGAGTTTGAAGAGGAGGATGGAAGAAGGGGGTTGTATTCTCTGTGATGTTTAAGGGACTCGTTAGCCAGTGCCATTTTCTTCTTTCACACTGTATTTCTCATGCCTGCAGTTCTACACAATCAAATACAAAACTCCTATGCTCACATTTTGATGAAATGGTACATTCCAGACATGAGCCAAGAGTGACAATCTGGACAGTAGCTTTTGACAGCTCAAGCGTGACAGCACTAAGGACTGACCACAGTTTGTATGGGCTTCTGGTTTAGAACATGAAACTCAAGACTTTTTGTGTATCATTACACCTGTCTCTATAATATTTAGTGTGAAATGTAGATGTCAAAACTCTATAGTGTACTTGAAAGAGAAAAGAAACCGAGGGGGGAGGGGGAATGATTGGGGAATAGTTGGGAGGGTGAGGAACTATGGGAACTATGGTGGGTGGGAACTGGGAAAGCCCTTGGAATGTAAACATAGAATATAGAAAATAAAATAAAAAAATAAAAATAAATAATGATTAATAATAATAATAATAATAATAATAATAAATTATTTCTGGTGAGGAAAGGACTTTCTTGCCTTTTTAAAAAATCTCCAGCAAATTGCAGTACCAGGCTTACAGTAGGTGCAAAATGACAACTGATTGTGGGGGTGTACATGAACCAGAAGAGCAGTTGTGGTAGGCTTCCTAAGGCTTTTATGCTGTGGCAGAATCAATAAACGGGAAAATAAGTTGAAAGGGGGGAAAGTGGCAAAAGAGACTTGATTGCAAAGTCTTATCACCATGACACCTAACTATAAATATCATTAAACTTTGAAGCACAGACTCTAATCTGCCATTTCACCAGAGGAAAGGGGGGGTGGGGCATGTAATCAAAAGACATTTGGCAGAGCTCAAGAATAACTACCGTGCAAATGACAAGCTGTAAAATATCAGGCCCAGGGAGCCCTTTTACTGCTCGAGTTATGTAGCAGGGATTTATGGCCTTAAGTTTCTACTACTAAAATTCGCAAAAGTTAAGATTTTGCTTATGTTAATTTGCCTTCCAAGTTTTATCAGATTTTTAAGAAACAGGGAAGTTTATCTGCCTTGGGGAAGGGTACTTTAAGAAGTATTATGACAGGTTTTATGCTAGAAGTGAAGCAGATTTGCTCAACCAAGGAGTCGAATGTGAGTCTCGTCAAGTGAAATAACACATAGATGGTACATATCCAAGTGTTAGCTAAGATGTGTTCTTCACAGTCACTCTTAATACCTAGTCAGTTCTGCTTAGAAATATGCTCTCAGCCTTTTGGCTAAGATCAAGTGTAGAAATATGCTCCAAAACAGGTCTTTTTTACATGAATATTATTATGTAATAAATGTCTAATTTTAAGTTATAATGCTTATATGAATTTATAAGTCTATTAATAAAATTACACATTTGGAGAATATTGTTCATGACTATTTGGGACAGATAAATACATCTATTATAAACTTGCAGAGAAGCTTGCAGTGACAATAATTTAGAAATCAAAATCCATCCCAGTCATCAATTCATAAGGCCGATAAGAGTCAAGAAGACTTATTTATAAAATAAAGTATTAAATACAGGCATAACTATGTATTGTAAGATGCTAAATCTGTTATTGTCCAACAAGCTATTTTTACTTTAATAATCAAAGAGTTAATAATACCATGTACAGGTGATATGGGACACTCTAAAATGATTGGTGCAATGAATAACTAAGATACAAATGAGGAGACATTATACTTGTATCCTACTAGAAAAGACACAATCTAGACCAGCTCTTAAATGGCACAGCAAGGCTAGGTAAAGCTCGGTGGGAGAGTATTTCTTGAGTATGCATGAGGAGCTGAGTTTAATCTTTAGAACTATAAAAAAATAAGCATTAAATTTTAAAGAACTGACAACATTCACTCAATTATTCAACAGAGAAGTCAAGAATCTAATATACTTACCCATTTTCTGTAAGAAATATACATGACATATCCTCTACCTCCAAGAATTTATGACCCAGCTTGAAGCAAAGAATATTAACCAAACAATAGCTAAATATAAATCAACAATTCAATAGACATCACAAGAGCAATGTATTGTTATTTACAAATTGTTTGATAGTCATGCTCTTTCTCTTTCTTTTGGGGCAGGTGTATATAAAATCCAATTATTTTTATGGTTAACTCAATGCCAAGTGCTGCATTATCGGGTTTGTACTACAATGTAAATATTAACTTATTACAATACAAGATTCAGAACACAGCCAGACTCAGCAACACAAATAATTCAATAAAAGGAAAGAAATTCTTCATCTCTGAGCTATAAAAACCCCTACAAGGGATCCATATTTCTTTTGGCAAGATGAATTTTCGGAAGGCTTAAACAGGCAAGTCTAAAATTGATTCTGAATATGACAATAAATATTTTAATGAAATGATTAAGTGCTAATCACTGAGAAAATAAATAATTCAGCATTCCTTTAGATTTGCCTCAGAACTTGGCTGGATGTGGCCCACAAGGGAAGCTGACCACAGCTGATGTGATCATTCAGGTTGACCTCTCCAGCCCGGCCGACCACTTTCAGGGTGTTCTTCCCTCAGGAGTGCCCTCTTCCTTACTGCACTGTTTATGCTAAAACACATACCTACTTCCTAAAGCTGCTCTCAGGAACCACTACCCGAACACTATTGATTATTACACTCGGAGATCAGTTCTTTCCATGTTCCACAACTATCAGCAATGGGGACCATGGTACATCTCTGCTTTCTCAGAATTCTCCTGCTAGATGGCCTCCATGTTGGTTTGGTTCTTCTCTGATCTCGGGTTCTCCTTTGTGTTTCCCTAATCCTCATGCCAGGTGTTCCAGAGCTCAGTGTCTGACCTTCTGTCCATCTCCACTCACTCCTTATGTTACCTCATCCCCCGCCTTCAGATTTCAGTATCATATATGTATCTCTACCTGAAAATAAATATTACCTGCTCAAAAATTTCTCCCGAGCTCTAAATTGGAATATCCTCCTATGAGTCTGATTTTTGTCGCTGTAATGTTCGTGGCTAGTATTAAATCCAAAGTATCCAAACTAAACCATGCCACAGCTGGAGAGCTTCCTTTAACATCACTGATGGCAAGCAAGTCAACTCTTAACTGTGTCCTTTGGATTTCCAGACCCAATTATCAGGTGGACTTCCCTTTGCCTTCTCTCCAAATTAAAAGTGTTTTTCCTATTAAATATATAGAAACTCGGGTAAATATATAAAAACTTCTCTTGATGTGCTTCTCAACCAAGCCACCTTTGGTGTTCATCTGCCTTTCTCTACTTCCCCCCAAATGCTTTACCTTTGCTGTCCTGAAATGCGGTCACACAGCCAGAATGAGGCTTCAGTCATCAATCCTGCCATGTCGCCCTCTTGGTCAAGACTGCAAAATGACTTCCTAGTTCCTTGAGAATCTTAAATACTCCAAAACTTCACGATAGAATCAAGCCCCAAGGTATCCCCTCTGGCTCCATTTCTGACCATTCCTCTTAACCCTCACACAGAAATGTGGCCTCCTTGTGGGTTCATATTTCACATCCTCAAAGAATCTTCCTACTAGACATAGTTTAATGATTTTAATTAAGCTTATTTGTGATCCGATCTCTTTAATAATTTTTTATTCGTTTGCCCACAATTCTCATAACCCTCCAACATATTGTAAAATTGATTCATGTTTGTTTTATTGTCATTTCTTCTAGGGGATCTTTGTTTTCTGCAACATACCTCAACCACCTAATACAATGTGTAGCACAAGTCTGCATTGTAATAAGTACTTGAGAAGATAACAAATAATTAACTTTGATCAATGGCTCAGACCATGGTCTTTCAACCATGCTTGCTTCTTCATTCTCCTTCCAGCTCTCCAGTCCAGCAGAAACAATGTTGCAATTCCTGGTTCGAGGATGTATCTAAATTTATATAGAACTAAAGCTCTCCTCAAATGCCAAACTGTGAAACCACCATCATCAATGGTAACAGGTATCAATAGAGAGCAGCAAACTTCTCCTAGGGATTCATAAGCTACTGTTCTCCATTATGAAATACTTTCCACAAAACAGACAAAGCAATGTATGGTCTTTATCTTATCCTCCTTGGAAGCTTATGAATCCTGTCCCACTTAGAATCCAAATCCTTACCTGAACTACAGAGATTCTTGAGGGTTTAGATCCTGTTTATGCCACAAAATCAGCTCTGCCTTCTCTTACTTTACCTGCTAAGTTGTCTCTGGCAACAATGACATTCTGGAAGTTCCTCAAACTAGCCAAACTTCTGCATCAAAGCCATTGTACTTCTTCCTTATTCTTATGCATATTAGAGATTTCCAGAAATATCTGTGGCTTACTCACTTCCCTCACTGATTCCTTTCCTCAAATTACTACCT
Source organism: Apodemus agrarius (assembly GCA_964023405.1). Classification (NCBI taxonomy): domain Eukaryota; kingdom Metazoa; phylum Chordata; class Mammalia; order Rodentia; family Muridae; genus Apodemus; species Apodemus agrarius. Next base: position 61,370,797 of record OZ030019.1, on the reverse strand, counting down.
CAGTCTTTGATGACCTTGCCTCCTTTTGTCCTAGTGGTTCCCTTCTGTCCTGCTTTACTCTTCTCCATACTATGGATGTTATATAAAAATATCATGTTACATGCTTATTAATTCTCTTTTTCCTAATACAATCACTATGAATCTGAAATTTTATTTTGTTAACTGCCATAGCCCCACTCCCTAGAAGAGTCTTGGCATAGACTATGAAATCAATATATACTATCTGAATAAATGAGTGAGTGAACTATAAAGTGGTTCATCCTATTTCTTTACCAGGATAAACTGATGAATGGAAACGCAATGCAATTCGTTGCATTAATAAATACAAAACTTTACTCAGCAAATTCAATGTCAGTCATCATAATAACTTTTGAGGCCATTCAAATAATCCCTTCTGGATTCCAAAATTTACACATGCTAAACAGATACAATCTATGTTTTAGGGATAAAACTCATTGAATATTATCTTGGTGTGACTCTAACCAAGCAAATGAAAGATCCGTATGACAAGAATTTCAAGTCTCTGAAAAAAGAAATTGAAGAAGTCCCCCCTAAAATGGAAAGATCTCCCATGCTCGTGGATCAGAAGGATTAACTTAGTAAAAATGGCCACCTTACCAAAAGCAATCTACAGATTGAATGCAATGCCCATCATAATTCCAACTCAATTCTTCAGAGAGATAGAAAGAACAATTCTCAAATTCATCTGGAATAACAAAATAAACAAAACAAAACAAAAACCCAGGAAAGTAAAAACTATTGTCAAGAATAAGAGAACTTCTGGGGGAATCACCATCCCTGACCTCAAGCTGTACTACAGAGCAATAGTGATAAAAACTTCATGGTATTGGTACAGAGACAGGCAAGTAGATCAAGAGAATAGAATTGAAGACCAGAAATAAACCCACATACCTATGACCACCTGATCTTTGACAAAGAAGCCAAAACCATCCAGTGGAAAAAATACTGCATTTTCAACAATGGTGCAGACTCAAGTGTCTGTTTGCATGTAGAAGAATGCAAATTAATGCATTCTTATCTCCTTGCACTAAGCTCAATTCCAAGTAGATCAAGGACCTCCACATAAAAGCAGATACACTGAATCTAATGGATGAGAAAGTGGGAAAGAGTCTTGAACACATCAGCACAATGGAAATTTTTATGAACAGAACACCAATGGATCAGGCTCTAAGATCAAAAATAGACAAATTGGACCTCATAAACTTGCAGAGCTTCTATAAGCAAAGGACACTTTTAATAGGACAAAATAGCAACAGGATTGGAAAAAATCTTTACCAATCCTAAATCTGATAGAGGGCTTATATCCATTATATACTCAAGACTTAAGAAGTTAGACTCCAGAGATCCAAATAACCCTATTAAAAAATGGATATGGAGCTAAACAGAGAATTCTCAACTGAGGAAACTTGAGTGGTGGAGAAGCACCTACAGAAATGTTCAGCAACCTTAGTCATCAGAGAAATGCAACCCAAAGCTAAGATAAAAAACTAAAAAAAAAAAAAACAAAACAAAACAAAAAAACCCTCAGGTGACACAGATGCTTGCAAGGATGTGGAAAAAGAGAAAAAGAGGAACACTCCTCCATTAATGGTGAGATTGCAGTTCCTCAAAAAATTCGGCATAGTATTAACTGAGAACCCAGCTATACTTACTATTCCTGGGCAGAAATCCAAAAGATGCTTCAGCATATAACAAGGACACATGCTCCACTATGTTCATAGCAGCCTTGTTTATAATAGTCAGAAGCTGGAAAGAACCCAGATGTGTCTCAACAGAGGATTGGATACAGAAAATGTGACATATTTACACAATGGAATACTACTTAACTATTAAAAACAATGACTTAATGAAATTTACAGGCAAATGGATGAAACTAAAAGATGTCACCCTGAGTGAGGTAACCCACTCACAAAAACAACACACATGGTATGTACTCACTGATAAGTAGATATTAGGAAAAAGGCTCAGAATGTGTACAATACAACTCACAGACCATATGAAGCTCAAAAAGAAGGAAGGCCAAAGTGTGGATGTTTCAGTCCTACTTAGAAGGAGGATCAAAATAATCATAGGAGCAAGAGGGAGAGAGGAATATGGGAGGAAAAAGGAGGGGGAGGAGCAGAGGGAGCAGGATCTGGTATAGGAGGAGTCTGGTGAGAAGTAGAGTGTCAGGAAATTGAACAGATGTTTGAAGTAGTAGAGGATAGGGAATAGGGGCAGCCACTAAAAAGCCCCACATGCCAGGAAAGTGAGAGGATTCCAGGACCTAACAAGGATGACATTGGCTGAAATACCCAACAAAGGGGAGAGAAAAACTGTAGAGACCATATCCAGAAGTTAGACACACAGCCCAGTTGAGGGATGGGGCCATCCACCCATCTCAAAAACATTAACACAGAATCGTTCATATCTAATGGTAATGCAGGTACAAATTGTGGAGCAGAGACTGAAGGAAAGGTCATAAAGAGACTGACCCACCTAGGGATCCATCCATTCCATCTGCAGGCATCAAACAAACACAGACACTATCATTGATGCCAAGAAGAGCTTCCTGAGAAGACCCTGGTATAGTTGTCCCCTGAGAAGCTCTGCCACAGCCTGACCAATACAGATGCAGATGCTCACAGCCAACCATCAGACTGAGCATGGGGACCCCATTGGAAGAGTTAGGGGAAGAACTGAAGGAGCTGAAGAAGTCTGCAACCCCATAGGAAGAACAATAATATCAACCAACCAGACCTCTCAGAACGCCCAGGGGCTAAACCAACAACCATGGAGGGACCCATGGATCTAGCTGCTTATGTAGCAGAGGATTGCCTTATCTGGCATCAAATGCACGGGAATGCTAGGGTGGTGAGACAGGAGTGAGTGGAGGAGTATCCTCATAGAAGCAGGGGCTAGGGAGGATAGGATAGGGAGTTTTGGGAAGGGAAACCGGGAAGGGGGATAACATTTGAAATGTAAATAAATAAAATAGCCAATAAAAATAAAATACAATCAAGAGTATGTGACCTCTTTCTAACTACAACAACTCTAATCATTTCTATCTATCCACTAATTCATGGAGACTTTCTACACTGCAAGTTAATTGCTGAAGCCTATCTCAATACCCTCAGAGCAGTGTTTGTTTTGAGATTAGAGCCACAATGCAAAGTCACCTGAATAAGGTCCGATCTCCAGATGTCTGACCCAAAGAACCCCACCCAAGTGCTCTCTCTTTTTATTCCTTACAAGTAATGTTTTCATAAGTATCCATGGCTATAGGAGACAGATCCACCTATAAACAGTAAGATTTCATTTTTAAGGCTTTTGCATGTTTTATTTCCTGTAAATATATTATTCTTCTACCTCGTTGACACAGATCAAAAATTAGAATGTTAACTGGATGTGGAAGTGTAAGAAAAGTTATGTACCGACACCTCCTATAATGTGCTCTGTTGTTTTGATCCTGCTTTGGGTTTGAATTTGGACAGTGCTTTCATCAATGCTGGGGCACTGTCAAGGTTCGCTGAATGTTGGCCTCCTTTTGGCAACCTCTGCCAAAGTGAGAGCCATATGGTAATAATTACAATGTGTACTGTGCATACATGAATTGCTTTATTAGCAGTGCATAGTGATATCTCTGAGAGTTGGTTCAAATCTCCACAGTGGCATATGAAGCAATCCCTGAGCTAGTTGCTAAATATTTGAGCAAACAGACCATTGTTTATTTCATTCTTATGGCCCCCTGTGTGTATTCATGGGGTGAGGTTGTAGGTCTTCTGTTTGACATTAGGGACAGGCTCAAAAAGATCCTCGAAATCTGCATTAGAGAAGGTCTAAATAATACTAGAGGTCTTTTTCCCTAGCATTCCTGGCATGTGTCCAGTGGCTACACTAGTTCCCTGGGGTGCATTGTGATGATCTTTGCCTTTCCTGGCCTCATCTCTTAATGTGAGCACTGAACAATCCTAACATCGTTTTATAACTGCTGGGAGCAGTGTTGATTTGGGCATTAAAGAGACTTTAAAATCATGTGTTCCCTTATAAAATGATCTTTGACAGAGCTGGATCTGAGAGTCCCAGGCTGTCTGTGTTCCTTCTGTGTTCCTTCGTGCTCCTCAGTTCAAAATGTCAGCAAAAAATGTTTTATCTTGTTTTGTTTTATTGTTCACTCCCCTTAACAGAATTCTAGATAATAACAGAGCTTTCAGAATCACAAAAAGTATTGGATGGATGAACATGCTTCCTTCATGAGGTTGGGTCATTTCTGAGTGAGGACAGGGTAATACATGTGTATTAAAATACTAAAACCAAACTCATTGCTTTAAAAGATACCTTTAAAATAAATGGATTTGGATGGATAAGTAGATAGGCAGGTAGAGAGGTATAAATGATAGTGATAGATAGATAGATAGATAGATAGATAGGCAGACAGATAGACAGACAGACAGACAGACAGACAGATAGATGATTTAAAACTGGTCACATCAAACTATCCAACCCATATGACTAATGTATAACCAGGATCTCTAGGAGAACCATGTCCATAAAAGAAAACTTAAAAAAAAGAAACTTTTCATGAGAAGAAAATTCTTGAACAACATATTTAACTAAGATCCTGCTGAAATTTTATCTTATATTGTTGTTAATATTTCAATTTAAATTGATCATGGGCTGAGGGATGGCTCAGTGGTGAAGCACTTACTAGCAAAGAATGAGAGAGGACTTAAGTAGTAATCCCAAAATCTCATGCAAACCTGGGGGGCACGGTAGAGCCCCAGTGCTTCTATGGCAAGATGGAAAATAGAGACTTTAGAACTGCCTGCAACTTGCAGACCAGCTGTCTAATATACATAGTGGCTGTGAACTGTTTCCAACAAAGAAAAAGGGGAACATCAACATTCAAGATTATCTTCTGACTTTCACATGTGTGCTTTATTGTGTATGAAATCCCCTTACATGATCATAAACCACACACACACACACACACACACACACAAACACACACACACACACACACACACACACACACAGAGACAGAGACAGAGACAGAGAGACAGAGACAGAGATAGAGACAGAGACAGAGACAGAGACAGAGACAGAGACAGAGACAGAGACAAAGGCAGAAACACAAAGACAGTGACAGAGACATGAGACCTACAGAGTCAACTGACTTGGGCCCAGGGGGACTTACAAACACTGGGCCACCAACCGGGAGCATGCTGGGGTGGGCTTACCCCACAACACACACAAACATTTGTAGCAAAGGAGGAGCTTGGTCTTCATATGTATCCCCTAACAAGATGTCCCAGGGTAGGTGGTACCCAAGGGGAGCTCTCCCCTCTGAGGAGAAGGCAAGGGGGCAATCGGGGATTTAAAAGGGAGGGACTGAGAGGAGAGGAAGGAGGGGACTGTGGTTGGGACGTAAAGTAAATGAAAATTAAATTATTAGAGAAAAAAGAATATTCAATATGAATGTTATGTTTGTGAACCAGACTCACGTGTTCAGTGTTTGAGGAGAAAACATTTTTGCTAAGTGGGGAACATCCATTTCCTTTGCAGGAAGTTTCCCTCGGGTAGCTTCAATCAGAATATGGAAATACACGAGATCTTCAGAGCAAAAAATACCAGGAAGGTTATAAATGGTTGGTTTGTGGTTATCAAATTTTGCTAATGAACTTTCCAATTTATTTCTCAAAATATACTAGTCCCTTTATTTTGAGACATTTCAAATTTTAATAAGTCAAGGTTTTAAAGCTATCAGTATAGAAATACACAAACAAATGAATTTTTTCTTTAGATAACAAACAACTTTTAGATTTAATGTTGTCATTTGAATGGCACCTAGTTTGTGTCTTAGGAGTTAAATAAGGGAAGAAAAGTAAATTATGCTAGTCGATTAAAACTATGGATAGTTCCCTTAATTACCATAATTGACTAGAACTCAATTTTAACATATGTTTAATGAATGACGTCCAAGGTTTCAGAAGCCATTAGAGAAATATAAATCAAATCATCATTTTGATTCCATCTGACCACATAAGAGAATGACCACATAAAGAGAAGAGGTGCTACTAGAACCTGGGATGGGACTGGCTGGGATACTATTATTCGCTGGTCGATGAAGTAGAAATTAGTGTAGCCTCTATGAAATCTGTTTGAAGTTTCTCTAAAGAAGCTAAACCTAGAACTCTCTCATGATTCAGCTGTACTATTCCTGGGTGTGTGCCTCAAGGAGAAATCTAAGTTGGCATATTACAGACAGAACTGCACATCTCTTTCACTGTGCCACAGTTCACAATAACTCAGACACAGAATCAGCATAGGTGTCCATCAAGAGAATAACGGATGAAGAAAAGATGGTTTGAATGCACATTGAAGTAAATGGAGACAAAAGTTGGGGCATTTACAGGCCCTATGTGATAATCATCACATTAAGTGAAATAAGCTAGACTCAGAAAGAGGTTAGCACATATTTTCTCTCATATTTGGCTTGAAGGAGGAAACCAGTTGGATGTGAGAGAGAGAAACGAGAAGGGAATGTTGGGGTGAACATGAGCAAAGAATGTGGCACACATGTCTGAAAATGACACAGCAAACCCACGTTTTAAGAATAAATAGTTGTTTAGGTTTGTAGATGCTAGGGAATTATGCTGTACAAACAGAACTTTGTAAGCTTCTTGTTAACTGGGGACAAGTTACCACTTAAAAATCTGTTTTAAAAATTTGCTTAAAGCACGTTGTATTCTATATTGGAGAATTCTGTAAATTTACAGGGTATGTGTGTGTGTGTGTGTGTGTGTGTGTGTGTGTGTATGTATGTGTGTGGTTTACAACATGCTTCACCCAAATTAGTTGTTTCTCTTTGCTTCATTGACCCACGTGTGCTAGCTAGGCTTCCCACCAGGGCAAGAACCACAGAATTCTCCCTACATTGTCTTTCCCCAACCCATATTTTCGTAAAACATCCATTTACACAAAAGACTTGCATGTGGAAATCTTTGCTGGACATTTGGGAACAAAAAAAGCAGCAATGATGTCTCTGATAATGTTTTTCTGCATTCATACAGGCATGCATATATGTAGATACATAAATACTAACACAAAATATATGTGCAGACACAGACACCCTTATATATAACACACATGTACACACATGTGCTGCATGCACATGTGCGCGCATGTGCGCGCGCACACACACACACACACACACTTGAAAGAGAAAGGGTTTGGAATTAGACTAGGAGACTCTCACCACGTGCATACATAATTTTTATTTTATCTTATTTTTAACTAAAGAAGAGGTTTACATAGTTCATAAATAAAAGCTATCAAATCATCATTTACTGAGAAACTTCTTCATCTCTATTCTTATGCATCCTACCCACTATAACTGCCCACCTACCAGAGAAAATTTTTAAACTGTCTGTATAATCCTTTCTAAGTTTATATAAGTAAAGACAAGTCTATAGACTTGCAACCCATCTTTTCTTGGTTGTGGTGCTAAACATCAAACTCTGGGCCTTATTTACTCTAGGCAAAACTGATCTACATCCCCAAGCAATATTTGCTTTTGTTTTTGTTTTTATTTTTGGAGATAGCATCACATCACAACACAGGCTGGACTTGACTAGAGCCTTCTGCCTCACCTCTTGTTGGTTGGAATTAAAGATACAAACCAACATTCCAGACTTCTGTGAACAGTGTCATATTATCCACTCACCACATCTTGCTGTTTTTATTTAATGATCTATCCTGGATATCTTTCTCAATCTGTTGCATCCAAGTTTTCTCCACCCTTCCCTACTGACGCAATGCTCTATTATGCAGATGCACTGTTGATGTTAAACAATCTATTACTGGACAGTTTCCAGACACACTGAAAAGAACATAGGTAATTTCCAGTCTCTTGTTATTACAAACCCTGCTGGGATGAGTAATCTTTTATATTCTTCATTTTGCACGTACACTATCATATTTGTAGGATAAATTCCCAGAAGTGGAATGGCTAGGTCAAGTGGTAAATGCATTTGCAATTTAAATAGGTGCAGCCAAATCCTCTCTAGTGCCAGCACCACCCTGCACACCAGTAGGTACATTTCAGTGCCTGTTTCTTCACAGTTCAGGTAACAGGGTATGTTATACAACTTTGGTATTTTAAGTGCAATTTTAATTTGCATTCTTTTATTTAAATACTCATGTGTGATCAAGAAGCATCATTCTGGCAGACTATGATGTCCAATAGACACGAAAGAAGCTGTACAGGAAGAAGAAAGATCAGAATCTAGGTCATTTATATTCTGAAAGGTCAGAGTATGAGATGCAGAGTGGATTGAGAGTAAGGTGGCACTAATGACAGGAAGATGAAAAAATTATAGGTTATTTTTCTTGTTTTGGGGTAAGTAGTAGTGTTTTTAGTTTGCTTTGGTGAGGCAACTTAGGTATTTCTAATTCATGAGTAACTATGTGGACAAAAATAACAATGATTGGAGTTGGAACGATGGTTCAGTGGTTAAGACTACATATTGTTCTTGCAGAGGACATGGATACAACTCCCAAAACCTATATGGTGACTCACAGAGCCAGTAAATGGAGTTCCAGGATAGATGATATGCTCTTCTGTCTTCTAGAGGGCTCCTGCACACTCGTGGTGCATACAGACTTACACAAGCACACATATACACATCTGATAGATAGATGATAGATAGATAGATAGATAGATAGATAGATAGATAGATAGATAGATAGATAAATGGATGGATAGATAAACATATAGATACATAGATTCATAGATAAATACATAGAAATACCTTTAAAATAATAACATATCAAGTAAATAAGTTAAAATACTTTTTAAAGAATAATTCCTAAACTCTCATTTGAGTAATCTGATAATACTATGTTTTACTATAATGGATAAGGTAGGATAAAAGCAGATTTGGTGAAAGGGCAAAAATCAAGGATGTCAAGTGGGCATTTACCTAAAGACATAAAAAAAATAGGTCATTTGGATTAACTGAGATTTTTCAGTATATATGTAATACTTAAAGTCAAGGAGCTGGATGTAAAACAGATAAAGAACAGAAGGTTCAGAATCTAGCCATGAGGGATGTCAATATTTCAAAGCCAGGTAGAAGGATAACCACAGACAAAGCAAAATCCTAAAAATGCCATCTCACAGGACACCAAAGCATTGTCTTAAAATCAAGAAATGATCAGTGCATCCCATGCTGCCAAGATCTCAAAATAGGAAAGGCATGTGTCAGCAGGGTTGGGCGGTGTGAAATTAATAACTGATACTGGTAAGAATGATTTTGTGAATTGATGGGCAAAGTAAATATTCTTTCTAAAGGGATAAGCAATGAAAGGGACGTGAAAGAATGGCAAGCTGTAAACTCATTTGAAAAGTTGGCTGTGGACTGAATCAGAGAAGCATTAAATAATCATGGAAAGCTCTGATCTCAGTTTTATATGCCACCCAATTCAAAGGCTTCTCCAGTATAAGGTTCATATGATTATCATTTCCATTTCCTTTCCTTTCCTTTCCTTTCCTTTCCTTTCCTTTCCTTTCCTTTCCTTTCCTTTCCTTTCCTTTCCTTTCCTTTCCTTTCCTTTCCTCTCCTCTCCTCTCCTCTCCTCTCCTCTCCTCTCCTCTCCTCTCCTCTCCTCTCCTCTCCTTTCCCTTTCTTTCTTTCTTTCTTTCTCTTTCTTTCTTTCTTTCTTTCTTGCATCAACTAACAGGAATTACAGGAATTTATCTCTTGTTTTTTCTTGATCTGTTTTGTTTTCTGTGGTTTTTTTTTTGTCCTACTATCTGCTGTAGGAATAAACATTCCAGCATAGTACCAGCTATGAATTATAGTCATGAATTATTCCTCCAAAGGTTTGTGTGTTAAATGCTTCCTCTCCATATGTTGGCAGTATTTAAAAGGTATGAGATAACTAGGACCCTAACTTCTATTATCCTTCGATGGATTGATCCACTGTGTGCATAGCTGTGAATTACCAAAGGCGTTTAGATGTGGGTCACTGGAGACATGCTTTGAGGGTATGTGTTATCCCTTGGATCTGAGCCATCTACTGCTTCTCCTTCCTGACTTCCAGGAGCTGGGTAGTGTTTTTAAGCCATGCCCTTCCTCTATAGTGCTTCTGCCTCACCACCAACCTAAAATCAATGTCACTCTCAGGAAACAGATGAAAATTTCTAAAACCATGATCCAAAAAAATCCAGAATAAATCTGGTCCTCTGTATTTACTCACGTCAGACCTGCTGGCCAACATAATTAATGGTTTGATCCTGAGTTTTACAAATTCAGTGAGCTTTTGAGGTTTTCCCTTTAATATATTATATGTATAAAATGGAGCTAACATTGACTCTTTATTGCAGCAGTGAATTAAGAGGTTTGTAAATAATTAACATAATAATACTAAAACATAGGACCATTTTTTCTAATTTCCTAAGTGAAGTAAATGAGTCTAAATTTACTCTATATCCAAGATTTTAGAAAAAGTCAGTTATTCCAGAACCTCAGTGTAAAGACAATATTTTTATTCATTTAAAAATATATCATAACTAGCCTGAATATTATATATGATAATATTTATTCTTATTTGATTTTATATGTAGATGTGTTTTGATTACATACATGTTTGTGTGCCTCATGTACACAATGCCCATAGAGGCCAGAAATGGATGTCAAATGGCCTGGAACTGGAGTTACAGGTAGGTGTGAACCACCCAGTGAGATCTGGGAAGGGAATTCAGGTCGGTCCTCTGGAAGAGTAGCGAATGATCTTAACTAATGATCCATCTCTTCAGTCCAAATAATATTTTTAAAGATTTATTTTAATTTTCATTATATGTGCATGTGTGTCCCTTTGTATGATTAGGTGCACATGTGAGTGCAGGTGTCCACTGAGGTTAGACGAGGCATTGGATGCCCTGAAGCTGGACCTACAGAAAGTTATGAGCCACCTGATAGGTATGCTGGGAACTCTGGGAAACCAATAGACACTCTTAGTCACTGAGCCATCTCTCCAGCCTCAATAATGCATTGTTTTAGAATGAAAGAATTGGAACCTAGAATTTCAGAATATGCATGTCCCTCTTTTCATTTGCTTTTATCCTCCTGTACCCTGAGCTAACCCCTGATAAGATTTCACATAAGTCTAGATTTATTATATGGTAGACCCAGCAGTAATTTTTCATTTCTAAAGCCTTGTTCAAGTAATAACTTTTAATATATTGACCTACATTTCACAATCATATCCAATTTAGCATGAATCTTTTCTCATCCAAATGTCTTATTTTTGTATTTATAATTATCAGGGGCTGGTTTCTTTGAACTAGAGAGGACATGTTGCTAAATACATTCTGGTATCTTTGAAATTTTTTACTACAAATTTGCAGAAGCATATATAACAACACACTTCTTGGAAGCATTAATTTGCTTTTCTAGAATGTGCTGTGCAACAAATGTTGTACATGTCTCTTTGCAGCCTGAACTAGGAAGGCCAAGCTTTTTCTCTGGTCTTGTAATGATAATCATATATTATCACAATCATAATTTTCTAATTCAGAATCTGAAACCTTAAAGAGTTCTGTTAAAAATTGTGTTACTAGTTGAAAATTTTGACAAGTTAATATGAAGAGATTTTGAGAAAAAAGTTATTATTAGTATAAAAAAAACACCAGCAGAAAAATATTAATTTAAATATTCAGTTATCCAAAAGAAGAAAAATATCATATACAAATAGACAATGCATGAAAATGAATCTTTATCTCTAATTTCTTATTCTCGGCCATGCCCACTAAATGGCTGAAGAATCATGTACTCATCATTGTCACTGCTATAAGAGACTGCATGGAGGTTGTAGCGTGAACATGAATTTAGGGAATTTACTGCATGTATGGTCAAACAAATTGATTGAAGCCGGGAAGGAAACCATCCAGCCAAATAATTGAAGAGGTTATTCCACTACCTTAAGGAGCTCGACTGATGCAGCCAAAGTTGAATTTTTGCCAAAACTGTCCCAAAAATAATTACAAGTCTCCATCCATGAGTGTTCTGCATGGGGTCTGACAAGAGCTAATTTTGTTGGTACACAACAAAACAGAGGGGGCATATAGCTTTGATTTAAAGGCACTCTGATAATTGTGCAGAAGGTACATGCCCCTGTGTATGCAGGGGTACATGTCTGTGAGGGCACCTGCCACTCACAGGTGTCATTAGTCTGTCATGGGTGGGAAACTGTCACCCATCTTTTTGTAAGGCAGTTTCCTATTGGCCTGGGATTCAACAATTAAGTGAAGCCAGATGGACAGCAAGCTCTGGGGATCTGCCCATCTCTACCTCTCCATGGATGAGATAAGAAGCTTGAGCCACCATGTGCACCCTCTACTATGGGTGCTAGGGATTCCACTAAGGTCTTCCTGCTTGCACAAACACATGCTTTGCTGCCAAGTTACCTCCCTGGGTCCTTTCTCAGACTTTGTTAAACATTTTGTCAGATCAATTACAAATGATCCCACCACATCCTAGGACACAGGGGCTCTTCACCTTCTCTGGGCCATGTTATTGAATTAGTGAAACGTGTTTGGCTTCTTTTCAATCTGAGGGCTCTGGTTATCATAAAGTCTGCTGACTTCATGTTTCCACTGTAAGTGTGCTGGTTAACTTCTAACTTCCAGATACCCTCAGAAGCTCCCAGACACTGCTTCATCCTGATATCTTTTCTGGGACAATGGATAGCATTTGAGTTACCATTTAGGAATCTGGTGTTGTGAATGAATGAAGAATGAGAAGTGATGTGATCACATTTAAAAATGTTCTTTTTTAAAGTTTTAAGAAATAAAAAGACTCTGGGCAGAGATATCATTTTTGTCTGAGCAAAAAATTGTCAGAATATCATGATGTATGAAGACTCATTGCATGGTAGAAGATATGTTAGAACTGAACTTCCTTGTCACTGTTCAAATTTGAAAGATTCATATGAAAAAAAAGTGTTAGTCATTAGCATCTACTCTTGCAATAAACATTTCCCTTGGTTCAGTGGAACAGCACTCTCAAATGGAAACAATAAAAGTAAGCATACTTCAACATTGCTTTGTGGGTTACATGAGCATATATATATGGATAAAAAAGTCTGTGAATAAGAGCAATGAGAGGAGTAGTTGGTTCTATCTATAAAGGTGAACGAAAATATTTGGGTGAAAATTAAAGAGGAAAACAGTTTTTTCTTTTTTATTAGATATTTTCTTTATTTACATTTCAAATGTTATCCCCTTTCCTGGTTATCTCTCCAAAACACACCCTATCCCATTCGACCTACTCACCAACCCACCCTTTGATGACTGAGAAGGCCATCCTCTGCTTGGGCTTCTTTTGGTCTGTGAATTGTATCTTGGGTATTCCAAGCTTCTGGGCTGATATCCACTTATCAGTGAGTGCATACTATATCAACAAATCAAATAACCCCATTTAAAAATGGAGTACAGAGCTAAACATTCAACAGAGGAATTTGTAATGCCCAATAAGCACTTAACAAAATATTCAACATCACTATTCATCAGGGAAATGAAAATCAAAATGACTCTGAGATTCCATCTTACACCTGTGAGCATGGCTAAGGTCAAAACCTCAAGTGACAGGATTTTCTGGCAAGAATGTGGAGCATGTAAAACACTTCTCCATTGCTGGAAGGAGTGCAAAGTTGTACAACCACTATGGAAATCCATCTGGCAGATTCTTAGAAAACCGTGAATAGTTCCACCTCAACACCCAGCTATACAACTCCTGGGCATGTACCCAAAAGATGTTCCACCATACCACTAGGACATATGCTCAACTAAGTTCAAAGAAGCTTTATTAATAACAGCCAGAAAATGGAAATGACCTAGATATTGGATAATAGAATATGGATAAGGTAAATATAGTTTATTTATATAATGGAATACTACTCAGCTATCAAAAATAAGGCTATCATTAAATTTGCAGGTAAATGGATGGAACTAGAAAAGAACATCCTGGTCTGCAATTAGACTTAAAGTGATAAAAGGAAGAAAGGAAGAAAGGAAGGAAGGAAGGAAGGAAGGAAGGAAGGAAGGAAGGAAGGAAGAAAGGAGGAAGGAAGGAAGGAAGAAACAAACAAAGAGGCTGGCATTCATCAAAGAAGTGTGAAATAGAAACACAATGAAGAAAAGTGTCAAGCTGACAGCTGTGTGCTAAAAATTTATAATAAAATATCAGACAAAAGCTCATGTGCTTTGAGATAAACCTTGATGCTTATTCCAAGAGACTGAAGAAAACTGTTTGCGACTGTCTCACAGACTTTTCTATTATCACCCATGGAGTTAAAAAGAGCTCACATTTCATGGGACAGTGGTAGGGAAAGTCACATGTGGAAGGAGAGAAGTTTAGTAGCAAAATTTACTGTTTCCAGATAGTGCTGAGCCTGACCTGAAGCCACTTAGTCAACATCTATTTCCAGAGTGTCTCACTCATTTGGAGACACCCAGGTTATCGAACCATGAACAAATGTCCAAGAATAAAGGAAAACCATCAATGAAGTAGTGACCTAAATGCCTTTTCGGTATAAACTGTAACAATGTGACAAGAGTGGAAGGAAATATGATTTAAGAGATCATAAAAAATTGGAAAATCCTGATGGTGGGTTCACATCCTATCTGGAAAAGAAAGATACATCTTGAAACCCAAATAATTTAGAGAAGGAGGCTGCATAGCCATTTCAATGGCTGGAAGCATTTGCTGCTCTTGCAGAGAGTAGGGTTAAGTTCTCAGTACCTCTGTGGCACCTTTAAACTGTCTGTAACTCTAACTCCAGGACATTAAGACACACTTTTGACCTTCATGGGCACCAGGCAAGCATGATATACACTTATATACACCCAATCAAAAAACTCATAGACATAAAATAAAAAAATAAGTAAATCACTTTTAAAAAGAAAGAATGTAGAGTTATTAGATTTGGAGGCTACATAGAGGGGAAAGGAGGCTATGAGAGAGCATAAACCAGTGACATGGGATAGGAAATGGCTTGGTTTATCTGAAAGACCAGCGGAGCCAAAAGGAAGAGAGAAGTGGTAGGGACAAGACTTAAAAAAACACTTTAAGAGATGTTCAACATCATTAGTCATCAGGGAAATGCAAATCAAAACAACCCTGAGATTCCACCTCACACCAGTCAGAATGGCTAAGATTAAAAACTCAAGAGACAACAGGTACTGGTGAGGATGTGGAGAAAGAGGAACACTCCTCCACTGTTGGTGGGATTGCAAAATGGTAAAACTGCTCTGGAAATCAGTGTGGCGGTTCCTCAGAAAATTGGGCATGTCACTTCCAGAGGACCCTGGCATACCACTCCTGGGCATATACCCAGAGGATTCCCCTGCATACAATAAAGACACATGCTCCACTATGTTTATAGCAGCCTTGTTTATAATAGCCAGAAATTGGAAGGAGCCCAGATATCCCTCAAAAGAGGAATGAATACAGAAAATGTGGTATATTTATACAATGGAGTACTACTCAGCAATTAAAAGTAATGAACTCATGCAATTTGTAGGTAAATGGTTAGATCTGGAAAATATCATCCTAAGTGAGCTAACCCAATCACAAAAGAATACACATGAAGTGCAATCACTGATAAGTGGATATTAATGAGCCCAGAAGCCCTAAATACTCAAGGCACAATTAGCAAGTCAAATGTCTCCCAAGAAGAAGAAAGGAGAGGACCCTGGGCCTGTAAAGACTGGATCCAGTATTGTAGACCCAGAACAGAGAAATCGTGGGGGGTGGGGGGGAATGATTGGGGAATAGCTGGGGGGGAGAGGAATTATGGGACATATGGTGGGGGTGAACTGGGAAAGGGGAAAGCCTTTGGAATGTAAACATAGAATATAGAAAATAAAAATTAAATAAAAAAAAACATCAACTACTTTTAATTCTTCAACCTTGAGTAAGAATTGGCCCTGTAAATTGTTTTAGTCACTACTATGTGAACAAATGATAGTGTTCCAATCCTATCTGTAGGCATAATGAGAACTTGGCCATTTCTACACCCTCTATGAGGTGTTCTGAGGATAAGCCTAGGTTTGTAAGGAACATGTGGAACAAAAATTAGTTTTTTCAGAGGTAATTAACTGAGTTCAACCTAGAGACCACTAAACCTCTCTCTTTCTCTTTCTTTCCCTCTCCCTCTCCTCTCCCCCTCCCATTTTCCTTTCCTCCTGCTCTCTCTCCATATATATGCATGTGATATACATATGTGTATATGTGTCTTTATACATGTGTGAAATAGATACATAATATGTATAGCTAGGACATCCTGATTCACAAAGTAGAGGCCAGCTACGATCACAAACTTTTCCCTACCAATCTCTAAACCTGCAGGCAGCAATAAATGGCTATTTAATGACAGTAAGTTCTGGGATGATTACATAGCAATTGATAACTGATACAGAGTTTGGTAATTTTATGTTGGGTGCAGCCAAACAAAAATAGTAATTATGTGACAATGTAGTGTTACATAGAATAGCCTAATTCTGAAGATTATTTGTAAAAAATATTGTATGGATGTTGTATTTACTTGCAATAAAGGTGTATTAAGTCACTGTTATTGCTCTAAATTCCATATTTCCAGCTGAATTTAACCATTGAAAAATTATGTAACAACTTTGTCTCATGTTAGAGTTTTTGTCAAATGGTAATCTGTTTGATATAAAAGTAGTTACTTAAGCTCAAGAAAAACCATCAACTATAGAATTTTCTGCTTCCAATTGATGTGAAAGTGCTAGACTTTAAATATAAAATGCTTCCTAAAGACTTATGCTATGAATACATAGTCCCAAGATGGTGGCGGTGATTTGGAATACTCTGAAAACTTTAAGAGGTTGAGTTCAATAAAGGAAGAAGGTTATGGGTGACAAGCCGTAGGGAGATCTTACCCCTGGCCCTTTCCTCTCACACTCTGATTCCTGTCCAAGGAGGAAGCAAAAACAGTTTCCATGCTCCTCCTGTGCTGGGAGCCAGTCCCAGCAAAGGTGTTTCTTCTTGGTCCTTCTTGAGGCAGCGGAGGGGGGAAGCGTCGGCGGGGGTAAGACTTTGTCTTACGGAAAGTTTAGGGTTGTTGTATAAAAAAGGTTTACTTATCTAAATCTAAGTTACTAGGCTAACATAGCTGACCTGCCTTCTGTGTTCCTCTGGAGCCAGAGACTGCAGTCTCAGGTATTTAACACCTCATCCTAAAACAGCAGGAGATTAAGTAAAGGGTTAATTGCTAGAGCCTTTCCCCTATTGTCCAGATGCCTCTTGCTTGTCAGTCTAGGGGGGAAGTTAGGAGCAATAAACTTCTAATGAACCCTGGAGAAGAGAATAACACTTGTAGACAGAAAAATTTCTACATACGTGAATATGCATAATCTCACATAAATTCACACATACATCTTCATACATCTTCATACATAGATTCACACATACATCTTTCACGCAGTCAGCTGGGCCCAGCTTGCATGCATTCTCACAATTTCATACTTACACACATACATGCACACATTCCCACAATTGCATACTTACACACACATCCATACTTACATATGCATATGGAGCAAAGACCAAGCACCGGTGCAGAAAGAACTCACTCATTCTGGATAAAAGATGGACTACAATATTTATTGCATGGAGAAAGAAAAAGCTTCCACCCTTTCAATGCTAAATGAATTAAATCCATGTTTGTAAGAAAAAGACTTTGTTTCTCTTAATAAGACTAAGCCTGCTTTGTCCTTACCATGGGACCTGTCCTTTCCAATGGTAAGGAGAAGCCTGCCTGCTCCTTCTACTCTCTGCAACATCTTCTTTTTTCCTCTTTCTCTCTGCCTCCTGCACATTGTTATTCTCTTAGTTAGTTTATGTTACCTATAGTTTCTAAGTTATTCCACTCTGCATTATCCTTCTAGTCTTGTTCTCTTCTGACTAAAAAACTTCTCCTCAGTTCAGTTCTCCTCTCAGCTCTGTCCCTCTCATTCAGTTCTTCTGGTCTGACTTCTCTTTGTCCTCAGCCCTTAAACGTCTTTCAGAATGCATGATCACATGTTACAAAGTTCATCATAAGTTCACACAGAAAACCAAGTCCTACATTGAAATAGAAGCTTACAACAGAGAATGTTTACATGCATATCCATTAGGAGTAATTATCTAGCTATCACTTATCTTCTCTACAGGTTCGTAGAAAGTTTAAAACCATAACTAAGTTATAAGTGACGTTTTGTATAGAAAAACCCAGTCAATATTTTACCT
The DNA here is from genome assembly GCA_964023405.1 of Apodemus agrarius. NCBI lineage: Eukaryota > Metazoa > Chordata > Mammalia > Rodentia > Muridae > Apodemus > Apodemus agrarius. Next base: position 61,352,480 of record OZ030019.1, on the reverse strand, counting down.
TCTGTCCTAACACCTATAATAAATCCTAGTTCCCTTTTTATGACCTTTAGTTAATTGTTTTACAACCTCTTGGAATGTGCTCTGAGTAGGAGAAAGTCTGGTTGCCATCTAAGAGCAATTAACTTGTGACACTTGGGAGACTGGCAGAGTTCTCATTGCAGTTTGGCTATAGGAGGGATCTAGTGGCAGTCCCATTAGAAAAGAGCTTAGTAATCACAGATATAATTTTAGGAATTCTTATAGGATCATCATTAAAACTAAAGTCATCTATTTGTCTACATAGCATCACTATAAGACATCTTCATGGATCTGCAAGGATCTGCTCCAAAGGAATGTGCTATTACTATTGATTATTATAAATGTATAATAATAATAACAGGAAAAGCATATAAATAGCAGGAAATCTTTCCTAAAATTAGTCCCCCACAGCCTTGCTGAATGGGGGCTCACCTGTCGCAGATTATATAATAATCCGAGGCAGGCATTTCAGGATGAACATCTGCTAGTATATTAGCTTGTCCCATTATGGCTCCTGACATCTCTTCCCTTCGAATAATATAAATGAAGCGTATATATCTCTCTTTGAGCAATCCTTAATGGCAGACCCTAAACACTTGAAGATGACTGGAAGAAGAAACAGAAGCAAGATAACTAATCCTATAATAATTCCCAAATTTATAAGAAAATTCCATAAAGAATTATCCTTAACAAAATTTATGATTGAGTATGAAAAATAATCAGCCAGTTCTGCTGCTGAAGAACTCTTAAGTCTGGAATGACTGATGGCACTGATCTGGGAATGCAAAGTGTCCATATCAATAGCAAGTTGTGAAATGTTCCACACACCATGTAGATGTGCTTTTATCCGTTTCTAAGACATTTCTGACTCATTGTAGGGCCGAGGGGTGACATAAATCCACTTAAAATTGGCATGACATGAAGTAGTTAGACTATTTTAATATTTTGAGCCTTAATTCCTATGTAAAGCATGGTTCCCTCTAGAGCATTGTCTCTATCTGTTAAACCTCTATCAATTCTATCCTGAGTAATCAGTGCTAAAGAAATAATTTTTGTCAATGAATTAAAGTGGTTAGCAGTGTAAATCTGTTGGACTAGGGAGGCAGCAGAAAATGCAACTCACCCTAAGATAGCAATTAAAGCAGTAATGTCTAAGATAAGCCCAGTAATAAATCTCTTAGGTCAAGAAAGAAAATTTACAGTCTATACCAAGGCAGACAAAGCAAAAGCATTACATCAAGACAGTGAGAAAGCAATAGGTGACAAAATATAAAGCAGCTGGTATACAATGAAAAAAAAGTATGACACAATGGTGATATTGTACAATAGGTCAAAATAGCATTCTAGTAGAAAATGATAGATAACAGATTTATATTTAACAATTTTATATCCCCTGTATCCCCTGGGTATAGAATTAAAAGTCCAATTAGATGCAATCAGGAACTGTGTCTTCAGTGTCTTCTTTTGCTGGGGTCACTGGGGTCTGCAGATGGTGATGGCTCTGAAGTATGCTTGAAGGAAGTGGCAGGTGTGGAAGTCTCTGTCCCTGGAGAGGGTCTAGCACAATCAGCTGGTCTGGCATCTACAGGGTCCTGTAAATATATAAACAGAGCTTCTCCCGGAAAAACATCCAGTCTTTTTTATTATCCAGTTAGTAGGTCTTTATTTTAGAAGAGGCTTGAAAAGTTTGAAAGTTGACTTTTTCTTTTTCTTTTCTTTTTTTTCTTCTCTCTCTCTCTCTCTCTCTCTCTCTCTCTCTCTCTCTTTTTTTTTAAAATATCTATGCACGGTAAAAATTCATATTTAGTTAGATAGGCTCTGGCTATTTAAAACCAGTCATGAGGGGTCATAAGCAATTTAAATGCCAAAGGTTCCCATAAGTGACCATTCTCTTCTTTGTTATTCTCCATACTCTTTGGGAAACAGTCTACCGGTTTACCCTGTTGCTGAGTTTGAGGTACACCAGCAGCAGTTCCCGTAGGCCCCTTTAGTTTCTTTTTAAGTTGTTCAAGGGGTCTTGTGGAATGACTTATATTTAAATGCTGCATGGTAGGCCATTTATGATTATGATATTTTGCTACTTTCTTTTCGGAGTTAGATTCCTCTGAAGTTGATATTTCCTCTCCTGACTCATTACTATTTTCTCCTGAATTACTTTTCTCAGACTTTTCCGTCAAGGCATAAACACTTTTCTTACATCCTGAGTGAGACTGTAGTAACGAGGTGCCCTCAACAAGGAGGTGAATCTGTTTCCTGAATTCATATGACTTTTACATCATCTGCTAATGCCTTCCTAAGCGCATTCCAAATAGCAAACGCTATAAGAAGCATACCTAATCCTCCAGTCTCTGTAAACCAGTTTTTACTATCTAACCCTACTTTCTCCCATGTATCCCCTTTCTGGGAACTAGGGACTGACTGTTTGTACAAACTGAAGAAAGTCAGTCAGCTGGCTAGTGCTAACCTCAATGCCTTTTTTCTGGAGAGTATACTTTACAATACCTATAAAAAAAAACTCTCTGTCTCTAGATTCACTTTGACCCATGCTGATTCAGGTTGATGTTAGCAGTAGTTGTTGGAATCTCCCCTGATAGCTACAAACAATTTACATGTAACAGGAACAATATAAGAATGCAGGCCAGTGTTTAATACAAGCCAATAAAACTACTATAAGTGAAAACAGCTATGTAATTATCAATAACCTACTAGATGCCTTCTTTCAGGCCAAACATATAGATTTAACTCTTAGAGCTAATTAACAACAACCGATCAGAGTGCCTTCTTTCAGGCTAGGGGTGGGGGTGGGGTTGTGAGACCTTATTTCAGGCCTGGGATTGCTTTCTTTCAAGCAAGGGTGTGGACAACTGCTTTCTCTCGAGCAGGGGGGGCTTTCTTTCAAGCCGAAGGGGGGCTGCTTTCTCTCAAGCAGGGGGGGCTTTCTTTCAAGCCGAGGGGGGGCTGCTTTCTCTCAAGCAGGGGGGCTTTCTTTCAAGCCGAGGGGGGGCTGCTTTCTCTCAAGCAGGGGGGGCTTTCTTTCAAGCCGAGGGGGGGGCTGCTTTCTCTCGAGCAGGGGGGGGGGCTTTCTTTCAAGCCGAGGGGGGGCTGCTTTCTCTCAAGCAGGGGGGGGCTTTCTTTCAAGCCGAGGGGGGGGCTGCTTTCTCTCGAGCAGGGGGGGGGCTTTCTTTCAAGGCGAGGGGGGGCTGCTTTCTCTCAAGCAGGGGGGGCTTTCTTTCAAGCCGAGGGGGGCTGCTTTCTCTCAAGCAGGGGGGCTTTCTTTCAAGCCGAGGGGGGCTGCTTTCTCTCAAGCAGGGGGGCTGCTTTCTCTCAAGCAGGGGGGGCTTTCTTTCAAGCCCAACACACACATTACTCGCCTCTCCTTTTAGACGAGATTCTAGCTTTTCCCAGTTACATACAGAATTTTGGGGACTTACCTCAAGAAGTCCCTGTTCAAGGCGCCATTAATAATGCTGGGAGCCAGTCCCAGCAAAGGTGTTTCTTCTTGGTCCTTCTTGAGGCAGCGGAGGGGGGAAGCGTCGGCGGGGGTAAGACTTTGTCTTACGGAAAGTTTAGGGTTGTTGTATAAAAAAGGTTTACTTATCTAAATCTAAGTTACTAGGCTAACATAGCTGACCTGCCTTCTGTGTTCCTCTGGAGCCAGAGACTGCAGTCTCAGGTATTTAACACCTCATCCTAAAACAGCAGGAGATTAAGTAAAGGGTTAATTGCTAGAGCCTTTCCCCTATTGTCCAGATGCCTCTTGCTTGTCAGTCTAGGGGGGAAGTTAGGAGCAATAAACTTCTAATGAACCCTGGAGAAGAGAATAACACTTGTAGACAGAAAAATTTCTACATACGTGAATATGCATAATCTCACATAAATTCACACATACATCTTCATACATCTTCATACATAGATTCACACATACATCTTTCACGCAGTCAGCTGGGCCCAGCTTGCATGCATTCTCACAATTTCATACTTACACACATACATGCACACATTCCCACAATTGCATACTTACACACACATCCATACTTACATATGCATATGGAGCAAAGACCAAGCACCGGTGCAGAAAGAACTCACTCATTCTGGATAAAAGATGGACTACAATATTTATTGCATGGAGAAAGAAAAAGCTTCCACCCTTTCAATGCTAAATGAATTAAATCCATGTTTGTAAGAAAAAGACTTTGTTTCTCTTAATAAGACTAAGCCTGCTTTGTCCTTACCATGGGACCTGTCCTTTCCAATGGTAAGGAGAAGCCTGCCTGCTCCTTCTACTCTCTGCAACATCTTCTTTTTTCCTCTTTCTCTCTGCCTCCTGCACATTGTTATTCTCTTAGTTAGTTTATGTTACCTATAGTTTCTAAGTTATTCCACTCTGCATTATCCTTCTAGTCTTGTTCTCTTCTGACTAAAAAACTTCTCCTCAGTTCAGTTCTCCTCTCAGCTCTGTCCCTCTCATTCAGTTCTTCTGGTCTGACTTCTCTTTGTCCTCAGCCCTTAAACGTCTTTCAGAATGCATGATCACATGTTACAAAGTTCATCATAAGTTCACACAGAAAACCAAGTCCTACATTGAAATAGAAGCTTACAACAGAGAATGTTTACATGCATATCCATTAGGAGTAATTATCTAGCTATCACTTATCTTCTCTACAGGTTCGTAGAAAGTTTAAAACCATAACTAAGTTATAAGTGACGTTTTGTATAGAAAAACCCAGTCAATATTTTACCTTCTGTCCTAACACCTATAATAAATCCTAGTTCCCTTTTTATGACCTTTAGTTAATTGTTTTACAACCTCTTGGAATGTGCTCTGAGTAGGAGAAAGTCTGGTTGCCATCTAAGAGCAATTAACTTGTGACACTTGGGAGACTGGCAGAGTTCTCATTGCAGTTTGGCTATAGGAGGGATCTAGTGGCAGTCCCATTAGAAAAGAGCTTAGTAATCACAGATATAATTTTAGGAATTCTTATAGGATCATCATTAAAACTAAAGTCATCTATTTGTCTACATAGCATCACTATAAGACATCTTCATGGATCTGCAAGGATCTGCTCCAAAGGAATGTGCTATTACTATTGATTATTATAAATGTATAATAATAATAACAGGAAAAGCATATAAATAGCAGGAAATCTTTCCTAAAATTAGTCCCCCACAGCCTTGCTGAATGGGGGCTCACCTGTCGCAGATTATATAATAATCCGAGGCAGGCATTTCAGGATGAACATCTGCTAGTATATTAGCTTGTCCCATTATGGCTCCTGACACTCCTGTATCATGTGTTTCTCCCCAGATGCATGAAGCCCAGCCATCATAGACTGAACCCTCAGAAACCTTGAGACAAAAATGGATCTTTCTTTCTTAAGTTGTTTTTTTCAGCTGCTTGTTTAGTCAAGAGTGATGAGAAAAGTTACTAATGCAGAAGGGACTGGGACTCTTAGCTGAGAATTCAGTGGTGAGTTTTGGTCTGGGTATCTGATAAAATTTTTTGACACATCTCTTTGCTGGCAAGCCAGTACTTGGAATCTCTTGATATTCCTAAAAATTAAAGTGCTAGCAAACTAAAATGCAGAGACTGGTCAGAGAGCTTAATTTGTCTCCCTTTATTCCTTATCTGTCCTAGAAATAGCCTCAAGCCTCATGTGTTCTGTAAGAAGATAGAATTCATCTTCCTAAACTATCTTTGGGTCCCAGCAAGGAGACAGGCCTACCTGCAGTTCAGCAGGCATTCTGTGGACAAAGAAGACAGCCTGACCCACTGTCACTCAGCACAGAAATTAAGGGCTCATAGTGATGACATCCAATCAGAGTTTTCCCATTTGAGGCACTGTTAGACCAACTGTCTTCTGTTCATTTATAAAAATGTCAAAGGAAGCAGCATGATTGCTGGAGAAGGGGAGTGTGAGTGGGTTGAAGACTTTACAGCTCTCCTCATGCATTATGAATGACAAGCTAGTCTGGAAAACAGTTTGAGAATAGTTACTGAGATTAATCTTACCCACTTCCTGTGAGATGCCATTATATGGCAGTATTTGGATGACTAGGGGCGCTGTGAGTGAGCTACTGGACAGACTTTTGTAACAATACAGGAGGGGGGGAATACAAAGTTAAGAATGGTGAAATCAAGCAAAGATTCCAAAAGCATATGTGGTCATGTCACATAGCAGAAAGAGAAAAGGAGGTGAATCATGGGTGGATGCTGTCACTAATTTGCTAACAAAAGAAAGTTTAATCAGGGCCATTGTGGATTGCCCAATAAGCATACTTTTGAGTTACTATTGTCTAAAGGCAAATAGATTTGAAGGCAAACACTCAAAATGCAGTCTGGAGATAAAGGCTACCTCCTATTAATGATGTCTGTAGAAGAAGATCCAGGAGTCATTTTTTCCGTGTGGCTGCAAAGGACAATGATATCCCAGAGTTATATCACTGGGAGGAAGGAAGGAACAATCAACAATATCAAAGCATCAGAGGGCTTCAGTGAGCCAAGGCTTGAACATATACCCACAGTAGGCAAAAATGAAGGAGTCTTGGTAGAATGATTTTGGTACAGTTGAAGGGGCAGAAGCCTGATTTCAAGCAGCAGAGAATGGACGGCAAGTGAGAAATTAGAATTGAGACATATTGAAGTTCTGAGGCTGCCTTGAAAAGGATGTTAAATAGCAAGTATTTATCTAGAGGCGATGGCTCAAGAAGACTGTAATTGATTATTACAAGTTATCTTAAGGAAAAGGAATAACAAACCCAAACAGAACTAAGGATACAAAGTTTGGGTACAGATGCTCAACACACTTGATTTGTTTGAGGTTTTATTCAATCATTTCACATTTCAGAATTAAATATTTGCCTATATATTTGGAACCTTAACAAAGAAAATGTGTGTCTGTTTCAGAAGTCGACATTCCTTACACTCACCGGGGACCCAGACAGTGACATCACCCAGCCATCATCTTCTTATCATCATCAAGTCTACAAAATGATTACAGCGCATTTTTAAAAAATCTTAATGGCTGAAAACAAAAATTATAATAAATAAGTACCATCTGATACCGTAAGGGCAAACACAGTGCAAAGTTGCCTCAAAGCACAATGGAAATAAAGCCTTTTCAAAAAGCTCCACAATGTTCCAGCCCTGGAAAATAATAAGTCTAAATAATTGTTTCTACAAAAACGTTGATATTTTCCCCCCAAGCTAAGCAGATCTTTTTTCCTCTTCATTATGTTTTCTAATTATTGGCTTTCTTACACATCATCAGTTTTCAGGCTTATCTATGGTTGAAATGTATCTGCTTGTCACTATTCCAACTTCCTGGGTCTAAGATTTATCTAGTATTTACTCTGGTAAAAATCTAATGGGGATAGGCCACCTCATCCTCACTGAGGCCATCCTACTAGTGTGAGGAATGAAGTAGGCTCTCTTCACAGAGGAGAAATACTTGCTCTGAGTGATTCTATTTGTGGTAGGTCATGGTGGATTTATATAGGGTTCCTGGTTCCTTCCTTGAATTGTGCTTTCAGAGCTATACCTGATCACAGACTGATCCTTTGTCCCAGATGCTATTTATACAACTTAGATTTATCAACTGGCATACATAAAGGACCAAAATCCTGCTATGTCTTTTCTGTCGAAAGGAAAGAGCTACTTTTTTTCAAAGCTGATATGAGCACAGATCAAATTGTGAAGACCATACCCTTGAATACATTTAAATATCATTGATGAGAAAGGATAAAAGAAAAGGAAGAAGAGAGGGAAGAAGAGAAGAAGGGACAGGGTAGAAAATGGAAGAGGGAATGAGAGGGGGAGATTGGGAGGGGGAGTGAAGGAGAGAAGATGAAGAGGGTGGAAAAAGAAGGAGAGTGGGGAGGGGAGAGAAGGGGAGAGGAGGAGAGAGGAAGCTAAGTATGGTTGAGTTTCAACAAGAGAGGACATCTGCTAGGTTGCATTCTCATTCCTGCCTGTATTACTTTTCTATTACTCTGATAAAGAACCATGATCAAGACAACTATACAAGGAAGGTTTTGTTTGGATTTACAGCTCCAGGGTGATAGAGTCCATCAGGGCAGGGCATGAGTCATGGTGGAAGGAACAGCTGAGGGTATGAATCTCTCCAGTGTGTCCACACCTCCTAAGCCTCCCCAAACAGCATCAAACACTGGTGGGACCAAGGATGGACACGCCTGAGACTATTTGAGATCAGCACATTGTTCATGGTAATAATGATTAGGGGGAAGCTACCCAAGCTAACCCAAGCCCATGTCCTAGACTCACTATCCTTTCCCCCCAAGAACTCAGTGGCATTCTTGCCTAAGAGTATAATTTTTCCTCCTCTATTCATGAACTGGGTGTCTTAATCCAACTTAAAATCCAACTTAATCCAAAAAGCTAAGGTCCTTAGCTTTTTGCCAGAACAAATTTGTCATTCACAGGAGGAGAACTATTGCTAAGGCTCAAATGACTCTGTATCCGCCTTTGTTCTGCAGCAAAATGCTGACATCAAGCCAGCTTGGAGGCCACAGCACTGACCACTGGCAAATCAAGCCCCAATTCAGTCTTTGCTGCCTGGAGACCTCCTGTCTCCCTCTGGATGTTTTCGCAGCGGTAGACAGTCATCACCATGCAAATTCAACAATCGCCCCTGTTTCTCTGAATTAATATTCTTAGAAGAAACTCTTAAAGGAATAAAAGAAATTAAGGAATAATTTTTGTACTTATCAAATTTAACTGATGATCATGTTTCTCTCAATTGAAATATACAGCACACATGTTCCCCACATACAAAGTCATGTGTTAAAACTCATGGTAAAACAACATTGCCAGTTGATGGAGATTTGAAATTGTTGCCGAAGCATGAGGACTCTTGACTTCATTAATGGGCTAACGACTTTGAAGCAGTCATAGCCAAAGGAGTTTTAGGAACCTACGGCCAGTTGGAGAAGAAGGCACAGAGGGGAATGATGTTGAAAGATATACCTAGTCTTGAACTCTTTCTTCTACTCTCTCATCACCACAAAGTGAGCATCACTGCAGCCTTTACAATGACTCTTGCCTTATCTCATACCCGAAGTCAGCCAACCATAGACTAAAACCTCTGAGCCCGTGAGCCAAAGTGAGTGTTCTCCTCTTTCCATTGTTTTCCTTGGGTGTTTTGTCACAGTGATACAAGGACACTTTTGAGATGATCTCAAGTAAGTATGGGCAAGCTCCCCAAATTTCTTTCAAACCAGGGTCATTAGTAATGGTTTCAAGAGTATAGCAAACTCTATGGGGCCTTGTCACTGGGAAAGGTGCTACAAGTTTAAATGTCTACAGGAGTCTCCCAGGCAGTAAGTGAGCTGGGCCACCTGTAATGCAACAGGCCACAGTCGGAAATGCAGCAGAGTAGACTGGAAACTGCTCTCAGTTGCACCTGCTCATTGCCTTCTAGGAGCTTAGATCTTATGTTATTGAAATTTCTGCTTTAAAAGCAGCCAGAAACATGGTTTCATGTGAAATCCCATTCTTTTTTTAAAAAAAAAAAAAAAATTCTAACTAAATAGAAATATTAAAGCTATCCCATTGATCTTTTATAAAATTGGACTTCAAGCTACTAATGTACAAGCAGCATTCTAGGATTGACAGTTCCAAACAATAGAGGGAGTAATTCAAGTTTGATAAGCACATCCAGAAGATGGTGAAGTGTTCTGATGCCTCCATTTAGCTATTCAGTCCTGAAATTCTCGGTACATAATGAGTTCTTGCTATGTGTTTTTGTAATAAACAGATATGCTGCAGTATTATTGAGCCTGGTCATTTTCAAGCACCTGTAGTATCCTTCCCCACCCTTGGCAAACAGACAGCTGAAGGCTGTTATAAGTTGTTTGCAGGACTAGACCAGAAGAGCAGCAGTAGGGAACTAAGGATAACAACAACTCATCAGAGTGGAGAGGCCTCAGGCAGGCCTTCTGAAGCTCTGAAGCTGAACTTCAAAACCATTCAGCAACACTTATGAGAGCTGGGAAAATGAATGCAATACCTTCATCTAGGGAGGAGTCAGGCCTGGGCAGCATGTCCGTCCGCAGCATCCTCTCCACTTCTCAGCCCTCACTCAGTCTGGGAAATATCCAGAGAGATCAAGGCAAGGCACAGAAAAGTGAGTTGTCCTGCCTATAAATGGACTGGTAATCCTGCTTTCCTCTCTCTTTCTTCTCCATAGCAGCTTCCAAGAGCTTGAATCCATCTGAGAAAGCAAGAGACCTCAGACACAGCTTCACTGTCATGAATCTCGAGAGAAGCCCCCTGCAAGGGTCTTTCCCTCAACCAACTGGAAACGAGTTCTACAACTTCTCACTTCCCACCTTAGCCTTGAGAAACTCACCTCTACCTCTCCAGCAAGACTTTCCTCCTGGGAGAGAGCCCCACCCTTCAGAAAACCACATCTGCACAGGCATCACCTCGTAAGAGCCTATTCTCCAACAGGAATGAGATGACTTGAGAATCATGATCAAGGGTTCTTTCATTTTAAACAATTCCTCCCTGTAGAGATATCTCAGGTTTTCTATCCACAGTGCCCTTAGCTTTCTCTTTGAAAATCAATATAATTATAGTGAAAGGACAGAGAACACCATGCAGATTAAGATCATACGTTCTTGAGTTTTCCTACAAACCTCAGTGCTAAATTGAACAGCAGTCGGATGCCCTTTAGTTCACCTTCCAAAGGAAGCTTTTTCAAAACTGGAAAGCTTTTCAAATCAGGTATATAACCAGCAGAACTCTGCCCTTACACCTAACCACTTACCATCCATGCCTTATGTTAAGTAGCTCATTAAATTGCCTTCTCTCCTGTTTATTTTCCTCGGACATTACCTCTTTGGGCTCTTCCACTGAGCTTCTTTGATATCTTTGTTTGAACAGAGAATAAAACACTGGAGTCACTATTACGATATCTAAAAAAAAAAAAATGCTCCTGGCTCCTAAGATTAGTTCAAACATCCCACCCATACTTCAAAAGCTCCTTCCAGAAAATGAGGTCAAATTTCTATTCACAACACTTCTCTGATTCTTCCCTGTCTCCTTGCCTCTCCTCATCTCCTTAGTCACCCAGGTAATCATCACACATAGTCAAATCATTAAAAGCAGGTCTCAGCACAATGTATGCTTCCTCACCCCAGAAACAGAATAGTGTTTGCTTATTATTTTGGCTCAACAACATATACGACTTTATGTCTGCTTGGTTACTATGCACATTCAGCTTAAACTAGTGGGCCAGGAAAATTTTAGCTACCATATTCAAAAAAAAGAAGCTCCAGGAAAGCACAAGAAAATGACAGAGGCTACAGGACCGAACTCTATCCCACAGTTCCATAATGTAGTTTCTAATAACCTGAGATAATTATCTCCTTCATAAAACTGTCTCACCTCTGGAGACACTGGCACATTTATCCAATAACTACAGAGGGCTGCCATCTTGTCTGTGAGATACAATGTTTTCACACAATCATGATTTTTTTAAAAAAATATATAAAGTGACTGCTTATGTTTCTAAGACTTGTTTATCGTGTCTTTTGGTTCTTTGCAAACAATCTAATGGTATAGGTCATTCAGATAGGAAAGTTGTTTTTGTTTTAATCTTCATACAACAACAATCTGTCTCTCAAAGAAATGTGGTTCATAACTCACTGTATTCAGTCTTCTATGGAAGCTCAGCTCACCTCATCAACTCATTACTCAAGAGGGAATTTTCCTTCCTTTAGGATAACTAACAGAATCAACACTGCATTTCCCTATTCCTTAGTGAAGCCCTTTAACATTTGGTTAAGGACCAGAGCAACAATGGCAGGCTGACTTTAAATGAAACATCTTTCCAACATCTTTCCCACAGGACTTCTACTTTGGTTCCTTAGAGACAGAGCCTCATTTTAGAGTCAAATGTAGCCTCAAACACACAATATTTCTGTGTCTTTATATCTCTGAAAGAAGGCAAACTGTCTAAGACTGGAAACTGACTCCATCTCAATTCAAAAAGGGCTATTTTTATTTAGTTATCAATAAATTATTTGTAGTTCAAATAAAAGGTCAAATACAACCTAAAGTTTAACTCCTAAAATCCACAGGGATAAATTTGTCACCAGCACACTCACATGGGTAAATATCAGAAAAGGTGTATTTCTGATAAAATTGAAACGATATATTATTGAAACATGTTATGGTTTGTATATGCTTTTCCCAGGGAGTGGCACTATTAGGAGGTGTGGCCTTGTTGGAGTAGGTGTGTCACTGTGGGTGTGGGCTTAAGATCTTCACCCTAGTTGCCTGGAAGTCAGTCTTCTACTAGCAGCCTTCAGATGAAGATGTAGAACTCTCAGCTCCTCCTATACCATGCCTGCCTGGATGCTGCCATGTTTCTGCCTTGATGACAATGGACTGAACCTCTGAGCCTGTAAGCCAACCCCAATTAAATGTTGTCTTTTATAAAACTTGCATTGGTCATGGTGTCTGTTCACAGCAGTAAAACCCTAACTAAGACAAAACATGTTACTGTTTTGTTTTGTTTTGTTTTGTTTTGTTTTGTTTTGTTTTGTTTTGTTTTTAGAAACAGGGTTTCTCTGTATAGTCCTGGCTGTCCTGGAACTCACTCTGTAGACCAGGCTGGCCTCAAACTCAGAAAACCGCCTGCCTCTGCCTCCCAAGTGCTGGGATTAAAGGCATGCACCACCACTGCCCGGCGAAAGATGTTAAAATTGACAATTTTCATGGAAAATTGAAGAGTAGAGTGGTAGACATAAAAAATTGCTAAACTAATTGGAAAAGGAAGTAGAAACATTTTGTGATAGAATCAAATATTTACATGAAAAATATTTATGATAAAACTGTAGAAAATTATAGAAAAACGTTAAAATTGAAGATTATCATGGAAAATTTTATATAGATATAATAATTTTAGGCATAAAAGTATTACTAAGTTGATTGAAAGGAGAATTATAAACATTTTCTGATAAAGCTGAAGATTTACATGGAAAATATTTCTGATAAAATTCAAGAAATATATAGAAATATGTTAAAATTTAAGATTATCATGGAAAATTATACAGATAAAATGATAGGCACAAAAATAATCCTAAGTTGAATAAAAGAGGAATTATAAACATTTTCAGGTAAAATTGAAGATTTACATGGAAAAATTTCTTATAAAATTCAAGAAATTTATAGAAAAAACACATTAAAATTGACTCTTTCATGGAAAATTAAACAGATAAAATGGTAGACATAAAACAACCTTTCTAAATTAATTGAAAGTGAGATTAAAACATTTTGTTATAAAATCAGAGATTTCAATGGAAAACGTTTCTTTTTTTAATTTTTTTTTATTTTCTATATTCTTTGTTTACATTCCGAAGGCTTTCTCCTTTCCTAGTTCCCCCTTACCATATGTCCCATATGCCCTCTTCGCCCCCACCCCGCCCGCCTATTCCCCAATCACCACCCCACCATTTCTCTGTTCTGTTCTGGTACTCTCCTACAAAACTGGATCCAGTCCTTTCAGGACCAGGGTCCTCTCCTTCCTTCTTCTTGGGAATCTTTTGACTTGCTAATTGTGTCTTGAGTATTCAGAGCTTCTGGGCTCATTAATATCCACTTATCAGTGATTGCATTTCATGTGTATTCTTTTGTGATTGGGTTAACTCACTTAGGATGATATTTTCCAGATCCAACCATTTGCCTACAAATTGCATGAATTCATTATTTTTAATTGCTGAGTAGTATTCCATTGTATAAATATACCACATTTTCTGTATCCATTCTTCCTTTGAGGGACATCTGGGTTCCTTCCAACTTCTGGCTATTATAAATAAGGCTGCTATGAACATAGTGAAGCATGTGTCTTTATTGTATGCAGGGGAATCCTCTGGGTATGTGCCCAGGAGTGGTATGACAGGGTCCTCTGAAAGTGTCATGCCCAATTTTCTGAGGAACCACCAGACTGATTTCCAGAGCGGTTGACCTTAAGAGATATTCCTGGGTCTTCAATCCTATTCCATTGATCTACCTGCCTGTTGCTGTACCAATACCATGCAGTTTTTTAACACAATTGCTCTGTAGTACTGCTTGAGGTCAGGGATATTGATTCCCCCAGAAGTCCTTTTATTGTTGAGAATAGTTTTAGCTATCCTGGGTTTTTTGTTGCTCCAGATGAATTTGAGAATTGCTCTTTCTAGATCTATGAAGAATTGAGTTGGGATTTTGATGGGGATTGCATTGAATCTGCAGATTGCTTTTGGCAAGATGGCCATTTTTACTATATTGATCCTGCCAGTCCAGGAGCAAGAAATATTTTTCCATCTTCTGAGGTCTTCTTCGATTTCTTTCTTCAAGGACTTGAAGTTCCTGTCATACAGATCTTTTGCTTGTTTGGTTAGAGTTATGCCAAGGTACTTTATGTTGTTTGTGGCTATTGTGAAGGGTGTTATTTCCCTAACTTCTTTCTCAGCCTGCTTGTCCTTTGAGTACAAGAAGGCTACTGATTTGCTTGAGTTAATTTTATAACCACCCACTTTGCTGAAGTTGTTTATCAGCTGTTGAAGTTCTCTGGTGGAGTTTTTTGGATCGCTTAAGTAGACTATCATATCGTCTGCAAATAGTGATAGTTTGACTTCTCCCTTTCCAATTTCTATCCCTTTGACTTCCTTATGTTGTCTAATTGCTCTCGCTAGAACTTCAAGTACTATATTGAAAAGATATGGAGAGAGAGGGCAGCCTTGTCTAGTACCTGATTATAGTAGGATTGCTTCAAGTTTCTCTCCATTTATTTTGATGTTGGCTACTGGTTTGCTGTAGATTGCTTTTACTATGTTTAGTGAACCCACAGACTTATGGTCACTTGATCTTTGATAAAGGAGCCACAACCATCCAGTGGAAAAAAGATAGCCTTTTCAACAAATGGTGCTGGTTCAACTGGATGTCAAAATGCAGAAGAATGCGAATGGACCCACTCTTATCTCCTTGTACTAAGATCAACTCCAAGTGGATCAAGGACCTCCACATAAAACCAGACACACTGAAACTATTAGAAAAGAAACTTGGGAAGACCCTGGAGGACATGGGCACAGGGGGAAAGTTCCTGAACAGAACACCAATAACTTATGCTCTAATATCAAGAATTGACAAATGGGAGCTCATAAAATTACAAAGTTTCTGCAAGGCAAAGGACACTGTCAGAAGGACAAAACGGCAACCAACTAAGTGGGAAATGATCTTCACCAACCCCACATCCGACAGAGGGCTAATATCCAATATATACAAAGAACTCAAGAAGTTAGACCCCAAAGAACCAAATAACCCTATCAAAAAATGGGGCACAGAGCTAAACAAAGAATTTTCACCAGAAGAAATTCGGATGGCCGAGAAACACCTTAAAAGATGTTCAACATCATTAGTCATCAGGGAAATGCAAATCAAAACAACCCTGAGATTCCACCTCACACCAGTCAGAATGGCTAAGATTAAAAACTCAAGAGACAACAGGTGCTGGCGAGGATGTGGAGAAAGAGGAACACTCCTCCACTGTTGGTGGGATTGCAAAATGGTAAAACCGCTCTGGAAATCAGTGTGGCGGTTCCTCAGAAAATTGGGCATGTCACTTCCAGAGGACCCTGGCATACCACTCCTGGGCATATTCCCAGAGGATTCCTCTGCATACAATAAAGACACATGCTCCACTATGTTTATAGCAGCCTTGTTTATAATAGCCAGAAATTGGAAGGAGCCCAGATATCCCTCAAAAGAGGAATGGATACAGAAAATGTGGTATATTTATACAATGGAGTACTACACAGCGATTAAAAATAATGAACTCATGCAATTTGTAGGTAAATGGTTAGATCTGGAAAATATCATCCTAAGTGAGCTAACACAATCACAAAAGAATACACATGAAATGCAATCACTCATAAGTGGATATTAATGAGCCCAGAAACCCTAAATACTCAAGACACAATTAGCAAGTCAAATGACTTCCAAGAAGAAGAATGGAGAGGACCCTGGGCCTGTAAAGATTGGATCCAGTATTGTAGACCCAGAACAGAGAAACCGTGGGGGGGGGAATGAGTGGGGAATAGCTGGGGGGTAGAGGAATTATGGGACATATGGCGGGGGGGTAATTGGGAAAGGGGAAAACCTTTGGAATGTAAACATAGAACATAGAAAATAAAAAAAAACTAGGAAAAAAAAGAGATATTCAACATCTTTAGTCATCAGGGAAATGCAAATCAAAACAACCCTGAGATTCCACCTCACACCAGTCAGAATGGCTAAGATTAAAAACTCAAGAGACAACAGGTGCTGGCGAGGATGTGGAGAAAGAGGAACACTCCTACACTGTTGGTACAACCACTCTGGAAAACATTTCTAATAAAAGAAATATATAGAAAAACATGTTAAAATTGAAGATTATCATGAAAAATAATGTGTATGGGGCATACAATCAGTAGAGCAGCTGGGACTGAGACCTTCAGGCTGCCTTTTGCACCAGGGAGCCAGGCAGTTCCACAGCAGTCTGTGCACAGACCCTGCCAGAAGACAGTTGGTCTCCCAGGAGTATGGACACAGGCTTACAGGCCCACAGGATGAACAAGCTCCAGCCAGAGACAGCAAGACCAACCAGCACCAGAGATAACCAGATGGTGAAAGATAAGTCAAGAACCCTACCAACTGAAACCAAAGCTACTTGGCAACATCAGAACCCAGCTCTCCCACCACAGCATGTCCCTAATCCCCCAAAACACCAGAAAAGCAAGAGTTAGATTTAAAATCATATCTCATGATGTTGATAGAGGGCTTCAAGAAAGACTTAAATAAATCCCTTCAAGAAATACAGGAGAACAGGGGTCAACAGGAAGAAATTCTTAAAGAGGAAACACAAAAATCCCTTAAAGAATTATAGGAAAACACACACAAAAAAATGAAGGAACTGAACAAAACCATCCACGATCTAAAAGTGGAAGTAGAAGCAATAAAGAAATCACAAAGTGAGATATCTGTGAGGTTAGAAAACCTTGGAAAGAATTCAGCAAGCATCAACAACAGAGTACAAGAGATAGAAAAAAGAATCTCAGGTGCTGAAGATAGCATAGAAAACTTTGACTTAACAGTCAAAGAAAATGCAAAATGCATAAAGCTTGTAACCTAAAACATCCAGGAAATCCAGGACACAATGAGAAGACCAAACCTAAGGATTGTAGATATAGAAGTCAGCCAAGATTTACAACTTAAAGGGCCAGTAAATATCTTCAACAAAATTATCCAAGAAAACTTCCCTAACCTAAAGAAAGAGATGCCCATGAACATACAAGAAGCCTACAGAATTCCAAACAAACTGGGCCAGAACAGAAATTCCTCCTGGCACATAATAATAAAAACACCAAATGCACTAAACAAAGAAAGAATATTAAAAGCAGTAAGGGAAAAATAGCAAGTAACTTATAAAAGTAGACCTATCAGAAGAACTCTACCAGACTTCTCACCAGAGACTATGAAAGCTAGAAGATCCTGGGCAGATCCCATACAGACCCTAAGACAACACAAATGCCAGCCCAGACTACTATACCCAGCAAAACTCTCAATCACCACAGATGAAGAAACCAAGATATTCCATGATAAAACCAAATTTAAACAATATCTTCCCACAAGTCCAGCCCTAAAATAGATAATAGAAAATGCCAACACAAGGAGGGAAACTACACCCTAAGAAAAGCAAAAAAGTAATCTTCTTCCAACAAACCCATAAGAAGATAACTACACAAACATGAAAATAACATCAAAAATAATAAGAAGCAGCAATCACTATTCCTTAATATCTCTTAACATCAATGTACTCAATTCCCCAATAAAAAGACATAGACTAACAGAAATATTTTTCATGTTAATCTTCAATTTTATCAGAAAATGTTTGTAATTCTTCTTTCAATTAATTTAGTAACTTTTTTTGTCTACCTTGTGAATTTTTTAATTTGATTAAACAAAATATAAAATGAGAATTGGGATCATCTTAAGGATTTGCTCTTCCTTTTCTCAGTCCCCAGATCGTCCAGTGCTGTCTGTCTCTGCCAAGGACTGTAATGCATATCCTTTGAATGCAGAGCCATCTGATCCACTGTGTGTGGCTTAAATAGAAGATACTCACTTTTCATTAACTACACAATTAAAGTTACTGTATAAATTCCAGATAGAAAACAGTTCTTTTTTAAATCATAGTTTAAGGATACATCAGATAGACTACTGACAGAGATAAATCCATTCTGACTGTTACTGTCTGTGTATAATTTAAAAAAATCAAGACAGGATCTGTGTGTGTGGGTGTGTGTATGTGTATGTGTGTGTCCAAAGACACATGGTTGATAAGTTTTAACCATACTTAATATCAAAAGGTGAGACTATTTCATTGTAAAATGCATTATACAAAAGTTTAGGTTCCATTGGGGCTTATGAATCAATGCATATTAGAAAAATAACAATGTAATACTTTTAAACATGAAAGGCATCTTTAATCTCCTTGTTCCTTTGTCCTTATGGAACCAAAATGACCAGACTCATCCATGTGGGACACAGTACCTGCATGGCACACCAAGGGAGGTTATTCTTGAATGTCTCAAAACCCAGAAAGGTTCTATACTGTGATAATTCCTTAAGGATGAACAATATTTTTTCACCAAATAATTTTTAAATGAGCGACTTCATGTGAGATAGAGATGACCAAATTACCAATAAGAACTTTATTACTTGACAATGTGAATTAGTCAGAAAGTTCTCGTATCCTTTGCCCTGACCATAATCACTTCTCTAGTAATAGAGATTGAACATCACTTTGGAAAGAAAGATCAGAGAACAGCATCTGTGTTGGTTTATTTTCTATTTTAGCTATTTTCTTTATTGCTGTGATAAAATACTGAGACAAAAAGCAACTTATGGAACAAAGGGTTTATTTTGGCCCACAGTCTAAAGTTGTAAGTTAAATTATAAGTAGTACATTTAAGTACATCACTGTGGGGTAGTCATAGCATCAGGCTGAAGGAGCTGGTCATGTGACACCCATAATCAACAAACAGGACAAGATGATTGATTTCATGTTCTAAGCTCAATTTTGATATTTTGCACAGGGTTAGGATTCTGACTAAGAGAATGGTGCCACCCATGGTGGGTAAATATTGCTAACTCAATTAACTTAATAAAGATAATTCCACACAAGCATGCCCAGAGGTGATTCTAAATCTCATTAAGTTGCTAATTGAGACTATTACAATTTGTTTTCTAAGTGGAGACAATGGTAAGGTGCTTTCTTATTTTTAAAACACATCAATAGACTATATAAACACACACAGGAAGAGAGACAGACAGACACAGAGACACAGAGACAGAGACAAAGAGACAGAGACAGGGAGAGTAAGGGAGTGGGAGAGGGAGAGGCAAAAGGAGAAGGAGAGGAAGAGGGAGGGAGAGGGAGGGAGAGGGAGAGGGAGAGGGGGAGGGAGAGGGAGAGGGAGAGGGAGAGACAGAGACAGAGAGAGAGAGAGAATGTTTACTATATAAATACCATCATTTTCGCATCTTTTGTCAATTGATTTCTTTTGCTGTATTCCTTAGCATGAACAGCTCATTAAACTACATAAGTGAGTGTCTCATGAGTTTCCTGTTGAAGTGGTCACCAGCCTAGATTATCTGGAAACAAGTCTCCTCTTTCAAAAGAAAAGAGCTGGAGATCAGAGATTGGCAGTTCATCTGCTAAACTCACTTCGCATGAATGCAGTTGTGAAATCCAGGCTTTGGATGATGACATAGTTTCTTGCTGGTGTGTGCTCTAAGTTACAATTATTAAAAGGCCAGTACTTCTTATTTCCATTTAAACTACTCTGTAGGAAATGGAATTATAAGATATAAGTTTCATCTTGTCTCCTACAAATGACAAATATAAAAATTTAACACATGAAGGAGCAAATCGGTGACTGTGTCTGAAACCAAGACAGAGAATTACAGGAAACTGCAGTGGTGCAGAGAAATACCCGGGAAACCAAAGGATCAGGCATGAGTTTGTAGGAGTGTTAGGACATGATGATCAATCCTGGGGTATGCGCTCTACATTTTAACAAAAGGCATCTAAAAACTAATAATAATAGAAGTCAGGGCTACTGATACCACAGGATACAAAACCGTAGGGAAACAAAACAAAACAAAAACAAGCATAAATTAGAAATTTACAGGCTAAAAACTATAGTTCATGAAAATATGTAAAGTCTTAACTAGCCTATGTGATGCTAGTATTTCTTCAAAAAGCAAGAGTTTTGGAGGGGGAGGGATGATATGGTCAAAATCCTTGGTATACTTGAGGAATACTAATTTTATGAACTCAGACACTTTATACAATGGAGATGAACAAAAAAAAGTACTTGAAAAATCTTCAATTATAACTGCTAAATAAACAAAAATAAGTTTAAAACCAATGTCATAGACTTTTCCATCACTGTTATTTTTGTTCTGATCATAGAGAAATCATAAACTTGTCAGCGCAATAGATTACCATGAGCAATAGTAACACTAGGAAAGGTTTAGAAGGTAATTATTACAACCAGAGCATTGAAGGAACCAGAATTCAGGAGAAAATAAATTTAATGGACTGAATAGTCTCCAGTTATTTATGTTTTTATTTTACTGAAATCTTAAAGTACAAGGGGGGATAGTGGTGGGGGACTATAATGATCCAAGCTGTGATTCCTTATTTGTTTTTCCTTATAAACTTAATCTCTGAGGAGGAACCAAATGTCAGAGCTATATATATTTTTCAGCATTTGAAAGGGTTAAATAATTATTTTCTTAAGAAAAGTTCAGTGACTTTGTTCCTTGCCTCAGGTAAGTTCAGCTGATCCTAGGAACTTATCAATATTGGTTTCTTCAGTTGGAAGTGGGTTTTCTCATTGGCTGTCTTTCCAATGCTACATCTTTTGCTTTTTTGTCTCAGAAATAAAAAGATATCTAAATATTTCCAGAAACATTCACTAAGTGGGCAGATCATTGCCATTAACCAAAGACAGGAAGAGATGGTTAGCCTGTGAACTTTTGCCAGCCTCATTAAATTCCTGAGCACTGAGTTTTGACAAAAGTATCTTGCTCCTGCAGATTTAAGTGTTTTAGAGAAATGTTACTAAGCTGGATTTTATTTCCTACATGGAGACAAACAAACAAAGGAAAGCCCTCTCTTCTTTTTCTGTCTTAACACTGCTTGACTTAAGTGAGTTCTTAGATATAATTAAATTTAATAGCCAGATAAAGAAGACACTATCTCTATCTCTATCTCTATCTCTATCTCTATCTACATCTATATCTACATCTACATCTATATAATCTCTATATACTAGCAATAAATACTGAAAAACTGAAGATAAGCTTTCAGACTGTGAGGAAATGAACATTTACATTAAACTTTTTAAAATTTTAAGGTATATTAGAAATTTTTCATTACTAAGTGCTGGAGAAAAAGAGCAGTTGAAAGAGAACAATAGGCTAGGCAGATGGATCAGAGGATAAAATATTCATTATACCAATGTGAAGATATAAATTTGGATCTCCAAAACTCACTATGTGAAGCCCAGTGCAGTAGTAAGGACTCTGTAGCCTCTGTACTTCTCTGGCAGATGGAGGGTGGAAACAGGAGAAACCCTAGATGTTGATAGGCTTGTGACTTGGCATATTCAGAAATTTTCTCTCAAATTAGAAGGTTAGGACCAACAGCTGAGGTTAACTTCTGATTTCCACACTTCAGCACACATACTCACAAAATAGATGATAGATAGGTAGATAGATGGATGGATAGATAGATAGATAGATAGATAGATAGATAGATAGATTGATTGGAGGGCAGATGAAAATGACCACTAAATAACAGACAAACAAAGACTTACCTTACCAGCTACAATCAAATCAAACAGCAAAAGAATCTATGGTGGAAAACTGCATAATTCTGCTAGAAACTCGTTTCAAACTCAAAAGGGTTTGGCAGACATACAAGGTTGACAAACAGAACATATGTGAATGAAAACTTAATGTCATCAATTTAAAATATACATATCTTAACCTAGATGCAAAGCCTGTGCCTTCAAGACACACCAGGCTCCAAAGATATCTCATGATATCTAAGGCAGAAAGAAGATGGACAGGGGAAGAGGAGCAGTTAGTACCATGCATTCCTCCCCCAAGGCACTTACATCCCAAGTCTCAATCTCTTATCTCTTTACCCAGGAATGATAAAGGCCAGCATCTGAAAACATCTGGTAGGAACCACTGAGTTCAGTGAGCAAAAGAAATGTAAAAAAACAAACCAAAACCAAAACAGAACAAGGCTTGAAAAACTCAAATGGACAAATGCATCTTCAGGGAGCAAGGGGTAATATCTATTTCAAGTTTATTTGTGCCTTTGAGACATGAAACTCAAGTGGGATTCTAAATGAGGTGGCCTTCTAGTCTTTTAGGTGGCTCTGTTTTATATTTTTTATACAATTAAGAATATTAAGGGATTTTGCATATTGAATATAGATAAAGACCAAAACCCACATATGTCAATAGTTCTCAGTGTTCTTGAGCATAAAACTTATTTACACACTTAAAAAAAAGATGATCTTGACTCCCTTACCCCTACTTGAGAGAGGACTGCAATAGTTCAAAAGGCCAATACTATGATATTAACAATGTCCATCATGATAAAGGCAAGCACAAAAATTGTATTGGCTTTAAAGGGTATTCAGTGATCTTTTATTTACATAAGTAACCAAACATGGCTAAGAAAAATAATTTTAAAGTAGCAAACAAATTATTATCCATGACTGAATGCTTTCAAGGTATTTTATTATTTTCTGCCTATTTAGTAATTTGGAAAGACAGGTATAAAAATTTTTTCTTCAGGAGACAGAGGCAGGAGGATTCTAAGTCCCAGGTTAGCCTGAGCTAGACAATGAGACCTTATCTCAAAGAACAAATGAACAGCCTGCTTAGACTGTATAATGTTATTCTATGCATGTTTTCAGAACTAATTGCTATTTGGATAAACAATTGGGATTGGTGGAGAAATCCATGGGAAAGACCATTTCTCCTGCTCTCAGCATTCCTTGGCTGCCTGTTCTTCTTTGTCTAGGGTGAACTTTCTCGAGAAGAAGACCATGAATTTGAAAGCAAGAGTAAAGGTATACATGGAGGCTATATGGGAGGATTCGGACAGAGGAAAGGGAGAGGAAAATGGAACAATATTACAATCTCAAAAGTAAAAAGCAAAGCAAGCAAACAAACAAACTATGTCATCATTTCTCCAACCCCATGATATGGGCAAATAATTGATTAGACCCAACTGAATTCACCTTTCACTAAAGGCTGCTGTCAACAGTTCTGCAGACATCTGGGTACAGCCTAATTTCGTAAGGATCTCTCTAAGATTCCACTAGCCTCCACGTATGCCAGGCTATTCTTCTTTTGTTTATGCTATCTCTCCATTGAGCAAACTTATTTGTGATAAGAGGCCAAACAAGACTGTATTTGTTCATCTTTAAGCACTTTTTATTTTTCGAACTTCTAGGCTCTTGTCTTTAAGAAAGAATAATCTGAGCCTTGTGGAAGAAGCAAATCCCCCAAGATCTCATGTAGTCTGAAGCCCAATTAATTATCTACTGAGCATGAGTACGCAAAGTTGCCCCCATCCCTGTTTCAGAATGTCAAAAGCTCTTGTCTTTTAAATAAAAACTAGGACATTTATTTCGGTAATATATTTGGGGGGAGTTGATACTTCACTAAAATGGTGCAAAGTTAGATTGAGGAAAAGGAATAAGATTTGTGTTTGTATCGAACCTGTGAGTTAAACAAGAACCAGAGCTATACCTGCATTGTTAAGATGTTTCCTAGGTCACCCAGTGCTCTCACATGTTACTCTTTAAGAGTTAAAAGAAGTCTAGAATGTAGAATTTGGTAACACAGTTCTTCCACAATATTCATGAGGCCCTCAGTTCCATCCTTGGTATTAATCTCTGCAAGTAGATGGATGATAGATCGATAGATCGATCGATCGATCAATAGATAGACAGACAGACAGACATTAGATAGATAGATGGATAGATAGATAGATATCAGATATATAGATATCAGATAGATAGATAGATAGACAGATAGATAGACATATATTAGATAGATAGATAGATAGACAGACATTAGATAGATAGATAGATAGATAGATAGATAGATAGATAGATAGACTAATAGACAGACAGACAGACAGACAGACAGATAGACAAAGATTCATCTCTGTTTTTTCATCCTTTCTCCAATTAACTTCAGCCCTGCTTTTTCACTTATTTATTCAGAAAATGGATGGCCTACATGATACATTGGAGACACTGGCCTTTGTTCAGTTACAAGTTCAGTCACAAAGGCCAGGATCTCTAGAAAAAGCAATGGGATTCTGCTATGGAAGGTACATACATCCTCTAGCCAAGTCATCTGCTACTCCAGTTTCCTAGAAGACTTAGAAAGAGCCCTTCTGGATTTGCATTGCTCATCTAGATACCACTGCCTTCCATCAACTCTGTCCATTCAAGTCACCTGAAATATCCAGTGACTGGACCTTCCCTGGGCCTCTAGCACACACTGTGCATGCACTCCCCAGCAGACACCCCACATTTGAACATTCTTTTCCAATGAGCGGCATGGAGGGTGGCTCTCAAGTGCCCTGAAGGTGGGTACTCCTTCTTTTTCATTCTTGCTGACTCTCTCAGACTGTATTCAAGCTGTGTTTCTACTTATTATTGCTTATTATTGTGCTGCCTAGCCTGTGTCTTTCTTCAAGAATCCCACAGTATTAAAGCTCATGTTACCAAAGATATAATTCATGTGAGCTGCTATTAAAATGGTTACGATGGTTTGGTGATGAGAAAACATAGAAAATAAATAAGTACAAAATGCAGCATGGTAGATTATGATGATGCCCAGGGAGAGAAATGAATCAGGAAGTAGGAGGCAGCTGACATGCTAGGAGTGGCTGGGGAGGTTTGTTTTTAGAGTAGGATCAGAAGTAATTTCACTAAGAAGAAAGTATGCCGGCAACAAATTTTAGTGGTAAAACACTACCTGGCCTCTTAATGCCCTGAGTTCTAGCCTCAACATCGTAAAGTATGAAAAGGAAGGGAAAGATAAAGGTGTTAGCTGTATATGCTCAATCATTTTTTACCTCTGTATTAACTCAAATGCCCTCTGATACTCAACAATTCAGAGTTCTTGGTCTTAAGGTTACATTCTATATGCTTGTAGCATCTGAGTTTCAATTTCTTTTTTGTCTTTGAATGAGCAGATGGGTAGGCTAGGAAAACTATTCATCTGTATGATTATTCTTCCCCAGGATTTAAGAATCAAATAGCCTTTTCAACAAATGGTGCTGGTTCAACTGGAGGTCAACATGCAGAAGAATGCGAATTGACCCACTCTTATCTCTTTGCTCTAAGATCAACTCCAAGTTGATCAAGGACCTCCACATAAAACCAGACACACTGAAACTATTAGAAAAGAAACTTGGGAAGACCCTGGAGGACTTGGGCACAGGGGAAAAGTTCCTGAACAGAACACCAATAGCGTACGCACTAAGATCAAGAATCGACAAATGGGACCTCATAAAATTACAAAGTTTCTGCAAAGCAAAGGACACTGTCCGAAGGACAAAACGGCAACCAACAAAGTGGGAAAAGATCTTTACCAACCCCACATCCGACAGAGGGCTAATATCCAATATATACAAAGAACTCAAGAAGTTAGACCGCAAAGAAACAAATAACCCTATCAAAAAATGGGGCACAGAGCTAAACAAAGAATTTTCACCAGAAGAAATTCGGATGGCCGAGAAACACCTTAAGAGATGTTCAACATCATTAGTCATCAGGGAAATGCAAATCAAAACAACCCTGAGATTCCACCTCACACCAGTCAGAATGGCTAAGATTAAAAACTCAAGAGACAACAAGTGCTGGCGAGGATGTGGAGAAAGAGGAACACTCCTCCACTGTTGGTGGGATTGCAAAATGGTAAAACCACTCTGGAAATCAGTTTGGCGGTTCCTCAGAAAATTGGGCATGTCACTTCCAGAGGACCCTGCCATACCACTCCTGGGCATATACCCAGAGGATTCCCCTACATGCAATAAAGACACATGCTCCACTATGTTTATAGCAGCCTTGTTTATAATAGCCAGAAATTGGAAGGAGCCCAAATATCCCTCAAAGGAGGAATGGATACAGAAAATGTGGTATATTTATACAATGGAATACTACTCAGCAATTAAAAATAATGAATTCATGCAATTTGTAGGTAAATGGTTAGACCTGGAAAATATCATCCTGAGTGAGCTAACCCAATCACAAAAGAATGCACATGAAATGCAATCACTGATAAGTGGATATTAATGAGCCCAGAAGCACTAAATACTCAAGACACAAATAGCAAGTCAAATGATTCCCAAGAAGAAGAAAGGAGAGGACCCTGGGCATGTAAAGATTGCATCCAGTTTAGTAAAGAAACCGAGGGGGGAGGGGGAATGATTGGGGAATAGTTGGGGGGGAGAAGAACTATGGGAGCTATGGTGGGTGGGAACTGGGAAAGGGGAAAGCCTTTGAAATGTAAACATAGAATATAGAAAATAAAAATAACTAAAAAAAAAAAAAAAAAAAAAGAATCAGTACCTCTATTTTGAACATTCTCTAGGTAGGGACCTAAATTATTCAAATGTGGGTACTTACAATTTGGTCAATAATTTCCATATCTGTTCCCGTTCCTTAAAGAAAGCCCAGCCCTACCCAATACAATCTTTCTATTTCCTACCTAATGGAAGCTATGAGTCTCCAAGCTCATGGCCCAGTTACCCCAATAAGTATTGTGTCTAGGCAATTTAATTCCAGAAAATAGATATCCAAATGTCTTCTCCTTAATTTTAGCTCCTAACCTTGATACCCTTTCTTCTGAGAGATATAATTAGCTAGAAGAGAATTGTCTAGTCTTCCCCAACTGTATACATTAATCTATACTACCTATACATTAGACCATACACCTTCCTTCTTTTTATTAATGGCACCAGTAAATAGAGGCTCCTATCTTAATCTAGGTCAATGTCTCCATTTGAAGACTGAATACTAATATCACTCTTACATATGCCAGCATGATCTGTTGGCTGCTGGCCTCCCTCTCTCCTGGAGGCTTCACCCCTATCTGTTCACTCCCCCAGTTCCCATCAGTTGATGCACATACTATAATACCTGCCTTTACTGAAAACAAATTATTTCTTGAATTCATAATTTCCTTCCAGGTATTGTCTCATTTCTGAGAACTACATTACAGAGAAGAGCCTCATAACATATTCCATTTTCCTTTATAAAGTTATCAGCTGCTTTCAGTGTATATGCATTTAGATGCATTTACAATTAAATGTTCATTCCCCCTTACATTTTTTTCTACTTTTAATTCTCTCTTTGCCTTTTAATCTTACTACCAATGAGTATTTTATTTTCTACTGTGTTAAATCAACTCTGGTCAGAGTCATAAGTGATAACCTTAATTATTTCAAAGACCATTGGCCCATCTCAGTCTTTATCTTTTTTGCCCCATAAGCAACATTTGGCAAGGTTTATTACTGATATTTGCTATTAAGACATTCCTAGGACTGCCTGCTGGACCACCATTCTCTCTCAATGTTCTTTCTACTATTTTAGGTGCTTCTAATCATCCTTTATTCTTTGTGCTCTGCAGTGCCCCAACCTCTGCACTGAAAACGGGGTCCTCGGGGTCTAGTCATAGTCTCTTCTTTTCTCTATATCTACTCTGTCAACAGCATCAAGTCCTATGGATTCGAATGCCATATAATTGGTGACAATTTTCAAATGTGAATCCACTCTGAAACTTCCTCTTCTCCTAATGTCAATGATCATGGAGGCTGATCATTTATACTACTTTATATCAAACAGTCTTTTCCCTCATTCCATCATCCCAGAACTGTGTATGTCTGTATAAAGGTGTTGGCCTGGTTTTTTTTTTTTATTTAAGAACATGTATTGATTAAAAAACTGAAATACACTTATCTTGGTTTAGGGGTAACCTGGGAAAGATCATAAAGGGATGGGGAAGTGAAATATAAACTTTAAACAATCCACCATGGAGCATCCTGATTCAGAAGCATGTATGAACTGCCACAGATGCTCCCCAGGGTCAGGCAGTGTGTCCCAACAACGTGGACACACCTCCTGATGCTCTCACTGCTTGTCTTCAGCCACTGGAATATAAGCTTCATTAGGGCACATACCTCTCCAGCTTTCTCTATTGGTATAATATCAAAACCTGGAAAATTACAGGGTACATAGTAAGTAATAGACAAGTTGTCAAGGTCTCTAAAAGTCTATGCCTACGATTACATATTTCTATCTACGTAATTAGTTCTATGTAACTAAATACACAGATTTTAAGTGTAGGCTTTGGCACATTTTGAAATATATATATATAATACACACACATATATATGAAATATATATATAATACACATAGCACATATCAAAATTGGACATTTCTAACTCCTCAGACTCCCATGACTCTTTCTGGTCACTCCTTCCAAGTCAGGTGACAACCAACACAATTTCATTTCTCAATAATTGATGTGTGCACCTGCTCTAGGGCATCCTATGCCAGATCACACACACATACTCTGTAGTACTAAACTTTTTTAAGTTGCCTTTGTGTATTAAATCTGTGCATATTGCTACATGCATCTATAGATTATTTCTCTCTGTTATTGAGTAGTATTTATTTGTTGGTGCTCATATAAGTTGTGTCTAGCTTAGAGCTCTTAAAAATGAAGTAGAGATAACTATTCCTATAAGAGTCTTGTGGGAGTGTGTTCTTCTCTCCCCTGGAGTGTTGTTATATGAGGGAGCTCAGGGTAAATGCACTTGTATAAAAAAATCTAATTATTTCCAGTTTTATAACCTTGCATCAGTCTGTGAAGATAACATTTGATTGACATTCACACTAGGGTTTAATATTGACAGTTTCTTTATGTTCTGCACCTCTGAGGGGCAGAAAACAGCCTCTAATTTGGGGTTTAATTTGTATTTTCCTAATGGCTAATAGTGTTGATCATTCTTTCATGTTTATTTGCCATCTGTATATCCTATTGGCTGAGTGCCTGCTGCCCATGGTTAGATTGTTGGTCTTTATATTATTGAGATGCAAGAATTCGTCTAGCTAGCCAAAGAAATCTGGTTTCTGTTAGTGAAAATGAAGTTGAAAGAGTTCCAGAATGGAATTGTGAATGTTGGGGATTTTTCACTGCTACTGAAAGGACCCAGTTATGTACACATGTGCATGTGTGTGTGCGTGTGCGTGCGTGCGTGCGTGCATGCGTGCGTGTGTGTGTGTGTGTGTGTGTGTGTGTGTGTAGAGCACATGGATTGTGCCACCACAGGGCCATAAACTGGTGAGATGGGGCAACGCTGGGAATCTGAGATCTGAGAAGGCTGGAGTGAAGCTGCCCCTCCCACTTTCTAATCCCTGCTCTGGAACACATAGCCATGACCACCAACTGTGAGGACCACGGTTACTTGGTCACACAGCACATAGCACAGCAACTGGAGTTTTCCATGGTAATGAGCTATCTACATAGCCTTAGTTTTCAGCCAATGACCTTCACTTCCTGGGTATTCTCATGCCCTTCTTCAAGATTATGCAATCCCTGGTTCACCCCCAATAAAGCAATGCGAACAAGCATGGATGTTTCCCAGAGCAGCTTGATTAAAGATCGCCAGGAGGAAGTCCTTTGCCTAGACTAGTCAAGTGTCACACTCCCAAAGTCCCTCTCTCTTCTGCATTTCCTGTGCTCTGCACTCACTCCCAACCTGACTCGAATCCTGCCCATTCTGGGCTCCATTTTCCCCTTCTGGCCTGGCATGTAGTTTGACACCCCAGGGGGAACATGACCCACAAGACAGCCACTGCTGACTTCCTCTTTGGGTTGTGTACCTGCTGCGTCCAGCCATCTTAAGAGGAGACCTTGAAACCATTCATCCCAGAACCTGCCTTCTCCTTCCGGTCTAGCATGCAACAATGTTGTCACTGCCCACCGGAAATGCAGGCTGTTGACTCACCTGCTCCAGACTCTGCCCTGCCTTTTCATAGCTGGCATTCCAGCAGCGCCCAGGCGGCCAGAGGAAAGGCAGAACGCCCACCACATAAATGCATATACATTCTGCAACTACCTATTTAAATATAAGTATGTTATCATGAATTCACACTGGTCTGTCTAGCTCTAACCAGGCTTCACAGGGATTATTCTAAACTTCTCTTTTTCATATTGTATTTTCTGTTCTAACAGGAAAAACTTGGATTTTCATGGTCTGTCTTCTAACTATGTTAATTCATCAGCATGTAAAAACGTTTCAACATTAAAATCCCATTTCCTGATCTTCTGACCTATATGGGAAAAAAACCTGGAGTTATTTTTATTTAAATAATAAATAGTCTTTAAGTAATACTTTATAAAGTACATATTAAAAGTACATTTAAATATTTCTTGTAGCTAGGTGTATAGGATCCTGGGTCTGATTTTCTGACTTCTAATGCTGTAAATATAAACAAACTAAAAGGATGTATCTTTGTTAGCTAAAACATGTTTACTCTCTGTGTTTTCATTTCTTTCTACATATTCTGGTTACAATCTGTGTCATACACACACACACACACACACACACACACGCATTCCGTGAAATTTGTGACTGTGTAGAATAGTTTGATTTTCATTGTTAAATGGACAACAAAAATTGTAGCCAATAGCTTTAATTCTTGAAAGAATGGGGAAGTGGAAGTGGATCCAGAAGGATTTAAGGGGAGAAGTTGAGTGTAAGTATGATCAAAATACGTTGCTTAAACTCTCAGAGAATTAATAAAAAAAATATATGTCATTTTTTAAATGTCTTTCTTAATCTGCCTATGGTTTAACACACAATCCCAGAAGCTTGGGGTACCTGGGGGTCTGAGGTACCTGGGGGTCTGAGATAGAAGAATCACAAATTTGAAGCAAAACCTGGATATCCCTCATTTTAAAAGATATTTTGGGTTTTTATCAGGTAAAGTATTCTAGGTTGATACATATATATACATATATATGTGTGTGTATATATATATGTGTGTGTGTATATATATATGTATATATATATACATATATATATATATATAAATTGTGGTACTAGGGTATGCTGCCCTACATTGTTCATAAGAAAAGGTCTGCTACCATTTTTCTTGTCTCTTTGTGAAGAGAAGTCTGTTTTTAATACTTTCAAAATTGCATTTTGATTTTTTTGAAGTTGGTCTCCCAAGAATATGTTGTTCTAATGTGTCTGCATCTATTCTCCATGGTATTCACCACACTTTAATTCATTTAGCTTGGTTATCTTTGATTGTTAGTTTTTATCAAATCTGGGCACTTTGGGCAAATGTGTCTTCCAACCTTCTGTCCATCCTCTCTCCACTCTTTCTAGAACTTTAATTACACACCTGCTTTAGTGCTTCATATCGTCTCATGCCAAGAAATTCTTTCCCTATTTGTGTTCGGTCTTTCACTGTGTCATCTGAAGTGAAAATTTCTGGTTTCTTTAGAGACTCAGTTGTGTCATATGCTGTTTTGCTGGAGCCTGTCTTATGAGAGGATGTCTTTCTGAAGCAGGCACATGAAAGGATCTTTTGCTGAGAATGGACACAAGGTGCTTTTCTGGAAGCTGTCATAAGGAGAGGCCTGCAATGTTTTGCTGGAGTGGATGCTTGAGAGGGCACATGATGTTTAGAAAGAATATAAATATAACCCCACAGACTGTGAGTGAGAGGATGTTCTTGCATTAGTTCAACTTGCAGTCTTCGCTGATCTTTGATTGTTATGATTTTGTAGAGAAAAATGCACCAGAGAAATTTTGTGGTATTCTGGCTGCTTCTTCTTGCTTCCTTGAACTCCTGGATATTAGTCAAAGCCTTGCAGTTTCTTCTGGATCAAGATACTGCTACTGATTCAAGTTTCAGATTTGCTGATTGGACCACACTGCTGCTATTGATTTGGGTTTGGTGTTTTGGACTGGACTGCTAGTACCCTGAGAATGAAGACTGAAATTGCCCCCAAAGTAGTACTCCTCAACAGGAGCACATCCCTCTTGTCCCGTTAACCATATTCTTTTGCTACTTTTGGTTGGTGGCTAGAAAGGGATTTGAATCATTTAAGAACCCTAATTAAAGTAGGATTTGAAATATCTAAGCCTATAGTCATCAGTGGATATCTTCTATTAATATGTTTTCAGACTCATTCATGCTTTCTCCTGTATACATTTGCCAAGTCACCACTATAAAATTCATAAACTTCTTTCAATGGATTTCAGTTCTGAGATTTTGGATTGCTTTAGCACAGTTGTCCCAGTTCATTTCTGAAGTATAGTTTTCTGAATACTTTCTCATTGTTTTTATTCTTTTCAAATATTCTTGAAATGCCACAGGTACTTCAAACTCAACTGATCTTGTGTCGAGTCTGTGATTTTTTAATTTTTCTTTTGGTTTTTGAAATTCCATGTCTTTTATATGATATTTTATATTTATATGTTAGATTTCATGTTTGAAAGGTCTGTCACAGATGAAATTTGAGGCTAAGATATAGCTCTGCTCTCACATAGGGCTATATTCATATGAATATGAACAACAGGAATCTAAGGTGAACGCTGTTTTCTGAGTATCCTGAACTTCTACACTGTCCCAGAAATGGTATTCTGTGCTATATTGTGTTATGGGCTACATGATATTTTGTTGTGGGTATTTTAGACTCTGACCACATTTACCTTTATGCCCGTTGAGGATGATTTCAAGCCTCTTCTTCTAGTGGTGTTTAGTGGCCAGAGATGGAGGACTTTAACACTTCAAGGAGGTAAGGCCTTAGATTGAAGCTATGAAATTGGGAGACAAAACTTTAATTTTAAGATTCTTAACCATTCAAGACTATTAGAATGTCATCCTAGAAGACAAACAAATTTGTAAAATTTCAAATATAGGTGATTTTAAGAATGCATAAATTTAAATAATAGAACTGAAGGCCTTCTTGTTTGTCTGTTTTGTGAGGAAAGATGTCTTAGTTAGGGTTTCATTGCTGTGAAGAGACACCAAAACCAACACAACTCTTATAAAGGACAACATTTAATTGGTGCTGGCTTACAGTTTCAGTGATTTAGACCATTATCGTCATGAGAGGACTAATGGCAGCATGTAGGCACATTTGGTGCTGGAGATTGCTGAAAGTTCTATATCTTCATTCTCAGGCAGCAAAAGGAACTATCTTCCACAGGCAGCCAGGGGGCCCAGATTCCTTTGGCCAGACTTGAGCATATATATATATATGAGACCTCAAAGTCCCACCTTCACAGTGACACACTTTCTCTAACAAGGTTACGCCACCTTCAATGAGGCCACACCACCTAGTAGTGCCATTTCCCATGGGCTAAGCATATTCAAACTATCACAGGAGATGTATGTACACAGTGTGTGTATACACTGCACTGTATATTTGCATACACATGCAGAAACTCCAGCAAGAGATACAATATTCTGTTCTTCCGTACTCTGCTTATTATTCCCTTAGGATAGGGTCTCTCACTGAACCTGAAGCTAGGTTGGCAAACAGCAAGCCCTAGGAATCCTCTAGTTCTCCTCCCCACTCCAAGTTCTGGGTTACAGGTAAGTGTGTGTAACCACTCTTGACTTTTATATGGGTGGAGGTTTGAGAACAAATCCTCATACTTTTGTAGCAAGCATTCTTACTTAGAGAGCCACCCACACACACCATGGATTAGTCCTTTTTCATCCCCCCACCATATTTTTTTTCAATTAGTCAATTTTAGAATAGTAACTGAACAATTGAGCAGAAAGTTCTGTTTCCATTTAGCCCCATGCTTTTCCCTCACCACACAACTTCCCTTAGTATCAGCCTCACCCACTGAGGTAAGTATTTCTGATAGTTGGTGAACCTGCATTCTGTTGAGGTTTTGTGTTTTACTGTCTATTATAATGCTAAATGCAGACTCCCAAGACCTGGAGTCTACACATAGCCCCTGAGACCCTGTCCTCAGGTTAATTCTAATTGGTGAATAAAGATGCCCACAGCCAATAGCTGAGCAGAAAGAGGTGAGGTTGAGGTTTAATGGGCTTGGAGAAAGAGGACAAGGAGAAAGGAAGGAGCAGAAGGAAGTCACCTTGGAATAAAGGAAGAACAAGCAGGAGGGAGGAGAGCCACCGTGGGCTAAGGGTTAAGAGAATGTGACCCAGAGGACTGCCCAGTTGGAGTTCAGTGCAGCCCAGATGGAATATACTAAATATAAGTGATAATTTGAGGTTATTGATAAGAAGGTAAAGTCTAAAAACATGGAGGGTAGGCAACTGCCCAGCTATTGTGCTACCTAAGGCAAATTTAAAAATAAAAAGACTATATGTCCCAGGCTTGGAGGTCAAATATTACTACTACGGTTGCTCATCTTTATTGCCCAAAGTACATAGTTTACAGGACTCACCTTAATATTTTATGGGTTTTAATAGATGTACAGTGATGCGTTTCTTTTCTAGACTATCATGTGCAGTACTTTCCTTATTCTAGAGCCCTCTGTGCTTTGTCTCTTCATCCCTTCCTCTCCCCAAGCCCTAGCAACCACTGATTTTATTGTCTCCAGAGTTTTTAATTCTCCATTTTTTCTGCCATACTGCTCCTGCTACTATGCAGTAAAAAGCAACCCACAAAAGAGAACAAGTTCATGGTGAGCATCATCCCAGAGACTCTGCAACTGTCTTATCAAAATTCATCACATAGATCTGTCAAAAGTCCAGTTGCTCTTCTCTACATGAAGTATGCTGAGCAGGCTCTTGATGCTAAGCCTATTCCAGTCTCACATTCCATATAAGACAGAACAGCTGGCCCTCCACAAGTGTAACTTCCACGTCTATGGATTCAACTGGCTGAAAATCGGAGATAGAAGGAAAATGGCATCTGCACTGACCCTGCATGAACATTTTCCCTCATTATCCCTTAAGCAATAAAATATGACAACTATACACTAACATTCACATTTTATTTTGGGCTTTACAAGTCATGCAGAGCCTATTTAAAATATATAAATGTGAAGGTTAGGTGATGTGCAAATATTGTGCTATTTTATTTTAAAAATTTGCACATGTACAGATTTGGGGATCTGCCTAGAAACAAAATAAACTCCCTGCAGAAATATACAAGCATTTTGTCTTTCCTTTAGTTACCTATGAAGTCTCATCTTTAAGGAAAGTAGTTTTTTTTTATTTCCATCTATAGGCAATTTGTGGATTTAAAGAAAACTATCACACTCAGCATTGTTATCTACTAAAGTGTTTTATTGCGAGTCCAGTTTTTGCACACACATCTACATTTTAACACAAAGTAAAAAGAGTGGCTTAAATCCAGCATAAGAAAAACGACATACAATTTGCTCCTTGTAGCCTCATAAAATGACCAAGTGAGCTTCAGTCACAGTATCCAATTCCCCCAAAGGGAGAAAAATGACATATGGTGCTCTTTCCAGAGACATAAAGAGGAATAAATGCTGCCTTGCACTCCAGTAATTGAAAAATAGCTTTGTTGTTACTGTTGACACCAGAAGTTCCTTATCATCTGTCTAAGGCAGACACCTCTATTGTTATGTGTTAGAATAGCATTTACTATAAATGGAGTTGCTTACAAATAGTAACTGTTTATAATCAAGCTTTCATAAAGACTTTGGGACAGTGAATTGAAAATAAACCCAGACACACGATGAATGGAACAGGTTCTAAAATCTTGTGACCCATCTTGGTCACACTCTCCTTCTTTAGCTTATGTTAGCATCATGGATTTTCATATAAACACCATGTTGTTGTCGGCCTCTCAGTATCTTTTGCAAATGGATCTAACCACTTTACTGTTGAGAGGTACTCTTCCAAGAGACTGCCCTCTGAGTAATTTGCCACTGTTAGAACCAAGTTTCTCTGTCCTGGCTAGTTCTACAAAGAACCTATTTTCTCTGTGTATCAAAACACTGGGGCATGAGCCATTCTAAAGCATCATGAATCTGAGAACCTGGGTTCTTTCCCTGGAGCATGGAAGACCAATCAATCACACTCTCTCAAAAAGAAAAATACAGATTTTCTTGAATGTCAAGGATGATTTTTTTTTCATAGCACCTATGCGAACTAAATGAATTATTCCTGTAATCACTTTTTATGACTTTTAAGTTTGTAATTTTATTGAGAATTAAAATTTATATATGTAGGAATTTTGATCTAGGAATTGAAACAGGCAGAATTTCCATTCTCAGAATCTCGTCATTTTAAATGGAAATTCTTGGGGTAGGATAAGAGAAATGTGAGAAGAAAAGCATTCTCTTAATGTTTTGGTTCAACTACTCACCATCAATATTCCTTCTTTTGATTCAACTACTGACCATCAATGTTCCTCCCCAATACAGACACACCTGCTTCTTCTCAGTAGGCAGAATAGGAGGTGGGAGAGAGGCGTGATATTGACACCTACACTGTAGATGAGAACCATCATTTGGAAAGCCAGGTCTTTCTCCCTTTGCCTCTTTGGCCACACTTCACTCTCTTTTAAGTATTTGGTAGTAAGTGGCACTGTGAATGCTAATTACCCAGCTTCGATTTCTTTCCTAACCAAAGCCCAACATGCATCTAAATGAAGGTTGTTGCCTAGAGAGATGTCCTCAATGGGGCACTGAGACTTCTCATTGAGGAAAGAGTCTGGAACCTTTGATGCCCCATTCACCAACAGCAATGGTGGAAAATTTGACTATTGGAACTTTACAGATCAGAAAATATTCTTTTCTGTTTAGGAAAATGCCTCAATAGAACATGTGTAGATAGAAAGACAACCTGCACCATGTGGCCTGTGGCAGTATAAATATAGTTTAACTTATAATTACTGAAAGTAATATATTTCACCTCAGAGTGGAATCTACTGCAAAATTCTATCTCCTACAATCAAAAAGCTATTTTTCATTTTATTCTATTTCAGATTTTGAGAATCCTTATTTCAAATCAAATATAATATACTATGTGTTTTATATCCTTAAAATGTATGTGTTAACACAAAATACCCCCATGTGATTTTATTTGTTGGTAAGTTCTGTGGAAGAAAATCAATCCATAAGATAGTGTCTTGAGAACAAAGAATGAATCTCCCAACCCCCATCTGACATGCAAAAACACAACAAAATGTCAATCTATAATGGAGGCAAACAGGTTCTTTCCCTGCACTGAATCTACTGGAACCTCAATCTTTACTTTTTCTACCCTTCAGAACTGTGAGAAATAAATATTTACAGTCACAAACTCACAGTCTAAGTTGTTGGGGATTTGTTTGTTTGATTCATGCCAACCTGAAAGGACTAAGGCTCCATGAAATGCTGTAAAGTGCAGTTTGGAAACTGGCAGCACCAGTCTATAATGGATCAATAAAACAAAGACAAAATTGATCTTCTCAGGATAGAGAAGTAAAGAGTATTAGGGAGGGAAAGGAACGAAGCACTCTTAATAGGTTAGAATGGGGAGATACAGATAGGTAGACCTGTCTAGTGACAAAATGCTAGAAGACATCTAATGAAAGGCTCATACTCTGCTTAAAGTCTACAGGGACAGGGACATAAGTAATTACCTCCACCACTATGAAGCTTCATGACAACTGTGCTGCACCTGCAATTTCATACCTGCCACATTTCAGACAGATATAATGGAATGTATTATATTTCTAGGATTTGGAATGAGGAGCTGTTCCTATGACAGAACAAAGAGGGCATGAAAAACATGCCATGTAAGCATGAAAACCAAAGCCACCAGAGACCACATGACACCCTTCTCATAGTAGTACCTCTGTGGGGAGACCTTTCAGAGAAATCTCAAGAAGATTGTAAGGCTTGTAAAGGAGAGGTGAGATTTTATTTTTAATCTCAAAAGCTAGGGCTGGCTGTCTATTGAATCCAACAATTTAGGTGACAACTTACAATGTGTTTCAGAGACCAGCTAAGGGACTGGAATAGGTTA
The DNA here is from genome assembly GCA_964023405.1 of Apodemus agrarius. Classification (NCBI taxonomy): domain Eukaryota; kingdom Metazoa; phylum Chordata; class Mammalia; order Rodentia; family Muridae; genus Apodemus; species Apodemus agrarius. Next base: position 61,314,301 of record OZ030019.1, on the reverse strand, counting down.
CTAAGCTGGAGGTCTGGGAGAGAGACCGATTCTTGGAAGTATTTTGTCCATTGAACTTGCTATTACAGTAAGAGTCTTCACACACTGAAGACTTCTGCTTTGCCTAGTCCTTGAATACTTCAGAATCTGATCACTACTTTGGCCTTAATAAGACAAACTCTGTAACTGTCTTTGAATTCAAAGAAATAAATCAACTTTGTCTTCACTTGTGTTAACATGTGGACTTTCTTAGGTGGACGTTTGGCTTTCATACTTGGTTTCTAGATCAGAGCAGAAAGTATCTCTTGGAGTCAACATTTATTCTTGTCTCCTTGGGCCCCCAGTGCCCCTTTAGCCCACATAGTATCTGCTTCCTTAATTGCTCCAGACCAAAGTGTAGTAGGGATCCCTATGCTTTGCTCCAACAGCTGGTACCATCTGAAAGGATTCCGATTGTTAATGAGTTCACTATCCAGGGAAACGAATTGTCCCAGGTCACCAGCTTGCCCTTTGCTCCTTGGATACCAGTTAACATGGACTCCGTGTTCATAGTTTCCTTTCCAAATAAAGCTCATCTATCCAAACCTTCTCTGATGTTAAGACTGCCTTGTCTACCTGATTTCAATTACAATTAAAAAAAAAAAAAACACTGAGACACTCAACTTTTAAGCTTTTAAACAGAAGTGGCTCACTTTGAAGGTTCCAGTCCATTACTGATGCTTCAGGCTTAGGCCAAGGGTGAGAGGTGGTCTAACACCCTTGGGTCACAGTGGGAACATGGGCAGAGAAAAACAAAAAACAAAAACCAAAAGAATCACTGACTTCATGGCCAGGGTATGAAAGAGAAAATGAGACCAGAGTCCAACAGTCCTATTCTAGGGCATTCTCCAATGACCTATATACATCCCATAGGGCCCACACCTAAAAGGCTAAGCCACCTTCCCACAGTTCAAAGCCAGGAAACGACCCTTAACCTTTGGATTACATGGAAGAGCCAAGCCACAGTGCCATCTATTGGAAAATCCAGCTCTCTGCACTCACATACCAACTCTTCTCAGGGAAATGCTCTTCACCAGAAATTATCACTCTCTGGTTGTCATTGCATAAGCTTGCTTTACCTCACGGCAGGTGCTCCACAAAGATGCTTTTTGTCACACCTCCTCGATGTATATTTCATGCTGTAAAAAAAATCATCACTCTTTCTAATTGATAGCATGAAATAATGCTTTGAAAGAAACACACAGAGTTTGGCCAACACGGGATTAAAGCACATGGCAGCCTCTCCGTAATATGATTTATACTCATTTCTAAGTATCTCTAACACTGTTCCATTCCAGGCCTTGCATTTTTTAATGCAAGTACATGCTAATTAATCTTAGTTCAGGGTGTTTCACATTTTTAATGTACTCAAAGACTAATGAAGGTGCCTTGGAATAGACTAAGCAATGGGAATTGATAAGTACTTCACAAGCATGTGTTCAACTCACAGCCTGGGGTCTGAGTGGTCCATACAGGGTGGATGCTGTGTAGCCAGTCATCTATCTATATTTCAGTTCTCATAGTAATTGGCCAAGATAGGTTTCTGCACACTAAAAAGCTGTTCACCAGTACTTAAAGGGGACAAATCATATTTTTTCCTCTGTGTTTATTGGTGTGTTTCTCTCTGCTTCTGTTTCTCTCTGTCTCTCTTTCTCTTTCTCTCTCTCTCTCTCTCTCTCTCTCTCTCTCTCTCTGTCTTTCTCTGTTTCTGTCTCTGTCTCCGTCTCTCTGTCTCTGTCTCTCTCTCTCTCTCTCTCTCTCTCTCTCTCTCTCTCTCTCTCTCTCTCTCTGTGTGTGTGTGTGTGTGTGTGTGTGTGTGTGTGTGTGTGTGTTAATGTACCTGTAGTCATGGATGTGAATGTATGGGTGCAGACATGTGGAACCCAGAAGACAGCCTTAGGAACTATGCGTCAGTCACCATTGCCTTGTTTGAGGCAAAATCTCTCATCAGCATAAAACTCACGAAGTAGACTAGAGTGGCTGGGGAGTGACCCTCAGGAATCCTTCTCAACACTGGGACTACATGCATGTTACCATGCTTTTCTTTTTACTTGGGGTTTAGGGAGATAAACTCAGATCCTTAAACTTTCATGGCAGGCACTTTACTTATTGAGCTATAGTCTGACTCTTAATTTGATAAGGAAAGGGGAAATCACTGGTGTTTTAAATTTTCTTCTTTAATCACAGAAATTAAAATGGAATTCATCATAGTAAAACATGATTTTTCCCAAAACTTCCTTCCGAAATTAAAGAGGCACATTACTGTCAATCTCACTTCAGTTATCTTCCAAAAACAGCATCATAGTTCTCAAATACACTTCTGTGGGAGCCCCTGCTGCTTCAGCATGATGAGTCTGTGCACAGACTCATTTGAGCAGCAGCAATAGAAAGGCAAAGCATCATTCAACAATCAACAGGCAGCAGCATCTTTTCTGCTAATGCTGACTGCTGTTCATCTGTCAAAGTCACTTTCCTGAAGCGTGTGCTATTAAATTTGTCATAGGAAAATTAGTCTCAGTGGTTTGGGAACTATTTCTGAATTTTAAGAACAGGTGACAGAATTTTATATAAGTGCAAGTGTCATTTGGGGGATTCAACACAGAATTAAAGACATCATGGATTAAAGATTTGTATTTTTCCCCACACTTTTGTTTCTTTCAATAAATTTTGCAGCTCATCAGAATGTGACCTACAATGGACAGAGATCTAGAGATAATAGCCTAGGCAAGAGCTACGGTCTCACATGCTTTTCCTCCCCTACTAGTGTGTCTTCCGTAAGATTTCTTCATCTTTCCCAGAAAAGACAGGAAGAGCATGTATATAAGAAAATGGGTGTCCCTTCCTCTATTCAAATAAAATTTAGCAAGACACAGGTTAAAATTTCTCTACAGAGAGATTTTTCATAATTTTGAGTGTCACGGCTGGCTGCTTCTCAAGTTCCTGCTAGGTTCCATCCACCTCGATGAAGTCACCATAGCCCTAAGTGTGGTCTCAGGCTGCTGGGTTAAGAGACTTGATTTTATTAAGTACATTGAAGTAGCTCCGTCATCCCTCGGAGGCAAACTTGCCTTAATCAACTTCACAGAGATTGAAAGCCTGTTTATTACTGTATAATGAGAAGCAGGCATATGGGAAGCCAGGTTATTAGAGAGTTTCAGAAAGAGCATGGATCTTAAAATGAATCTCCCAGTGCAAGGTACTATGGCCTCTCTCACCAACTCAGGAGAAGTTCTGGTAGTTGATCTAAACTGTCAGTCTGTTGGGCCAAACTCTCTCTGGACAGTGTTGTATGGCTCAACATTAATTTTTGGGCAGGGTGAACTTTATTTTGTCTTTACTGTTATTGGTGATTAACCCATTTGGCTTCTGCATTTCTGGATAACATCTCAGATTTTGTCCATTAGCAACCAGAGTAAAGAACCCCTCCTATTATGTCCAATACCCAAGTCCACATGATAGCTCTTTAGGGCTAGGGCTTACTTACAATAGCACCCAGATACTCACACCAGCAATGATATTAACAATCTGCAGAAAAATCATCCTTATGTTGAAGGCTGTGTAGGTTTGAATAAGAATGGCTCTGATAGGCTCATATATTTGAATGCTTAGTCATCAGGGAGTGGTAGTATTTAAGAATGATTAGGAGGTGTGGCCTTGTTAGAGGAGGTGTGGCCTTGTTAGAGGAGGTGTGACTTGCAAAGGATGTGTATCACTGGGGGGGGTGGTCTTTGGAGCATCAGAATCCCAAGTCAGCCCTAGAGATTCTCTCTTCTTGCCACCTAACAATCCAGATGTAGAATTCTCAGATCTTTCTCCAGCACCATGCGTGCTTGCATGCCACCATGCTGTCCTCCATGATGAAAACAGACTTAAGCCACTGAAACTATAAGCAAGGCCCAATTAAATGATTTCTTTAATATGAGCTGCCATGACCATGGTGTCTCTTCACAGCAAGACAAATGCTTAGTCTCTGATGTACTGTTCAGAGGTACAGCTTTGGAGAAGGCTGGATCTAGAGAAATAAAGGACTGGATCATAAGAGCTCTAGTCTAGTCAACTGATTAATTCATTGTACCAGAAAATACTATGCAATCTGTCAAAGGCAGAAAGAAGTCTATAGTAGTCTATAGTTTTATCCAGATGCCATACCTATGAACCACGACAATGACTAGCAGCATAGTAAAGACCCAATAAGTGGCATTCACATTTTGGTGTAACCAGTAGTTATCAAATTGGACTTAAGACCCACTCAAAAGGAGGAAAATAATCACTGGAACTAGAAACCCAAACAACTTCTAAAATAGTCTACTAGTGCAACTTTGAAAACCAATGCAATTACTTACTGCACTCTAAATCTTATCCTTATGGTAAAAGATATGTGTAGCTACCACCCCTTATCAAAGAATCTCTTTGCAGTAAATGTATATGGTCATAGAAAAAGAAAAGTAGATACAATGCAGAGATCAAGAATTGTGGGTAGCCTAGCCCCAATGAATACATCTACACCACAGCTTTTGCATCTATGGTTCAAGAAACATCACAGAAGAGAGGAAGGAAAGATTCGAAGAACAAGATACCAGAAAGTCTGCTGTGAGACACTCCTATTTTTGAGCAGTCATGCTGGTAAGACAGAGTTGTTGAGCCACGTTCCAATGGCTACATTTGAAAAAACACTCACCCACCTAAGGCACAGAAAACGTTTCAGAAGAAGATGAAGAAAGGCTGTAAGAGCGAGAAGATCAGGAAGTTTGCTGTGAGGTTATGTCTCCTAGTAATGTCAGAAGCTATCCCCATAAAGTCTCATAACATGAACACTGAAAGGTGAGCTGAATAAGGATGGCACCATATGAACATGAGAAACTGGATAGATTTTATGTGTGGCTCAAGAAACATCCTTGTGTGAGAGCCAGACTATCAGGAAATAGCAGTCCATTTTTGTCCTATCAAGAATTCTCTCCTAGAAATAGCTGCATAAACAAGATCATAACTGTCCCCCACCCTTAGACAAAAAATAAAAACCTAAAAGCAACTATTAACTTCTACAAGAGTCATAATTTACTCGTCCCAGTGTTAAGTCCTCTAATTGGTTATCTTGAAAGGAGCAAGATGAATAGTAGCAGGGGGTGGTGACTCCATGTGGACTAAAAGAGAAAATGATGTGGGGTGGGAGTTAGCAAGCATGTTTGATAACGGCTGAGTAATCTAGCACTAGAAAGAAACTACATGGACCATAGTGCAAGCTCTTGTTGGTGACCTAGGTAGCAGATGCTCAGCCAAAGAGTGGGCAAAAGTGAAGACTTAGAGTGTAGCTTTGGAAATTCAGAAATAAGAGCCCATGCCAGAGAGTACACTTCTAACGATGGCGATCACTGAAGGACACATCAAGGAGTGGCTTCTGCAATATCTGCCATGAACAAGGATGACAAGCAAATCCACAAGGAGAGACAAATCCTCATGGTATAAGGCAAGTTGTGTTCAGAGCTCCACATTAAATACAACCTGGGAACTAACTTGTCTTCAGCAATTTGAAGAGAGACTATATATGGACAGGGCAGATGGTACCAAAAAGAAAGAGAAAACCATTATTAATATTTTTATAACTTCTTTTGAAGTATTGATTGATTGACAGTTGATCGATGGGGAGCACAGATGTACAACAATAGGTGTGTGGAAGTTACAGGACAAAGGACAATGACAACCTTGTGGAGTTGAATCTCTTCTCTCATGTCTACCTTTATGTGGGTTCTTGGGGTCCAACTAAGGTCACCAGGATTATAGCAAGTGTTATGAGTTTTCCTCACAAGGGTATGAGTTTTCTTCAGGAGGCTATGACTTTTCTCCCTTTTCTTATTTTATTCCAAGGTAAGCCTGACCTGAGCAAGGGTGTAGAAGTTTCTTCTTCACTGTAACTGGCATTAATGAAGAGGCTTAAATATAATCCTGGTGTCAATCACAATAAATTCAAATCAAATTGGGAATACATGTGCGAACTCTGATTATCTGGGACATTTTAACTTGTGAGTTCATACCATTGTTGTTTAAAAATCAATTTCATGAGTGAGTGCCTATTTGCTAACACCCTCACCTTATCTCAGAAAGCAAAGATATGAATATATGATATGATATACCCGGAGAATTCGTAAGACTATGTCACATGACTGTAGGATAAGCAGATCCAGAAGAGAGCAAAGATTGAAGTGTCAAGGATGGGGGAGCTGGGGGAAGAGGAAGTGTTCTGAAAGAAAGAAAATGGCTGGATGCCATAAAGATGAATAGACCAAACTAGAGCTGAACCAGTAAAAACCAAAACAGCAATTTAAAAATGCTTAAAAGCCACATGGCACCCTTCCAACTTCTCTAACAAAGCAATTTGCCTTTATAATAAGAACTATCTTAGCTCTGATTCTGGGAAAGCTGAATCTCAGAGGAAGTTGCTGAAGATCAAATAGGTTATTAAAAGGATTAAATGGCACTCAGACTCTTGAATTCTGTCTCCTTGTTCTCACCTAAATCCTAAGCTATTGTGTGCATACCTTGCAAACTTTCAGACCCCAAATAAGTCTAAAACCATGACACAGCATAGAATATACCTCCCTTCTCCATGTAAAAAATCCCTTTCCACAACACCAATGATAGTTTTTCACCACTATAAATGCTGTCATCATATCTCACGGAAGCCTAACTTAAGAGGCAAACAGAGTCAAGTAAGTATATTTGACTAAAAGGGGGTTGTTGATTTTTGTTTTAACTTTGGATACATTGGGGTTGGACACAGCTCCCCTGTGAGGAAACACAATTTACAGCCTGACAGCTGCAAAAGGGCGTGGGGTGGGAAGGGTTGTGGGACTAAGAGGATGGAGAAAAGAATATCACTCAAAGTCTGCTGGATATTCCCAGATGCACATGTGGTGTAGGTGGAAAGGCAGGAAACATTGAGCTGGAGGATGGATGTTCTCAGAATATTAATCTACTGAGAGCAGGCAGAACCATGAGATCAAAACCTCTAGAGTGCATTAACCATCAAGAGGATCCACCTTTAAGAAGAAATGCAGAAAATGTGCTCAAAAACTCTGCTTCAGTGCTCCTGCTACTTAAAAAAAGAAAGAAAAGCAAAAGAAAAGTTAAAGCTCTTTCTGTGCCTTTTCTCTGCAGATTCAAAGCAGTATGTCATATCTTAATCTCTGTAGGTGGCACTATGAAAGCATGGGCAACTGAAAACATTGGTAACTACAAATGCCACCTCTAATGCCTCCACACTCTTCCCCTGGGAGCTTTCTTCTGTAAATACAGAAATAAGAGCAGTTGCCATTCCTAGAGATGTCGGGTTGCAAATGTGTTACACGGGGTTGTTCTGGAATGACTGCCTGCTTGCACACATCTTTCCAACAAAGAGTGGTTACAAAAACCTGCCCATCACAGTTGAAGATCAGGGCTTTGAATGACCTGAGACTCAGGTAACTAAAGAAATCCATAGCATCTCTTCAAGTACTATGCCATCCCAGTGGTAGCTGGGAATGCTGTTTTCTTTTGGTTTATTTGTTAATTTGTTTGCAGAATGTCCTGTTGGAAATAAATTAAAGAGAAAACAATTGATAAAAATCACTAGGGAGTCCAGTGAGAATCCAGTATTGATGGTGTAGCAGAAGGCAGCAGCCTATAAACAGACCAATGACTCATTCCAATGAATATTTGCAGAGTAAAGATGTGTGGACAAAGGACATACTGTGAAACACACTGTGACATACTACAACTTCCACTACAAGATGCTTTTCCTGTGCTTTGCTTTGTTTTATTTTTAATTTTTGTTTTCAATTTTCTTTGCAGGGGAGGAAGTTGCAAGGGCAGAGGGAAGATACAAAGGGACAGGAAGATGAGTGGACTGGGTTGCATGATATGAAAAGTCACAAATTGTGGGGCAATTGAACTGTGCCACCTGGCTATGGCACCTGACTGTGCCACCTGGATGTACCAAGCATAAGAACTGCTAATGTTGAGTGAGCTCAAACCCAGAGAATCTCAGAGATTTAAGAAGGAATGGTACTGAGTCCATTGATGTTAAGAGATATTAAGGAATAGTAATTATTACCCCCTGACATTTTTGAAATTATTTTTTTATATTTGAGAGGTTATCTTCTTTTGGGTTTGATGAGAGGAGGTTTCTATCTTGCTTCTTCTGTGGTGTAGTTTCCTTCCTTGTGTTGGTGTTTTCCCCCTATTATCCTTTGTAGGGCTGGGTTTGTGGAAAGATAACGTGCAAATTTGGTTTTATCATGGAATACCTTGGTGTCTCCATCTATGGCGATTGAGAGTTTTGCTGGGTAAAGTAGTTTTGTCTGAAATTTGTGTTCTCTTAGAGTTCGCATGATATCTGCCCAGGATCTTCTAGCTTTCATGGTCTCAGGTGAGAAGTCTGGTGTAATTCTGATAGGTCTTCCTTTATATGTTACTTGGCCATTTTCTCTTGCTGCCTTTAATATTCTTTCTTTGTTTAGAATGGCTGAGAGGCACCTTAAGAAATGTTCAACATCATTAATCATTAGGGAAATGCAAATCTAAACAACCCTGAGATTCCACCTCACACCAGTCAGAATGGCTAAGGTTAAAAACTCAGGAGACAGCAGGTGTTGGCAAGGATGTGGAGAAAGAGGAACACTCCTCCACTGCTGGTGGGAATGCAAGCTGGAACAACCACTCTGGGAATCAGTCTGGCAGTTCCTCAGAAAACTGGGAATGACACTTCTGGAAGACCCTGTCATACCAATCCTGGGCATATACCCAGAGGATTCCCCAACATGCAGTAAGGACACATGCTCCACTATGTTCATAGCAGCCTTATTTATAATAGCTAGAAGCTGAAAAGAAACCAGATGTCCCTCAATGGAGGAATGGATACAGAAACTGTAGTATATTTACACAATGGAGTACTACTCAGCAATTAAAAACAATGAATTCATAAAATTTTTAGGCAAATAGTTGGAACTGGTAAATATCCTAAGTGAGGTAACCCAATCACAAAAGAATGCACATGGAATGCAGTCACTAAGTGGATTTTGATTATCCCAGAAGCTCTGAATACTCAAGACACAATTAACATACCAAATGATTCCAAAGAAGAAGGAAGGAGAGGTCCCTGGTCCTGGCAAGGCTTGATCCAGCATTGTAAGGGAGTACCAGGACAGAGAAATGGGAGGGGGGTGATTGGGGAAGGGGCACAGGTGGAGGGAAGAGGGATTATGGAACTTATGGGGAGGGGGAACTGGGAAAAGGGAAAGCATTTGGAATGTAAACAAAGAATATAGAAAAAAAAAGAATGGGTCGATTTGTATTTTTCTGCATGCTGACCTCTAGCACCATTTGTTAAAAATGCTGTCTTTTTTCTACTGGATGTTTTTAGCTCCTTTGTCAAATATCAAGAGACCATAGGTGTGGATTCATATCTGGGTCTTCAGTTATATTCCATTAATCTTCCTGCCTGTCTCTGTGCCAATACCATACAGGTTTGTATCACTATTGCTCTATAGTAGAGCTTGAGATCAGGGATGGTGATTCCCCTAGTAGATCTTTGTTTTGGAGAATAGTTTATGCTATCCTGGATTTTTTGTTATTCCAAATGAATTTGCAGATTGCTCTTGCTAGCTCTATGAAAAAAAAAGAAGGAAAGGTACGAGTAGAGCAGCTTCTTACATGCCTCTGTACCTGCTCTAGAACACATAACCAGGACACTCAACTGAGAGGACCAGAGTCAGTCAGTCAGTCAAGTGCTGGAGCACCTGGAGTCCTTCCCCATGCAAATAGAGCAATAGAGCATCACTAACATCTCAAAGCCAGCCAATAGGAAACATTAACCCCTCCCCCCAAATCCCATCCCACTTCCTGTTCATGTGGAATAAGGCACATAAGCTATCTCACTGAGGATCTTCTGAAAGTGGCTGTCTACTAAGCTGCAACACTGGGGAAGAGTCCTCTCTCCTGAAGCTTTCACTACTGGATCTTGGGCCTGCCTTGCTGGCCAGGCTCTGGCTGCCTGCAGAAGCTCTCATCAGATTCAGTGGCAGTTCACACCATTGCCACCACAGCTGCTGCCAAGAAACCCTGGACCCCCCAGCTACCTTTCCCATTCAGCTTGCCCAAATCTCTTTATTTCTCCCAGTAATCCCACCTGGACTGAAGTCCCCTGGCTCTGTTTCACCTCCTAGGTCTGGTGTACAGAGACATCTGACACCCTACAGGGAAGTGGGCAGACTTCAGACCACAACAAAGAATCAATAAAAAGTTAAAAAAACATGAAAAAGAAAAAACAAAAATAAATTATAATGCATAGTAATAATTCAGGAGGTGAGAAGAGAGAGAAAACTGCAGTTGGGTGTGAAGTAAATAAATGAATTGATTTTAAAACTCTCCAGATCAGCACTACACTTCTAAGAGGTAGAAACTATTCATGGTTGCTAATTTTACTCCTGTTTTATAAAGAAAGGATGTGTCACTTACATGGACATACTGTATTATAAAATCTGAACAAATAGGTTTAAGTCCTTAGATACCACCTGACTATATGGCAATGTATAAAACAAGCTAGAATCACTGCAGAACCCATGACGAAGCTCAGTCATTATTTATGTATTTATACTTATTCATTACTTTGAATAAATGGAATATGATATAGAATGATCAAAATGTTTTTTTTTTCTGAAATGATAACAAACCTGAGGAGGAGGAAGAGGAGGAGGAAGAGGAGGAGGAGGAGTAGTCGTAGTAGTAGTAGGTGGTGGTGGTGGTGGTGGTGGTGGTGGTGGTGGTGGTGGTTTGGTTTGGTTTGGTTTGGTTTGGTTTGGTTTGGTTTGGTTTGGTTTGGTTTGGTTTGGTTTGGTTTGGTTTGGTTTGGTTTGTTCTGCCAAGTACAAAGCTTTCTTAAAATTTCTAAAGCTTTTAAAATCTCTACATATATGCATGAGTCAGTTTCAGCCCAGAATAATGTAAGATAAATTCTGAAACAGGATTCTCCAAAAGAACTAGAGAAATGTAGATGAATTAGGAAAATGAAGAACTCCCCAACCCCGCTGGAATGCCACCAGTTTCTAACAACAATTCCCATCAGCACACTATTATAGCATGCCTGGCTTACCACACAATTCTACAAGAGTTAGGCATATGATAAATTGTTATTCCCATTTCACAAATAATTCTATTTCAAATAAATACAAAACACTTTCCACAGATTGTCATGTGTGCTAGCTAGATATGTCAAAGAGATATGAAAAAGAATGAGATTATTTATTGCCAATATAATCTTTTGCCTTTTCACAATTTCCAAATAGAATTCTAGATGTTTGCCATAATAATCCAGGAAGAACATGGCTTGGTCGTATTCTTGGCTTGGTCACAACTCCAGTAGCTAAAGCAAATGTTCTCGAGATAGGACAGCTTCCAAACTTCAGAATTATTAAGTTAGGGCCATAGGTATTAAAAAAAAATCTTTTCAAGATTCTATGAACTACATCTTTGGTTGTTCTTTAAAAAAAAACTATTTTGTAACCATATAATCTTCTAAAATGAAAATTTAGAAGTTCAAAGGAACTTTTGAAACCAGACACCAAAAGGACATTTGAAATCCTCTAAAATTTATAGTGGCTATTTTTGAATTGTGCTCATTAATACACATTCTGCTACTAAAAATGGAGCAGCCATGGTTGGACTAATGTTTAAGTGATCTAACAACCAAGGAGTCTGAAATTTTCTAACACCTTGCTTTCATCTCTGGGAAAAACTATGAGCTTTCATTAAAATGAAAATCAAATTTAAATAGATTGGACACATTCAAGCTGTGAACATCAACTGTTTGTACAAAAACTGGCAAGATCTACCTCTGGGAGATTTTGTGGGTGGGAAGAGGAAATGGATGATCAAATGACTGGGCAGATGTTCAAAGAGATCCCAGGATGGCAGGGCAACCTGCACTTATTTCAGCTTCCTTAGAGGCACATAGGAAGAATGACTGGGGCTAGAGAATGGTGAGCCAAGTGTGGGCCTGTAAACAAGCAATTCAAAGGGGTTAATAGAAAATACATTTTTCTCAGGATAAAAAAATACTCAGTGGTGGGATTACAAGCTGGTAGAACCACTCTGGAAATCAGTTTGGTGATTCCTCAGAAAATTAGACATAGTACTACGAGTGGACCCAGCTATACCACTCCTGGGCATATACCCAGAAGATGCTCCTACATGTAATAAGGACACATGCTCCACTATGTTCATAGCTTCCTTATTTATAATAGCCAGAAAAGGAGGACATAAGTGAGGGTGCTTTGGTTTCTCTGAGAAAGGGAATAAAATACAATAAGGGAACAATAAGGGAGTCAATGTGTGGAGCAGAGACTGAGGTAAAGGCCACCCAGAGACTGCCCTACCTGGGGATTCATCCTATAAACAGTCACCAAACCCTGACACTACTATGGACGACAAGAAGTGTAGACCAAAAGGAGTATGCCATGGTTGTCTCCAGAGGGGCCCTGCCAGAGCCATACAAATACAGAGGCAGATGCTAACAACCAACTATTGTACTGGGGGTTGGGGTCCCCAATGGAGGAGCTGGAGGATGGATGGTCCAGGGGAGCTGACGGGTTTACAGCCCATGGGAAGAACAATGATTTCAGCCTCCCAGACAACCCAAGACTCCCAGGGACTGAACCATCAACCAAGGGGCACACATGGTTCCAGCCAAAAATGTTGCAGAGGAAGGCCTTGTTGGGCATCGGTGGGAGGAGTGGTCCTTGGTCAGGTAAAGAAAGGCTCAACAGAGGCCTGAACAAAGGGAAACTGAGGGGGGGAGGGAGTGTGTTGGGTGGAGAAAAATATACATGGAGGGAGAGGAAAGGAGGAAGGGGAGGAGTTGAGGGTCTTAGGGGAGGAGGGATATCGGGAAAGGTTTTACCATTGGCAATGTAAATGAAGATGATATTCAATAAAAAAAATAAATTAAAAAAATACTCAGTGGAAAAGAAGAGAAACTAAGGCATTCACACTTAGTGAATTTGAAACTACCATTGTGCTTTGCATTAAGACAAAGTTGAAACTCAAGACAATTTCTCAAATCTATTCATTAATCACTGGGGAGAGGAACTATGGGAACTATGGTGGGTGGGAACTGGGAAAGGGGAAAGCCTTTGGAATGTAAACATAGAATATAGAAAATAAAAAAAAAGATATTAAAAAAAACCCTCAGCTTTCACGACTCTATGAATAAGAAGTGATGCATTCTCTGAGGACACATAGGTAATGCTTTTCTATTTCCAGTGGCTCACAGATGTCTATAGAGATCTATCTGTGTAAAGGCTTGCTGGATGGTTTTATCAAGCGAGAAAAAAAATGGCGAGAATAAAGAAAAGTCTCAGAGAATCTTTTAATTTTTCTCATGCATGATTTTCTTTAGGACCCTGCTCACTGACTCTTCATACACTGGCCTCTGGAATCAATGAATATGCCAACAGAACCCACAGTGGGTTTCCTTAAATAGAAACACAGTGGCCTCTGTGGAGTCTGCATTTAGAGTTTCAGACACAATCCATATCTAACTACTATGGCAGAGGGTGAGATGTGCCACTTAAACTGACCTTACACCTTGATCAGGCAGCAAAGAGCATCCCTTGAGGATGGAGCTCACTGAGTTGCTTGGTCACCTTGGAGGTCTTGCCCCTTGAATTCCTTTCACGTGACTCCACGCTCTTCCTAAGGTAAAAGATACTCACAAATTACGTTTTACCAAGATAAATCTTTTTAGGCTCCATTGAGAAATAGAGGCATGATTTAATTGCATTTTCTGGTTTCCTTGTTCCCTCAAGGTATTTATCAACTCTGATACCTGTTTCTCACTTTCCTAATTAAGCTGTAACAAATTTATTAATAAGCAGAGAGTTTCGGCTACTTTTAATTGACCCAAGTTCCTGTTGCATTAAAAATAAGTAAAAAGGGCTACAGAGAAGGTTCAGAAATTAAGAGTACTTGTTGCTTTTGCAGAGGACCAGGTTTTGTTCCCAGCACCCACAGGGCAGCTCACAACCAGCTCTGATACCTTCTTCTGGCTTCTGTAGGCACCAGGCATGCATTTGGTACACAGACATATACGAAGGTAAAACATCCATACACATTAAAATGTATATTGGAAAAAAATGAATAAATAAGTAAATAAAAGATGTGTTTACATAAAAATCTTCCTGTGAATATATGGTTAGTAATTTCACCCACAGTTTCCCCAAAGTAAGATTATTCCAAATGCCCTCCCAGTGAGTGGGCAAATTATCTTAAACCAATAGAGGAGCTGGTGCACCTTAACAACAGCCTTGTCCCTAATGAACCTTCAGGGGGCAAGTGCATTACTTAAGAAAAAAGAGCAAAATTCAGAAGGTAACAAACCATAGAATTCAATCTGTGTGGCAGACATTCTGGAAAGTGAAAGACTACAGGAACAAACAAACAAAAAGTCATCGATGTTTACCATGCCAATCACATAGGAACATGATAAAATTTATAGAATACTGGAACTGCTCCATGTTTATGTTAATTATACAGGATTCATGCATTTGTTCAATGGTGACATTTCTATACATGAAGTATACATTAAAAATAAAATCAATTAATGACTAAAATCTTCAAATGAGAAATAGCAAATAAAGGTCAGAGCACCTGAAAGAAATATGATACATTAGGAATGTGAACTTACTGGATCCAGGTCTCCAGATTCAAGAACACTACTAAAGAAATCAAGAGGATTTAAGAAAAATTAAAGAGGCATTCAGCATGAGGGGTTGAAGAGATTGCTCAATAGTTAAAAGGACTGGCTGTTCTTCTACCAGACTCTGGTTTAATGGTGGGTGCTAGGAATAACACCCACATGACAGCTCATAACTGCCTTTACCTCCAGTTTCAGAGGATCCAACATCTTCACACAAACATACATGTAGGCACAGGAACTAAAAAATAAAGCAAACGTAGTATCTACCTTCTTTAACATCTATTCTCAGCCATGTGATCTTATAGCTACATACAGGTATTATATAAAGGCAGGAAGATCTCAGTTACAAATGAGCCATCCTCTGAAGGCCTCTCCCAAGGCAGTGGAAGTGGAAAGTTGTGATCTTTTTGCTCCACACACTTTTACTGACAAAATACCTTAGAATGGATGTTCTGGGATGCTATCTCCCAGGCATGGCATGCATGGTTTTGTCCTTGTGCACACCCCAGAGGAGACCTGTGCAATACTGGGAACTTTAGTTATCGGCCATGGAGAGGAGAAGGCTTGCAAGGTCTGGACCCTCCCCAAGATTCACAGGCAATAAACTTTAATATTTTCTTGGGGAAAAAATAAAGATTTTATTTTTCCATGGTGGTGTACCTGCCTATAAGTTGGCCATGCTCCTGTGAGTAACTTCTCACCTACTATCCTATAAGTAGTCTTAAATAAATAAATATACAAGTAAATAAATAAATAAATGTATGTATTAAATAAAATAAATAAATAAATAAATAAATAAATAAAGGTATTTAACATAGTTTATTTTAAATAACTAGACTTTCTTGACCAAGAGAAGAATATTTCAAACCCAGAGAGCTGGCCCTGATTGTGTGAGGACTGAAGAACTGGTCCTTCATTTGCCAGCAGCGGTGGGCAGAGGAGCTGGCCCTGCCCCTTTCCTGGGAAAAATGGAAGAGCCAGCTCTGGTGACACAGGAGAACTGGGCTACCACTCAGGCCCAGACCCAAGGCTTTGAGGTGTCCTACCCCAGCATCTATCCCATCTATGAACTGATGGAGCATGTGAAGAGACAAGGCCAGCAGATCCAAAGCTACAGGATCTCCGTGACACAGAGCAACAACAGGATATACCAGAGGAGCCCCAATAAGAATCCAGTATGGATAGTGTAGCAGAAGCTAGACACCTCAAACCAGACCAATGACACATTGTGATGAACATTTGCAAGTAGAGCTGTTTGGGCAAAAGAGTATACCTTGTTACACATTGTGCCACACTGCTGCTTCCACCATGAGGTCTTTTCCTTATTTTTTTATTTATATTTTTTCTTTTCTTTTGAAGGGGTGTTTACAAGGGCAGAGGGCAGATATGCAGATAGGAAGATGACTGGGATTGGGGAACATGAGGTAAAATTCACAAAGACTCAATAACTTAATTTATGTGGTGGTGGTTTGAAAATGTTTGGACCCCATAGATTCATGTTTGAATGCTTGGCCATAGAAAATGGCATTACTAGGAGGTGTGGACTTAACGGAGTAGGTGTGGTGTTGTAAGTGGAAGTGTGCCACTGTGGGGGCAGCAAGGTTTTGAACTCTCGTATATGCTCAAGCTCTGCCCAGTGTAGACTGCAGTCTCCTCCTGGCTGCCTTCAGATCAAGATGTAGAACTCTCAGTACCCCCAGCACCATGTTTGTCTAGACACAGCCATGCTTCCTGGCATGCCAGGATGATGATGAAGTAAATCTCTGAAACTATAAGCCAGCCAGAAATTAAGCATTTTATTTTATAAGAGTTGCCTTGGTCATAGTGTCTCTTCACAAGAATAAAATGCAAACTAGCTAACTAACTAACACAAAAATACACACACACAGTGGCAGACACCATAGCAAGGAGATGAAACTGGTGAAGTGACAGTGGTGGTGGGCAAGAAAGAGACTTAGAGCAATTGGTTCATGACATGGTCCGGTGGCATCAGCAGAGTGGTGTGGCATGATACCCAGGTGGCACAGGGAGATAGCTAACCTCCCAGGAGTGCATACAGGCCTGAGAGCTGTGTTAGGACCACACCTGATAGTCAGAGGAGCACACCCAGAACCCTCAGGCAAGAACTTCCAGTTTTTGTCTGCAGCTGGAGACCATTCTTTGCCACAGGGCTTCATACCCAGGTGACAGAGGGAGATAGTTAAACTCCCAGGACTGCGAACAGACTTGGGAGCACAGGTAGGACAACCCATGCTGCTCAGAGGAACCTGCCCCAAACCCTGAGGACACAAGAACCCAAGGGCAGTATGGAACAGGAGTTGTCAAATTTCCATCTGCACCCAGAGCTGATCCTGGGCCACAGAGCTACATACACAAATACTGCCACAAGAGATCGGGTCTCCCAGGAATGCTTACACACCTGCCTGAACAGGTAAGAACACCACTTACCATCAAATTCCTGGCCCAAGAGGGACCTGCTCAGAGCCATCAGGACATAGGAACCAAGGATCGTTGAGGACAGGATCCTTCTGGTTTCTGTCTGCATGCCTGAGCTAACCCTATACCACAACTCTCCATACCTAAATTCCTTCCAGAGAGAACTGGTCTCCCAAGAGTACTGATACACAAGCTTGCAGGATAAATAATCCACAGTCAGAGACAGCAAGACCAGCTAACACCAGAGATAACCAGATGGCAAAAGGCAAGGGCAAAAACATAAGCAACAGAAACCAAGGCTATTTGCCATCATCCAAACCCAGTTCTCCCACAACGGCAATTCCTGGATACTACAACACACAGAAAAAAGCAAGATTAGGATTTAAAATCACTGATGCTGATAGAGGACTTCAAGACAGACATAAATAAATCCCTTAAAGAAATACAGGAAAACATGGCGAAATAGGTAGAAGTTCTTACAAAGGAAATGTAAAAACCCCTCAAAGAATTACAGGAAAACACAAACAAGTGAAGGAACTAATCAAAACCATCCAGGATCTAAAAAAATGGAAGTAGAAATAATAAAGAAATCACAAAGGGAGACAACATTGGAGGAAAAAAAACCTAGGAAAGAAATCAGGAGTCATAGATGCAAGCATCAACAACAAAATACAAGAGAAAGAAGACAGAATCTCGGGTGATAAAGATACCATAGAAAAACAGCAGGTGTTGGCGAGGATGTGGAGAAAGTGGAATACTCCTCCACTGCTGGTGGGACTGCAAGCTGGTACAACCACTCTGGAAATCAGTCTGGCAGTTCCTCAGAAAACTGGGCATGATACTTACGGAGGACCCAGCCATACCACTCCTGGGCATATAACCAGAAGATTCTCCAGCATGTAATAAGGATACATGCTCCATTATGTCCATAGCAGCCTTATTTATAATAGCCAGAAGCTGGAAAGAACCCAGATGTCCCTCAATGGAAGAATGTATATAAAAATTGTGGTATATATACACAATGGATTAGCCATTAGAAACAATGAATTCATGAAATTCTTAGAGAAATGGATGGAGCTGAAGAACATCATACTAAGTGAGGTAACCCAGTCTCAAAAGAATACCCATGGTATGCACTCACTGATAAGTGTATATTAGCCTAGAATCTTGGGACACCAAAGACACAATCCACATACCAAATGATGTCCGACAAGAAGGAAGGTTCTGGAAAGGCTCAAAGCATCAATGTAGGAGAATACCAGAACAGGGAAGTGGGAAGGGGTGGATGGGGAAACATGGGGAGGGAAAAGGGCATGTGGGACCTTTGGGTGTCAGGGAAACAGAAAAAGGGAAATGAAATGTAAATATAGTATATATCCAATAAAAATAAATAAATAAATAAATAAATAAGAAAAAGAATAAAAAGAAAACATTGACTCAACAGTTATAGAAAATGAAAAAGGCAAGAAGCTTCTAATGCAAAACATCCAGGAAATCCAGGACACAATAAGAAGACAAAAACGTAAGGATTATTGGTGTAGAAGAGAGCCAAGATTTACAACTTAAAGAGCCAGTAAATATCTTCACACATTTTATTTTGTATGCATAGGTATGTCATTTACATGGATGGCTATGTATCACATGAGTACAGTTAACATGGAGGCCAGAATAGGATATCAGACCCCCTGAAACTGGATTTACCTACTGTTGTTAGGGATCATGTAGATACTAGTATTTGAACGTAGGGCTTCTGGAAGAGCAGCCAGTGCTTTAACCACGAGGTCACTTCTCTAGCCATAACAGCAGTTTAATATGCCTGAGGTCAGTATATGTACCATGTTTTGAAAAATTGTTTTAACAAGCCCAGGATAAGCTCACTACAACCAAATACAAATTCAACTTTCAGTTGGAAGCATCTCTATTGATCATCTATAAGTTGCCAATTTTTTTATAAACTCCAATAATTTTATCTGTAGAATAATGTTATAACAGTGTCATATGTGGTGGGATATTAAGCTGAATACCCTGGCTGAAGCCTGGACAGGTTCCCTGAAGGATGCTCTGCAGGTACCACCTGGCTCTTTACTTACACTAAAGACAAGAATGTCAGGATAAGTCAGAGCAAAGAAAATTTGCATATAATAAAAGCTAGAGAACACATTCAAGTTCTAAGGACAGGCAGACAGACTGACAGGAGAGGGAAGGAGAAAGAGAAGGAGGGATAGGGAGTAGTAAAGAGAGAGAGAAGGATTAAGTGTCTAGGTTGGCTTTTATGCCTTTGGATATTACATTGCTCAAAGATAATTTATAACATGTTCAAAGGTTCAGCAAAATTTGGATAATAATGTTTAAAAATTAGGTAAAACTATGAACTGCTTTACTTATCATATCATAAAAATTTTCTCTTTGTGGACTGATGAAATAACTCAGCTGGGAAAGGCTCTTGCAGCACAAGATCTGAGTTTGGTCCTGTAACCCACTTAAAGGTGGAAGTTATTCTCTGATACTGAGTCTTGCATGGCTGTGGAAAGGAAAACGGTGAAACAGTTTCCTACTCCTGAAGCAGAGCCAGCAGTACATGGGTCTACATGAGTACTGATAGTTACTGTGGGCTTTCTATATAACAATGTCCATAATTTACTTCATGTTTCTCCTTAGGAAAATATACTCCCTGCTAAAGTTAATGAAGTCATGATAATTAGAAACAGCACTAGTCCAGGAAGCAAGAATGTGTCTGGAGTTCCTCAGCAAGGTAGTGAATGCTGTGACCTTCAGGACAGCCCTTAAGACTGTGGGAAAGAACTCTGAAATCACTAGTTCAAATCGATCCATTCTTACCTTCTTGTACTAAGTTGAAGTCCAAGTGGATCAAGGAACTCCATATAAAACCAGACACATTGCAACTAATAGAAAAAAAAACTGGGGAAGAGCCTTGAACACATAGGCACAGGGGGAAATTTCCTGAACAAAACCCCAATAGCCCTAAGATCAAGAATTGACAAATGGGACCTCATAAAATTAGAAACTTCTGTAAAGCAAAGGATACTGCCAATAGAAAAAAACGGCAACCAACAAATTAGGAAAGGATCTTTACCAACCCTACATACAACAGAGGGCTAATATCCAATATATACAAAGAACACAAGAAGTTAGAATCCAAAGAACCAAATAACCCTATTAAAAAGTGGGGTACAGAGCTAAACAAAGAATTTTCACCTGAGGAATATAGAATTGCTGAGAAGCATCTAAAGAAAAGTTCAACATCCTTAGTCATCAGGGAAATGCAAATCAAAACAACCCTGAGATTTCACCTCACATCAGTCAGAATGCCTAAGATAAAGAACTCGGGAGACTGCAGCTGCTGACTAGATTGTGGAGAAAGAGGAACATTCCTCCACTGCTGGTGGGATTGCAAGCTGGTAAAACCACTCTGGAAATCAGTCTGGTGGTTCCTCGGAAAATTGGACTTAGTATTTCCTATGGACATAGCTGCATCATTCCTGGGCATATACCCAAAAGATTCTCTAAGATGTAATAAGGAAACATGTACCTCTATGTTCATAGCAGCTCTATTTATAATAGCCAGAAGCTGGAAAGAAATCAGATGTCCCTCAGTGGATGAATGGATAGAGAAAATGTGGTATATATACACAGTGGAGTACTATTCAGCCATTAAAAACAATGAATTCATGAAATTCTTAGACAAATGGATGGAATTAGAGAATATCATCCTGAGTGAGGTAACCCAATCACAAAAGAACACTTATGGTATGTACTCACTGATAAGTGGATATTAGCCTAGAAGCTTGGAATACCCAAGACACAATTCACATATCAAATGATGCCCAAGAAAGAGGAAGAACAAAGTATGGATACTCTTGTCCTTCTTAGAAGGAGGAACAAAATACCCAGATACAGAGACAAGGTGTAGAGCAGAGTCTGAAGGAAAGACCATACAGATACTACCCACTTAGGAATCCATCCCATATACAATTACAAAACCCAGACACTATTGTGAATGCCCACAAGTGCTTGCTGACAGGAGCCAGAAGTAGCTGTCACTTGGGAGGTCCTGCTAGTGCATGACAAATACAGAGGGGGAATCTCTCAACCAGCCATTGAACTGAGCACAGGGTCCCCAATGGATGAGATAGAGAAAGGACCAGAGGAGCTGAGGGGGTTTGCAGCACCATAGGAGGAACAACAATATGAGTCACCAAGTACTCCCAGAGCTCCCAGGGACAAAATCCATCAACCAAAGTGTACACTTGGAGTTACCAATGGCCCCAGACACATCAGGAACAGAGGATGATCTTGTTGGACACCAAATGGGAGAGAATCCCTTAGTCCTGGAAAGACTTGATACTGTAGTGTAGAAGAATACCAGGACAAGGAAGCGGGACTGGGTTGATTAGGGAAGGGGAGATGGCTTATGGGATTTTCAGGGGAAGGGAGGATCCAGGAAAGAGGACAACAGTTGAAGTGTAATAAAAAAATATACCTAATAAAAAAGAATATATAATTTCTCAACTATGCAAAATATAAGGGTGTAATATGAATTATATGAGGGGCTTCATGGACTTAAAAGAAGGGACAGCTGTGCTAATGAGATATCTTGTCAGAAAGATATGAAGGAAGGAAGAAAGAAAGAGATTTAGGGAGTGGTGATCCCAGAGCAAGATTCCACCCAGTTGAAATTATTGTTTGTGCTTACAAATGCAGAAACATGTCTGAGTTCAAGGGACAGAGAGAGTTTAGGCCCCGGCAAGGTGGGAATGGTGATCTCAGAGTGATTCCCCACCCAGCTAACTGACTCTCTGCACTTAGAAAGGCAGTCAGATCTCTGAGTTCCTTTGCTGTGTTTTAAAAAATGTCCTTTTACCAGTCAGAATGGCTAAGATGAAAAACTCAGGGAACAGCAGATGCTGGAGAGGATGTGGGGAAAAAATGAACACATCTCCATTGTTGGTGGGATTGCAAGCTGGTAAAAGCACTCTGGAAATCAGTTTGGCAATTCATCAGAAAATTAGGCATAGTATACTACCTAAGGACACAGCTATACCACTCCTGGGCATCTACCCAGAAGATGGTCTCCTACATGTAATAAGGACACATGTTCCACTATGATCATAACTGCCTTATTTAGAATAGTCAGAAAATGGAAAGAACCCAGATAGCTCTCAACAGAGGAATGGATACAGAAACTATGGTATATATACAATATGGAGTACTATTCAGTCATTAAAAACAATGAATTCATGAAATTCTTAGGCAAATGGATGGAGCTAGAAAGTGTCATCCTGAGCCAGGCAATCCAATCGCAAAAGAACACATATGGTATGCACTCACTAATAAGCAAATATGAGCCCAAAAGCTCAAAATAAACAAGCTACAATTCACTCAGAACAGGAAGCTCAAGAAGAAGGAGGACTTAAGTGAGGGTGCTTTGGTTCCTCTGAGAAAGGGAACAAAATACTCACAGGAGCAATAAGGGAGACAAAGTGTGGAGCAGAGACTGAAGTAAAGGCCACCCAGAGACTGCCCTGCCTGGAGATTCATCCTATAAACAGTCACCAAACCCCAACACTTTTATGGATTACAGGAAGAACATACCAATAAGAGCATGCCATGGTTGTCACCAGAGGGGCCCTGCCAGAGCCTTACAAATACAAAGGCAGATGCCAGCAATCAACTATTGAACTGGGTATGGGGTCCCCAATGGAGGAGCTGGAGGATGGTTCAGAGGAGCTGAAGAGGTTTACAGCCCCATGGGAAAAACAATGATTTCAGCCACCCAGATGCCCCAAGATTCCCAGGGACTGCCACCCAGATGCCCCAAGATTCCCAAGGGACTGAACCATCAACCAAGGGGCACACATGGTTCTAGCCAAAAATGTGGCAGAGGAAGGCCTTGTTGGACATCAGTGGGAGGAGTGGTCCTTGGTCAGGTAAAGGCTCAACAGAGGCCCCAACAACGGGAAACCAAGGCAGGGGAGGTGGGAGTGTGTTGGGTAGAGGGGCATATAAGTGGAGGCAGGAGGAAGGAGAAGGGGGAAGTGTTGGGGGTCTTAGTGGAGGGGGGATATTGGGAAAGATTTTACCATTGGCAATGTAAATGAAGACGATATTCAATTTTAAAAAAGTAAAATATGCAATAAAGAGCAAAAAAAATGTCCTTTTATTGTTGAGAATAGTTTTTGCTATCCTGGGTTTTTTTTTTTATTATTCCAGATAAATTTGGAAATTGCTCTTTCTAACTCTAAGAAGAATTGGGTTGGAATTTTGAAGGTGATTACATTGAATCTTGCTTTAGGCAAGATTGCCATTTTTACTATATTAACCATGCCAATCCATGAGCATGGGAGATCTTTCCATCTTCTGAGATCGTCTTCAATTTCTTTCTTCAGAGACTTGAAGTTCTTGTCATATAGATCTTTCATTTGCTTTCTTAGAGTCACACCAAGGTATTTTATATTATTTGTGGCTATCATAAAGGGTGTTGTTTCCTAATTTCTTTCTCAGCCTCTTTATCCTTTGAGTATAGGAATGCTACTGATATGTTTGAGTTAATTTTATGTCCAGCCACTTTGCTGAAACAATGAATTCATAAAATTCTTAGGCAAATGGGTGGAACTAGAAAGCATCAACCTAAGTGAGGTAACCCAATCACAAAATAACACACATGGTATGCACTCACTGATAAGTAGATATTAGCCCAAAAGCTCAGAAAACCCAAGATACATTGCACAGATCACATGAAGCTCAAGAAGAAGGAAGACTAAAGTATGGATACTTTGGTCCTCCTTAGAAGGGGTATCAAAATACCCATGGCTCACAGCCAAATAATGGACTGAGCATTGGGTCCCCAATGGAGGAGTTAGAGAAAGAACCCAAGGATTTGAAGAGGTTTGCAGCCCCATAGGAGGAACAATAATATGTACCTACCAGTACCCCCAGAGCTCCCAGAGACTAAACCACCAACCAAAGAGAACACATGGAGAGACTCATGGCTCCAGCTACATATGTAGCAGAGGACAGGCTATTGGTTCAATGAAGGCTTAATGCCCCAGTGTAGGGGAATGTCAGGTAAGGAAAGTGGGAGGGAGGGGTTGGTAAACTGGGGGAGGGAGGATAGGGTAGGGGACTTTCAGAGGAGAAATGAGGAAAGGGGATAACATTTGAAATGTAAATAAAGCAAATATCTAATAAGTTTTTATTGAGTATTCACCTTTCCCGATTTTCCCCCTCCCCAAAGACTCCCAGTCTCTCCTCCCACCCCTGCCTCCATGCATATGCTCCTCCACCTGACTCACTCCAACCTCCCCCCCCCATTTCCCTGTGTTGGGGCATCTATTGAGACTTTACCTGACCAAGGACCATTCCTCCCAGTGATGCCTAGCGAGGCATTCCTCTGCCACATTTTTGGCTGGAACCATGTGTACCTCTTGGTTGATGGTTTAGTCCCTGGGAGTCCTGGGAAATGTGGGTGGATGAAATCATTGTTTTTCCCATGGGGCTATAAACCCCTTCAGCTCCTCTGGACCACCCTTCAGCTCCTCTCTTGGGGACCCCATGCCCAGTCTAATGGTTGGCTGGTAGAATCTACCTCTGTAAATTGTAAGGTTCTAGCAGGGCCCTTTTGGAGACAACCATGGCATGCTCCTTTTGGTATATACTTCTTGCCGTGTGTGTTCTTTTGTGATTGGGTTACCTCGCTCAGGATGACACTTTCTAGTTCCATCCATTTGCCTAAGAATTTCATGAATTCATTGTTTTTAATAGCTGAATAGTACTCCATTGTGTATATATACCACAGTTTCTGGATCAATTCCTCTTTTGAAAGACATCTGGATTTTTTCCATAGTACTGTCGGGGTTTGGTGACTGTTTATAGGATGAATCCCCAGGTAGGGCAGTCTCTGGGTGGCCTTTACTTCAGTCTCTGCTCCACACTTTGTCTCCCTTATTGCTCCTGTGAGTATTTTGTTCCCTTTCTCAGAGGAACCAAAGCACCCTCACTTAAGTCCCCCTTCTTCTTAAGCTCCCTGTGCTGGGTGAATTGTAGCTTGTTTATTTTGAGCTTTTGGGCTAACATCCACTTATTAGTGAGTGCATACCATGTGTGTTCTTTTGTGATTGGGTTACCTCACTCAGGATCACACTTTCTAGTTCCATCCATTTTCCTAAGAATTTCATGAATTCGTTGTTTTTAATTGCTGAATAGTACTCCATTGTTTATATATACCGCAGTTTCTGCATTCATTCCTCTTTTGAAGAACATCTGGGTTCTTTCCAGGTTCTGGTTATTAGAAATAAGGCTGCTATGAACATAGTGGATCATGTGTCCTTATTACATGTAGGAGTATCTTCTGGGTATATGCCCAGGAGTGGTATAGCTGGGTCCTGAGATAATACTATGTTTAATTTTCTGAGGAATCACCAGACTGATTTCCAGAGTGGTTTGACCAGCTTACAATCCCACCAACAATGGAGAAGCATTCCTTTTCCACCCACATCCTTTCTAGCATCTGCTGTCCCCTGAATTTTTCACCTTAGCCATTTTGGGGGAATCACCATCCCTGACCTCAAGCCCTACTACAGAGCAATAGTGATAAAAACTGTTTGGTATTGGTATGCAGACAGGCAGGAAGATCAATGGAATAGAATTGAAGACCCAGAAAAGAATCCACTCAAGTACTGTCACTTGATATTTGACAAAGGAGCTAAAAACATCCAGTGGAAAAAAAAAAGACAACATTTTTAACAAATGGTGCCAGACCAACTGGAGGTCAGCATGCAGAAAAATGCAAGTTGGCCCATTCTTATATCCTTGTACAAAGCTCAAGTCCAAGTGGATCAAGGATCTACACAAACAACCAGACATACTGAAGCTTATAGAGGAGAAAGTGGGGATGAATCTTGAACACATGGGCACAGGGGAAAAGTTCCTGAACAGAATACCAATGGCTTATGCTTTAAGAACAAGAATTGACAAATGGGACCTCATAAAACTGCAAAGCTTCTGTAAGGCAAAGGACATGGTAAATAGGACAAAATGACAACCAACAAATTGGGAAAAGATCTTTACTAACCCTACACCTGATAGAGGGCTAATATCCAGTATATACAAAGAACTCAAAAAGTTTATCTCCAGAGAGTCAAATAACCCTATTAAAAAGTGGGGTACAGAGCTAAACCTGGAATTCTCAACTGAGGAAACCTGAATGGCTCTAAAGCACCTAAAGAAATGTTCACCATCTTTAGTTATCAAGGAAATGCAAATCAAAACAACACTGAGATTCCACCTCACACTAGTCAGAATGGCTAAGATGGAAAAAAAATTAAAAAAAGTAAAAAATGTACTTGCTGTCTTTAGCTAAGAATCAAGAGATAAAGGTCATAAAATACTGATTTGTAGGATACTCAAAAGAGAACCTGCAGTGATACTTGAATTGATATGCAAATAAAAGACTGGGCTTAGGTCTGCAAGAGCTGAACTCTCTACACAGCTGTCTGGAGAACCAGCTTGAGCAGAACACAGAGCTGTCAGTTTGTACTCAACTTTGACTTACTGTCTTTAGGCACTCCAAAATACTACTTCCTCAAAAACCCTCCTCCAGTCTGAGGCTGTTTCTTGGTACTCACTATGCCCTTTACACACGCATAGTGACACTCATACACACACAGGCACGCATGTACACACACACACACACACACACACACACACACACATACACACACACACACAGATGATGATGAAGATGATGATACATATACACACAATAATAGTAAATATTTTTTTAAAAAAATAATTTTTCTTTGCAAATGAAATAGTAAGATGGTTTGTGGTGTGCATTGCTCAGGTTTTAGGGTAGACAGACATTCTGGTAAATTTAATCTCAAAGTTCAATTACAGTTTGGCCTTGAGTGAGATTCATTTCTCATTTTAACACATTTGTTTGTGTTATCTCTTAGAGACTGGAGTAATATTTCTGTAGGCAGTCTCCTGCAGAGTTGTTTTATTTGTTCTTGTGTTCAAACACATGAAAAAAATCAGATTATGGATGAAAGGCATATCCTCTTAATCTCCTGTCTTTTAATCTTTGCCTCCATAGCACTCACCCTCAGATTAAATGAGGATTAAACAAGATATTTATACACAAAGTACCCACTCAGCACAGGCTCATGCTGATTCTTCAATGTCTATTTACAAAAATGAGAATTCACTATGAAGTCAGTTCTTAGATTAAAATTTTGAGAAAACTGTCAAATTCTAAGTTCCACTCTGCTCTTGGATCTATAAAATTTCAGAACCATCATTCAAACCTGCTCTAGCTTCTGCATCTGTAGCAACCTTGTCAATATTTCAAGAGAACATTTCAACGTCACAGATGTTATCCATATCTATCTATTTTCACATTACCAGAACTAAAATGAGTAACAGAGCAATGGAAGAAAGATTGCTCTGAGTTCATAAGTTCAGAGGGATCTCAAGCCCTTCCATGGGGAAGGCAGGGCAGTGAAAGGAGAGGGCATTGTTCTCACATGGAGCACTAAACACAGACCTCAGAGATGCTGTAACTCTCAAAGTCTCACCCCTAGTGGCCTACTTCTACATTTTGTGCCCTATATTCTAAAAATTCCATGGTCTTCAAAGTGGTGCTCCAATCTGAGGAGAAAGCACTCGTATCATGAGCCTGTGAGGAACATTCTAGATACAAGCCATAATGTTCTCTCCCTGTCAACAGCACCCAAAATTGAATACCTTTTCTAAATGTTTAAATTGGACACCACCTTGTATAAACACTCTTTGCTGAAAACAAAGACAAACTAATAAATTGTTTCCTACCTGATATTAGTCTCCATCTACTCCGTTGGAACATCAGTGTTAAATCTTCATTAGGAGGACTTCATTCTTCTGATGGTGAATATGGGAAATCTAGTAACAATCCTACTTCAATTAAACATAATAAAGTTGTTTTTAAAAGCAAATTATACTGATATAACATTTATTTTCTTACCTCCACCTCTCCAAGTAAATGAATGAAATTAAACTTACAATTAACTTTATAGACACTTAAACATAAATCCCACTCCCCACCCCCAGTTTTCTAAATTTAATCACCATCCAAAATGAAATGGCAGAAGGAAAATGTCATGGTTAGAATGCATTTGGCCCAGCAAGTGGCATTATTTGGAGATGTGGTCTTGTTGGAGTAGGTGTGTCACTGTGAGCATGGACTTTAAGACCCCCATTCTAGCTGCCCAAAAGTCAGGATTCTGCTAGCAGCCTTCAGATGAAGATGTAGAACTCTTAGCTCAGCCTGTACTATGCCTTCCTGGATACTGTAATGCTCCTGCCTTGATGATACTAGACTGACCCTCTGAACCTATAAGCCAGCCCCAACTAAGTGATGATTTTATAAGCGTTGCCTTGGGCGTGGTGTCTATTCACACTAGTAAAACCCTAAATAAGATGGAAACTTAAGATTATAAAATATAACTTCAAATTTTATTATTCTATAAGCTGAAGAGTGTTCTTTTTCTGTGGATGGGTATGATTTTTCTCATAAAAATCTCAAAATGACCTTAAAAGGAACCAATATGGAAATAAATAAGTAAACACCACCCTTCCATTATCCTTGGAAAACTTTAACTCTCCAAATATATTTTAAGCATTTCATAAGATATGATAATAGTGAACAACGTGAGAGACAGCAGTACACAGAAGCAGGCTCGTAGCATCCAGCCCTCACTCTGCCCACAAGCTTTGCCCAGGTGCTTTTGGGAATAAGCTTTCCAGCTCAGTGTATATGTCCACTTGTGGTTGATAAATTGTAGCCTTGCATACATCCTATTTTAATGTAATGATGTATTCATTTAATTATTAGTAACCCCTTCATACTCAGGGCTGTTATTGCCCCCAGTGACTAGTTGTTGTATATCCTTGGTGTTTAGAATGATTCTCTAGAGCCAGTTGAATTTTGGTTTTAAAGTAAAGATGATAGGTAACTGATTAATTATACAGAGTTAGAAACTGTGTGGAGGGGCTGGAGAGATGAATCAGCGGTTAAGAGCACTGACAGTTCTTGGGGAGGTCCTGAGTTCAATTCCCAGCAACCACATGGTGGCTCACAACCATCTGTAATGGGGATCCAGTGCCACTTTCTGGTGTGTCTGAAGACAGCAACAGTACTCACATACATAAAATAAATAAATAAATCTTTAAATAAAAAAAGAAAATTGTGTGTTCAGACTTCTTAAGGCTATAATTCTGTTTAGTATGTATTTATTAAGTATTAGAATTGTGGACTTTTGCCCACCTTCCATGCTTGGACATTAGAAAATGTGTAGAGACATTTTTAATTGACAAAGATCAGAGAATTGGCTGTTTCTTATAGTGATAGAAGCCAGAGATTCTATTACAGACCCCATAATGCACAGCTATCTACCATGAATTACTCAACCCATGCTCTCCACAATGACAAAGATGAGAAAGCTGTCTTAGTGTTGTCACATAATAGTTGTAAAACAGAGAATGTGTTTCCAAATACTACGTGAGTCAGTCTTAAGTAATGGTTTGTTGTAATGAGATGAAATTGAGTCAGGACTTCCTCAGACTCTCACCCACCCTTCCTTAACGTCTTAACGTGTCAGGATATTCATTCTTAATAGCCCACCTTGTGAAATTCTGCCATTTGAATTTCATCATTTGCCATTTTGTCTGTGTGCTATTTTTCCCATGTTCTCTCCACTCATATCACAGATCACAAAGCACCAAGGTTGCCATGCAGAAGAATTGTGAGATCAGCTCCTCCATTGCAGGTCAGAGCCTGATCCTTCAACCTGGACAGCCCAGTCGGCACAGAATGCACACACAGGGACAATCCTGAGGATTTTCCCCTCTGGTTGTTTAAATTAGAAAGTAAAGAAGTTGGTCAAATGAATTTGTGGCTTGGCAAAATTTGCCACATTCATAAAACTGTCACCTCATAATATGAGTTTTACATGAACATGAAATCAGCCTAATTAACCTAGACCATTTGACCTATAAAACTTTATCCCAGCAGGACTACCCATAAGCCCTGGGGCAGTCACAGGCTAGCTTAGCTGTTTTACAGCCTTCCTCCTTGGGTCTATGGCTTTCTGGTTATTAGCTCCTTCTCAGTGAAGAAGAGAGCAAACATTTAGACCATAAAGAATTAGATGACAGAAACAAGCACAGATTTGTGTTCTGTGAAGAGAATCCATCCCCCTCGCCTCACACCCACACACACAGTTTCTGCTCTTTTGGAAGAAACAACCTTTCTGACTTCCAGCTCAGTGCCCAAAGGGATCTGAAAACACTGCTCCAGTTCTTTATCAGCTGACCTAAGCTGTGGAGTGAATGTTGACAGTTGGAAGACTGAAGTCAAACCCTTCTTTAGGAGTGAGCTACATTCTTCAATTTCCCTTCCTCTCTAGAACCACGTGACCAGAGCCTTGTAGAATTAAGAACTGAGGAACAGAAAAATAAGGTGTCAACTTTTTCTGAGGAAGTAAGACACACTGTAAGTGTGTTAGACTCTAACTTTGAAGCACTCTGGTTTTCTTTCTCTTTCTTTTTCCTTTTGTTGCACCATTGCCCACATGACCATGAGTTATTTTAGCATATTGCTTTGTAAATAAAATTTGAAAAATAAAATGAAGAATAGATGATTTGGTTTACAAGCAAGTATTTTCAGAACCCAAAGAAACTGGAAGGCAGTTGCTTATACATATAAACACATATGTACACATATGCATTCAAAAATTAGTTGCTAAATATATTTTAAGTTAAATCAAAACCCTCATGCCAACCTATTTAAATGAACCAACAAATCTGAATACCTTTAGATGAGGAAAATCCAAAGAAATTTTTTACATTATTCATTTTTCAAAAACAATTCTAGAAAATCTGCTAGCCACCATATATTTTGCTAAATTCTAGAAAACGAGATAAAGTGATATAAATATTGTCCATGAAGAGGATATCATGTTTGTTGAGAAAACATATATAAACTAGGGAATTACAATTGTTCCTCTGTATCCATGGATTCATCATTCATGGAATCAATTCACTGCACACAATAAATATTGGAAAAAGAAAATTGCACCTGCACTTAATAGATACAGACTTTTGCTTTCCTTATAACTATATATATGTATATATTTATGTGTATGTATACATGCATACTTGTCACCTGTGTTACATTGCATTATGTAAGATATACAAGTCTAGAGATGAAGAAGTATATAGTATTGCATGGGCTCTATGAAAGTATTAAATTTTATCTAAGAGGCTTAAGCATCTGCAGATTTTTGTGTCTTGGAGAGGGATCCTAGAAACAATTCCCATGGATATTGAGAAACAATTGTATGGTGTGAAGTAAGAAAAGAACAGTGAAATAAAATACTTCTGCTACCCTCCCTGCTCACAGAATGAAGCCCACAGCACATCACCACACAGAACCATTTATGGTTTGGCTGATCACACTGCCTGATGCTTTCCAACAGAGTTCATTCTCTTCTGTGAAAATGATCTATTGCTACTGCTGTTGCATATAACTTTTCCCTGAAGCTGGATATTCTTTCTCTTTTCTCCAATCAACAGTGGGCATTCAAAATCCATTCCAAGTATTATTTTTGTAGAAAACATTCCATGCTATGTGTACTGTTTTTTAGTATAACCTCTATAGCCTGGGTTTCCCATGTTATACATTTGTTTTAGTCAGTGTTCTTTTGCTATGAAGTGGCACCATGACCAATCCAACTCTTGTTTTAAAAATATAATAATTGAAAGCTTTCTTAAAGTTTCAGAAGTTTAGTCTATTATCATCATGGTGGGACTCATGGTGACACACAGGCAGAGATGGTGCTGGAGAAGTAGCTGAGAGATACATCTTGATCCACCAGCCAAGAGGGTTGCTTGGCATGGGCTTTTGAAACCACAAAGTCCACCCCTAGTGATAAGCTTCCTCAACACAGCCACACCTCCTAATCCTTCCAAATAGTGCCATTCATTCAAATCCATGAGCCTATGGGAGCATTCTCATTCAAACTACCACTCTGCTATATGGTCCTATTTCATTTGTCTTTCTAGCTAATTCCTGAATACCTAAAATGTACTATGAACAGTGGGTGAATTTAGAAAATGAGGAAGTGAAGTGAGATTTCACGCATCATTAAAGTTGTATCTAAAATGTAGCATGGGGTTGGGATGCTATTCAGTGGGGGAACATATGTCTGGCTCTAGGTTCAATCCCTAGCACAAGGAAAGAAGGAAGAAAGGAAGGGAAAATGAAGGGAAGAAGGAAGAAAGATTTTGGATGGAAAGAGGAAAGGACAGTAGGAAGAGAGAGAAGAGAGGAAAGGAGGGAGGAACTGTTTAAGGCAGGTATGGGCAGGGACTCTACCTAGAATTTGATCTACTCATAAGGATAAGGCACTAGGATACTTAGCTGAATATATAAAGACTCTATCCAAAGAAGTGTCTAAAATAGAGTAGAGTTTGCTCACACAGATGTCAGAAAGGTACCCTTTCTTCTACTTCCTGATGGATGGAATGAAGGAAAGAGCCTATGAGCAAGGTGGAGGCAAGTATGACGCAGAATTTGCACTTGCACACTTTCACACTTACATACTTTCAATCCTTTGCTAGATGCTATAAGTTGTACAAGCTGCCTTGTGCAAATAACACAAGAATACTCACAAGACCAAATAGCATCCAGGAGATGGTGGATTCGACATTGCCATGCTAAGGTGCCATTCAAAGTCCAGCTAAAGATTTAGAACGTTCTTCTGCTGTCCGTGGGAAGTGCATAGAGATATATGGAAACCATGATACTTGCTTCCCACTTCTTTGCTGCGGTCATGCCCTGGGAAAGCCCATCAGGAGCAGCTACAGAAACAGAATCCTTACTTCTGCAATGTAAGCAGAAATCAGAGAATACTAGCCAAGAACGTCTTTGGGAGTTTGTAGCATGCATGGCATTCCCTCTGCTCCAGAACTGCTGTGTAAACACAGTGGAAGCCCCACAGAAGTCCTCCATCACCCTCTTTAAGCTTTTCTGAAAGATGGAACTTGCCACTGAAAGGAAAAAAGTAAATACTTGCCTGATCCTGAGTTGAGAATAAAATTGGAAAACTTTTCATCATTTTTGAAAAAGATTTCAAAAAAGCCACAGTTCACAAAGAGTGCATCCTAACTCGAGTGTTAGATACCTAACCCTATCTTGGAAATATCACACAGGATATGAGGATCTGTGCCTTTCCCATCAGTCCTAAATGTCGGGCCAGGAAATACAATCCTACATCTTCAAGTGAACATCCTAACAATATTTCAAGCTTCTGCCTGACAAAGAGCAGAAGCTTGAAGATGCTCTCAAGATGCTTCTGCAGGAACTGTGGGCTGAGCTTTGGCTGGAAATGAAGTACCGTCTTGGGTCTCTGCACTTAACAGTGGAAACTTGCAAAGTAATTGCTTCGTTCCTCTAACTTATGACTCAGAAAATGGGTCTGAACATGAGAAGCAAGAGGATAATTTAGTAATCTGGCCATTTTGGTAGACAAATTTATACCTCTGAATGGCCCTAATGGCCCATTTTGGGGAATGCTGAGAGTAATATAAACCTCACACATCTGCATACCGCAGATACCTAATGTCCCACCTGGGGACCAGCAAATGGCAGGCACTCTATTCTGGACCTTAAACCACAGAGTCAAGTTTGCATTTACATTTGCCTAAATGATGGAATTCTGTTTTCA
This sequence comes from Apodemus agrarius, assembly GCA_964023405.1. Classification (NCBI taxonomy): domain Eukaryota; kingdom Metazoa; phylum Chordata; class Mammalia; order Rodentia; family Muridae; genus Apodemus; species Apodemus agrarius. The sequence goes on along the minus strand of OZ030019.1, from coordinate 61,280,338 downwards.
GCCCTGTTCCTTCTTTATATCACCTGCTGGTGCATACTTATTTACCTGAGTTTGAAAACATGTAAATGTCCTTTTATCCCCACCTGGATCCCAGTAACAGCAGTTGGCTTAGCCAACAGCAAAATATCATGCATTAATGACTTGCTTTAGAGGGAGGTAGGATTATCTGATGAGCCACATTTCCTGTTTAGGGCTCTTTCAATTACAGGTTTCTGGTCTATTTGAAAACACAAATCTAACAGTTACATTTCTGGGATTCTGACTGTAGCACACTGAGGACTCCTTTCTTTGTTCAGAGTTTCAGAACCAGAGAAGACTGTAGAAAAAGGGAAGTGGACACTGGTTTGGATCCAATTACTTAATTACATTAAGATGAGAGAGAAAAATGTAGTTACATTTGCATTTCAGATACACACAGCATTTTAGCATCAAATATTCCCTATGCAGTGTTTGTCTAAGTGCTGTATGGCACCCACTTAGACTCAAAAAATTATTCATTGTACATCTACAATTCAAATTGAACAGATAGCTGTGTCTTTGTTTACTAAGTCTGGTGACCCTTCTCATGATGGAAAATGGATGAGCAGAGATAACCATTAGATTCTCAAATTTCACTGCATTACAAATGAATAGTCATGCTGCTACTAATGACAGCAAAGTCACAGTGTTTCCAAATTTATATTTAGCTTGGAGGTAAATTTGGTTAGTTATGTTTGGACATATCTGTGAAATTCATATCACTGAAAATTGTCATGTGGCTACAGAAAACATTGCAAGATTTGCCCATTGATTCTAGCCTCAGCTCTGACTCTCTTCCAATTATCTCTGCAATAAATAAATAGAGCCTCCTTCTCAACTTAAGAGGAAGCAGAATCCTAAGCTGGAGGTGCCTATTCATCAGCCTTTCCAGAATTTATAGCTGAATTAAACTCCTAAGTCGTAAGTGGGGAATTTTCTCCACCTAAAGTCTGGTCCAAGCAGATAAGTAGATTGTGAGTAGTCGGGGCATCAATCAGGATAGAGTTCACAATTGCCTGTGTGAATTTGAAAGCAAAAGAATAAAAGATATCCTATGGGTACTTTGAAATTTCAATATCTTGCAGAAATGAAGTGTGAGCTTTGGTCTCCAGTGATGCACCAAGGAGCTTTGTGCTTCTAAATGGAGCAGCAGTAAAAATTATATCACCTACCAGAGACTCAACGTGTTTTCTTCTCTTATTATGTGCTAGTTGGTTTGTAGGGAATCATAAAACAGCATACATGAAAAGAAGCAAGCACTGTTTTTTTTTTTTATTTTTTCCAGAAAACCCTGAAGATGGACAGAAATACTAAGAGGCCAAGTCCACCAAGCAAGAGTACTTAGACCGGGATACCACATTGCCACAAGCTCTGCCTTTTGAGCTTGGAAGCTATAGCAGGTGCAAAAGCACAAGAGGTGTCTATGTTTCTATAGTACTATGATATGTATCCAAGCCAATTAAACTGGGTTAGATCCACAAAGCTACCTGGGTGGTATTTACCAGCCATCGCCCTTCAGAATGCGTAGGACCAAACCATACCTCTGGGTCTGAAGAAAGCTGGACTAAGACCCGGAAATCTTACAATGAAGTTTTGTGATGTACAAAACTGGGTGGTGGGGATTTTGTGAAGAGTATGCTAGAAAAGCCACATTTCTGGAGACAGCCAGAGAGGAGAATTAAGCCTGGAAAGCAAGTGACGGGAACGAAGGGGACCAGTGTACTCAACACATGCAGGGATGGCATTACTATCCCGCAATGTTGATTGGCACCTTATCAAGCTTGGATGTAACTGGAAAAATAATATACTATAAAAGAATCCATCAAATCAGAGTAGAGGTCAACATAGAGTTGCCATTGCTCAAATAAATACCTCAGTTGAATGAAATTTGGGAATTTTAGTAAGCTTTGGGTGAATTACTGTGATCAATTACAGATTCTTTTCTGAGCTATTGGCACAGACATGAGGGATCCTACCTTCTGCCCTTTACTTTGAAGGAGAAATTCTGCCATTGGAATATCTGAGATACAATTTAAAAGTGGACTTTAAAATAACCCTGTCAGAAAGCGACCCAACCTGGGAGTTAAATTAGGAAATTTTCTAATCTTAGCTTTGTCTGAAAAATAAGGACAAATTTACCTCTACATTAATCCTCAGGATTTAGCAGCAGGGTATCTTGATGGGTCTTTAAAAGTCTAGTAGCATAAAATGCAACTTAGAAAATTCTGAGATAAAGCAATTTTATACTTTGACTTTAAACATTTAAAAATAAAACTACAGCACACAAAAAATAAATAAAAAGTCCTGTAATTATAAATGATGACCTGTAGAACTATAATAAAGTCCTACAACCAAGATCAGCTCCACTCTGCCTAACAGGGTATATACAACTCCACCTAACTGTATATACAAAACATAGAGACACCTTTGAGTGTCATGGTCCATTATGAGAACTTCTGTATTATAAACTGTATTGATCAATTTTCATCTGATGTTTGCACTTGTGGTAAGGTGATTCTTCTGAGTAAGGATGTTAAATATTTCTTTAAGTGCTTCTTGGACATTTAAGATTGCTCTGTTGATAATTCTCTGTTTAATTCTATATCCTACTTTCTTTTTTTAATGAATATATTCTTCATTTACATTTCAAATGTCATACCCCTTCCCAGTTTCCTCCTCCCTGAAAACCCCTAACCCCTCCTCCCACCACTTATTTCCAAGTACATGCCCCTCCACCCAACCACTCCCAACCACTTCACCTCCTCGATTTCCCCATGCTGGGGTATCTATTGAGCCTTCACAGGACCAAGGACCTCTCCTCCTACTGATGCCCACCAAGGCATTACTCTGCCACTCTTTTGGCTGGAAACATGTGTACCCCCTGGTTGATAACTTAGTCCCTGGGAGCCCTAGGGAATATGGGTGGCCGATATTATCGTTCTACCTATAAAGCTGCAAACTGCCCCCCCCCAGCTCCTTCAGTCCACCCTCCAACTCTTCCATTGGGAACCCCGTGCTTAATCCAATAGTTGGCTGCTAGCATCCGCCTGAAAGGCTCTGGCAGGGCCCCTCTGGAGAAAACCATAACGGATCCTTTCAGTATGCACTTCTTGTCATCCCTAGTAGTTTGGGTGTTTGTTGACTGTTTATAGGATTAATCCCCAGGTAGGACAGTCTCTGGGTGGCTTTTTCTTCTGTCTCTGATCCAAACTTTGTCTCTATAATTGCTCCTGTGAGTATTTTGTTCCCTTTCTCAAGGCACCCCCACTTTGGTCTTCTTCTTGAGCTTCCTGTGGTCCGTGAATTGTAACTTGTTTATTTTGAGCGTTTGGGCTAATATCCACTTATCAGTGAGTGCATACCATGTGTGTTCTTTTGTGACTGGGTTACCTCACTAGAGTGACACTTTCTAGTCCCATCCATTTGCTTAAGAATTTTATGAATTCATTGTTCTTAATAGGTGAGTACTCCATTGTATATATATATATACCACAATTTCTGTATCCATTCCTCTGTTGAAGGGCATCTGGGTTCTTTACAGCTTCTGGCTATGATAAATAAGGCTGCTGTGAACATAGTGGAGCATGTGTCCTTATTACATGCTGGAGCATTTTCTGGGTATATGCCAAGAAGTAGTATAGCTGGGTCCTCAGGTAGTGCTATGTCCTATTTTCTGAGGAACCGCCAAACTGATTTACAGAGTGGTTTTACCATCTTGCAATCCCACCAGCAGTGGAAGAGTGTTCCTTTTTCTCCACATCCTTTCCAGTACCTGTTTTCTCCTGAGTTTTTAATCTTAGCCATTCTGACTGGTGTGAGGTAAAATCTCAGGGTTGTTTTGATTTGCATTTCCCTAATGATTAATGATGTTGAATACTTCTTAAGGTACTTCTCAGCCATTCAAAATTCTTCAGGTAAAAATTCTTTGTTTAGCTCTGTACCCCATTTTTAATAGGGTTATTTGGCTCTCTGGAGTATACTTTCTTGAGTTTTTTGTATATATTGGATATTAGCCCTCTGTTGATGGAGGGTTGGTGAAGATCTTTTCCCAATTTGTTGGTTTCTGTTTTGTCCTTTTAACAGTGTCCTTTGCCTTACAGAAATTTTGTAATTTTATGAGGTCCCATTTGTCATTTCTTGATCTTAGAGCATAAGCTATTGGTGTTCTGTTCAGGAACTTTTCCCCTGTGCCCATGTCCTCAAGGGTCTTCCCCAGTTTCTTTTCTATTAGTTTCAGTGTCTCTGGTTTAATGTGGAGGTCATTGATCTACTTGGAGTTGAGCTTAGTACAAGGAGATAAGAATGGATAGATTTGCATTCTTCTGCATGCTGACCTCCAGTTGAACCAGCACCATTTGTTGAAAAGGCTATCTTTTCCCAACTGGATGGTTTTAGCTCCTTTGTCAAAAATCAAGTAATAGTACATATGTGGGTTCATTTCTGGGTCTTCAATTCTATTCCATTAATCTACCTGCCTGTCACTGTACCAATACCATGCAGTTTTTAGCACAATTTCTCTGTAGTACAACTTGAGGTCAGGGACACTGATTCGTCCCAGAAGTTCTTTTACTGTTAAGAATAATTTTAGCTATCCTGGGCCTTTTGTTATTCCAGATGAATTTGAGAATTATTCTTTCTAGCTCTATGAAGAACTGAGTTGGGATTTTGATGGGGATTGCTTTGAATTTGTATATTGCTTTTGGCAAGATGGCAATTTTTACTATATTAATCCTTTCAATCCACGAGCATGGGAGATCTTTCCATTTTCTGAGGTCTTCTTCAATTTCTTTCTTCGGAGACTTGAAGTTTTTGTCATACAGATCTTTTACTTGTTTGGTAAGAGTCACCCCCAGATATTATCCACAATAGTGCTGGGGTTTGGTAACTGTATATGGGATGGATTCTCAGGTGGGACAGTCTCGGAATGGCCTTTCCTTCAGTCTTTGCTCCATATTTTGTCTCTGTATCACCTCTCAGGCAGATTTTGTTCCCCTTTCTAAGCAGAACCAAAGCTCACACTTTGGTCTTCCTTCTTCTTGAGCTTCATGTGGTCTGTGGATTATATCGGGTATTCCAAGCTTCTCAGCTAATATCTATTTCTCAGTGAGGGCATATCACATGTGTTCTTTTGTGGTGGCGTTAACTCACTCAGGATGATATTTTCTAGTTCCATCCATTTGCCTAAGAATTTCATGAATTCATTGTTTTTAATAGCTGAGTAGTACTCCATTGTGTAAATTTACCACATTTTCTGTATCGATTCCTCTGTTGAGGGACATTTGGGTTCTTTTCAGCTTCTAGCTATTACAAATATGGGTTCTATGAACATAGTAGAGAACATGTGTCCTTATTACATCTTGGAGAATCTTTTGGGTATATGCCCAGGAGTGGTATAGTTGAGTCCTCAGGTAGTACTCTGCCCAGTTTTCTGATTTCCAGAGTGGTTTTACCAGTTTGCAATCCCACCAGCAATGAAGGACTGTCCCTCTTTCTCCACATCCTCACCAGAATCAAGATACTTTATATTGTTTGTGGCTATTTTGAAGGGTGTTGTTTCCCTAATTTATTTCTCAGCATGTTTATCCTTTGAATATAGAATGACTACTGATTTATTTTGGGTTAATTTTATATCCATCCACTTTCTTGAAGTTGCTTATCAGCTATAGTTCTCTAGTAGAGTTTTTGGGGTCATTTAAGTATACTATATCATCATCAAATAATGATGTTTTGACTTCTTCCTTTTGAATTTGTATCCCATTGGCCTCCTTTTGTTGTCTAATTTCTCTAGCTAGAACTTCAGGTACTATGTTGAATAGATAGGGAGAAAGTGGGTAGCCTTGTCTAGTCCCTAATTTTAGTGGGATTGCTTCAAGTTTCTCTCCATTTAGTTTGATGTTGACTTAAGATGAAATGTTCTATAGATATCTGTTAAAGCCATTTGGTCCATAACTTGTCTTAGTTTCACTGTATCTCTGTTTAGTTTATGTTTCCCTGATCTGTCCATTGGTTTGAGTGGGGTATTGAAATCTACCCCTATTATTGTGTGAGGTACAATGCATACTATGAGCTTTGGTAAAGTTTCTTTTATGAATCTGGATGCCCTTGCATTTGGAGCATAGATGTTCAGAATTGAGAGTTCTTCTTGGTAGATTTTTCCTTTGATGAGTGTGAAGTGTCCATCCTAATCTTTTTTGATGACGTTTGGTTGACAGTTGATTTTATCCAATATTAGAATGGCTACTTCAGCTTGTTTCTTGAGACCATTTGATTTGAACATTGTTTTCCAGACATTTACTCTGAGGTAGTGTTTGTCATTAACACTGAGGTGCATTCCTGTATGCAACAAGATGCTGGGTGCTGTTTAAGTATCCAGTCAGTTAGTCTATGTCTTTTTATTGAGGAATTGAGCCCATTGATGTTAAGAGAAACTAAGGAAAAGTGATTGCTGCTTCCTGTTATTTTTGATGTAATTTTTATGTTTGTGTGGCTGTCTTCTTTTGGGTTTGTTGAAAGAAGATTATCTTCTTGCTTTTTCTAGGGTGTAGTTTCTATCCTTGTGTTGGTGTTTTCCATCTATTATCCTTTATAGGACTGGATTTGTAGAAATATATTGTGTAAATTTTTTTGTCATGGAATACCTAGTTTTCTCCATCTACGGTAATTGAGAGTCTTTCTGGGTATAGTAGCCTGGGCTGTCATTTGTGTTCTCTTAGGGGCTGTATGACATTTGCCCAGTATCCTCTGGATTTTATAGTCTTTGGAAAGAAGTCTGACGCAATTCTGATAGGTCTACCTTTATATGTTACTTGACATTTTTCCCTTACTGCTTTTAATATTCTTTCTTTGTTTTGTGCATTTGGTGTTTTGACTATTATGGGATGAGAGGAATTTCTTTTCTGGACCAATCTATTTGGAATTCTGTACGCTTTTCTTATGTTTATGGGCATCTCTTTCTTTAGGTTAGGGAAGTTATCTTCTATAATTTTGTTGAAGATACCCACTGGCTCTTTAAGTTGTGAATCTTCACTCTCTTCTATACCTTTTATCCTTAGGTTTGGTCTTCTCATTGTGTCCTGGATTTCCTGGATATTTGGGGTTAGGAGCTTTTTGCATTTTGCATTTTCTTTAACTGTTATGTCAGTGTTTTCTTTGGTATCTTCTGCACCTGAGATTCTTTCTTCTATCTCTTATATTCTGTTGTTGATACTTGCATCTATGACTCCTGATCTCTCTGCTAGGTTTTCTATCTCCAGGGTTGTCACCCTTTATGATTTACATATTGTTTCTACTTCCATTTTTAGATCCTGAATGGTTTTGTTCAATTCCTTTATATGTATGATTCTGTTTTCCTGTAATTCTTAAGGGATTTTTGTGTTTCCTCTTTCAGGGCATCTGCCTGTTTACCTGTGTTCTTTTGAATTTCTTTAAGGGAGTTAATATTGAGTGATAAAGGGTACTTGAACTTCATGCAGAAAATATATGAATGAAGTAACACCTCCAAAGATCTACAACACTTCATCTGTCCCTTGTCACTTCTGATCTGTATTGAAGAGCTACCTAATTGACTTTGGTACCTGGAAGCCACTGAAAGGAATTTTATGTCAAATACAAGTCTTTGTAGTCATTTTACATAACTCTGGCAAGCCAAGGAGTGGCATTTGACTTGCATTTATAAAGGGTAAAATATATGCAAGAATTTGATGTCATAAAAAAAAATTTCTTTCTCCCAACAAGGGATGTCCAAATTCTTTCATCACCAGCAAGGGATGTCCAAACCATTCTGAGCCTACCCTTCCCTGCTTCCTCATCTGTATTTCCAGTTCTTTGAATCAGTCTTGCTGGTGCTCAGAACATTTCCTGGCATCTAATTTTGCATGTATCCTTCCCCTGATTTTCTTCAGTTAGCTTCTGCTCCCCTTGCTCTCTATTCAAAGTTGCTTTGGGGGTTCTACCTGGTCTCTGTGCCATGTTTATTCATTGGGGTATGTATTCATGGTTACTAATCATGCCTAATGCCTGTTTCTTTGCCGTTCCTACATAGTGTTTGATTCCCACTGCACCCTGTATCTTGCCTGGCTCCTTTCCAACTGTAACATATTTGTGCACTGCTCTGAGGAAGGCAATAGAAGTCCATTCCAAATCTGTAAGCAGGTGATTTTAAATTAGAACCCTCTGCATTTATTTTTAGGTTCCACTTTTATGCTTCATTAGTCAAAGGTTTCCAGGTAGTTCTGCAGAAAAGATTAGTTGTCAGGGTTAGCTAATGTAATTCTGACAGGGTGAAGATGCTTCTCTACCCCCTCAAAGAGGGCAGAAAACACAACTAGTGTTCTCACTTCTCAGCGAGGAGAAGAGTAAACTAGAGAACACTGCTGCTTGTCCTGATCTTTCCTTTTCATTATTTCCTTTGCTTCTCTACATTTCACAGTGAAGTCAGTTCTGGTCTAGTCATACCACCCAGACCTCAGCACACCCTGACCTCTGGCTGTCCACTTGGAAGGGTTCAGACAAATACCCTCACCCTTGAGTCACATCAGTGTAAAGTGTCATTTTGGAAGACTCCCTCCTAGTGAGAAATACTGAAAGTACCCATTAATCAAACGTAATGGATCTCTAATGGAAGGATTTTAGCCATTGCTGACAAGTATGAAGGAAAACAATTTTGGAGCAAAAGAAAGGTTCTTTGGGCCTTTCAAATTATTGATGTTTTTTAATATTTATTAATGATTTAATGTTACTTTGATGTATCTACCCTTTTTCCTTTAAAAAAAATGACTGTATATGTAATAAAACAGAGTGTTACAAAAATAGATGATTAAAACCTGAAGGAAAGTGTACATATAACAAAGACAGTTAAGTGAATTAAAAAGGGTGCTGGCACTAGGAGTTATACTCAGTGACAACATGCACAGCCCCGATGACTTAGAACCTCTTAAGTGGCCACTGCACATCCTAAGCCAAAAACAAAGGGAAACTGTCACTAGCCACAGATAATGACTAAGTTCACTAAGATAAAACTCTTGTTCAAAGGGAACCATGTTTGGAAGTTTCTAATTCAGCTTTGTATAGTACTTACTTATTTAAAAGCAAGATTTAAATTCTTAAGTCCACACAGAGCTGTGAATTTCCTCAACAGTTCTTCACAACTCCTAATGGAAATCATCTCATATGTCCATTAAACTGGCAAAGAAAGCATGGTCTGTGCATTCAGTGGATCATTGTTCAGAAATAAAGTAAAAGAAAAGACAAGTGGGTGTTCAAAATTGACAACCTTAAGGCTATTACGATGATTAAAAAGACAAATATGAAAGCGAGCACAAAAACATAGTGCTCATGATTATCATCACATAAATTTCTAGGAAACACAGAGTAATCTATAGCGACAAAAAACAAATTGGCAGATGCCTATAGACAGGAATGTATGGAGGAGTGATCTGCGCAGGCTCAGGAGGAACCAATGAGAGAGAGAGAAATGCCCTGTATTTTGATCAAGGCAATGGTTTCCTGGATATGCACATCTGTCAAAACCCACTAAATTATACTCCTCGATTGTTTTATTTTTAAACAAATTAACTTCTAAAAACATTTTTTATAAGAACCCAAAGCTGGAAGCAAGTTATTTGAGTCCATCATCGAGTGAATAAATGCGCCAGTGGTGACATATCCATATGCAGTAATGTCACAGCCCTCAACAGTGAGCAGGAACAGAACAGCTGTCTATGTAGCACCAGTGAGTCTTAAAATGAGTATGCCAAGGAGATTCTAAATCACAACACCGGCCACAGTGACAGATTGTGCTGGAAAGAGGGTGCAGTTGTGGGAAGAGAAAGATTCAAAGATCATGAGTAATGGGGTTCATGGATGTGGACTTTGCCCAAACCTATCAAACTGTGCAGTTAGATATTGTATATTTTATGTTAACAATGCCCCCCAATAAAGTTGCTTAAAATAAATACATTTTTCTATTCATATTTCAACCTCACTTCCTACCTTATTATGTGACAGGGCTTGAGGATTGGGTTGCGAACCTAGGCTTTATTGTCTAAACCATCTCTCTGCCATAGCTTTTCACCTGTGTCTGCTTCAGCGAAAATTCCTTCACATGTCTGCTTTAGTAAAACATCCTTATCCTTGTATCTACTTCAGGAAAACACTCATGTGTTTGGCCCAACAAAACACCATCCAATACAACTGACTTTCCAAAGGACTCTTACATTTTCACTTCAACCAGGCCTGGTGCAAGCCCATTCTCTTAAATGCTACAGTCAGTGAGGAAGCAGGGCTAAGCCTTCTGCTCCCTAGCCCTCGGGGCCAGTAGATCAGTAGGGAGAAAAGGGGAGGGCATCACCCTACACACTCTCCATTTCTTGGTAGATGAGCAGCAGGGCCAGCTCTCCCTTGCTCTCTTCCTTAGAGCTGGCTCATTTCTGACTGCTCTACCAGGGCCAGCAATACTGTGCTGCACAAGCAAGGTGCCAGGACTGCCCTCCTGAGTGCTACAGCTGATAAGGGGCGTGGCCACCTCACAGGCTCTCTCATGACCCCAGGGCCAGACGACTGTGGTTAACAAGGAGGGAAGAGGGAAGGGCATCACCCCATACTACCTCATGTTCAACAATTGGGGATCCAGCTCTCCTCTCAAACCCTTAGGGTTGGCTCACCTGTGCCTCCACCATCAAGGCCATCTCTACTGTGCTGCCCAGGCAAAGTACAGAACTCAGCTACAGCTGTTGAAGGGCCTGGCTAGATCTCACGCCACAGTTTATGACCCTCTGGGTAGCTTTCCCATCAGCTGGAAGTAGTGAGGGCAGGTATCACCTCTGTACCCATGCCACCCTAGAGCAGATGAGTGGTGGGGTCACCTCTCCACACTCACACCCTTGGGGCTGGCTCACCCATATCCCTGTCACAATGACCAGCTCTACTCTACTGCCTGGGCAGGTGCAGGGCCTGCTCTCTTGAGTGTTGACACAAGTGAGAGATGGGGCCAGCACTCCAAAACACCACCCCAGTGAGGGACAGGGTAAGTTCTGCACAGCCCCTGAACATCTACATGTTTCCTGGCAGCTGCCCTGACCAGGGATGTCTCTATGTTCTCTAGTGGTAATATTAGCAATGTACATCAACACCAAACTCTGCCACTATAAAGCTGCAGATCCAGACATAGACCTCAGTGGTAGCTCCGGCTTGAACCTTACCATGGTTGCCCTGATCAGGGATGTCTCTATGTTCTCTAGTGGTAATATTAGCAATATACATCAGCACCAAACTCTGCCAATATAAAGCTGCAGATCCAGACATGGACCTCAGTGGTAGCTCCGGCTTGAACCTTACCATGGTGCCCCAGGTAGCAAGATGGGCCACTCACATCAAGATGCTCTCTCTGCCCTTGAGTCTTCAGTTCCATCTCTCTTCATGATGCTCAAGCTGTTCCCCTTCTCTTTCTCTCCTGTCTGCCTACCACATACTCACATATTTTGGTGGTTCTTGCTACAGGTTGGTCACTAGGCTGGTGAGCCCCTGAGTGACACTCTCCATCTGTACCGAGGGTCAGAATAGCATGGCAGCAAGCAGGTATCTATGGCCCACCTATGCCATGTGCTAGAGGGCAGCCCTGTGGGTGGCATGGCAGCCCATAGATCTCTGTCTTCCTCCTCCCTTGTTCTTCTCTGTGGATTTGAATTGATTTCATTTTTATGTGTGCTAGGAATAAAGCAGCTTTGGCCACCAAGCCAGGCAGCAAGCTAGAATGAACAAAGGACTGCATCTGCTCTGCCCCAAACTGATATAAGAACAAAACCTGCCACAAGGTATCTCTTTGCTTATTGCCAGGAGTATCAAAGTCTCTTATCAATCACATTGGTGATCACATTTCAACATGGATATTTTGGAAGAGCATAGTTAATTTATAGCAACACCTTGGGTGAGCATACTCTGTATTATCTGTTTTCTACTGCATAAGTCGTGGACACACAGCTTAGATAGATAACAAGAAGACTAGAAGACACCACATTGCAATGATCATCACAGAGAGACTACAACAAGCTATGCCATAGTTGCTGCTGTCAACTGTATGATTGTGTACACTTAGTAGAATTCTCTTTGTGTGAGTATAGATGCATAGTAACCTTGAAGCCCAAAAGAGATTGATTAGAAGTGTTCTCCGGTAGTGGCGGGCCTCCATATTGCAACCAGGACACAGCTGGAAAGGCCCAGGTAGACAGACTCCATCCAGAGCTACCATCCTGGGGGAATCTGCTAGGCTCTCGCCGCCAGGCAGGCCCAGCTCCGCCTAGGCTCTGCAGGATTTCCCCGCGCCCTCCGGCCTTGCACCAAGGCAGCAGGTGGCAGCCAGCTCCTGATCCCTTAGAGCAGCAGTCACGCATAATCACCAGTAGAGAAACAACAGGTGAGCCCAGCCTCACGGGAGATTCAAACACCAGCCAGTGACAACAAGGACAACTAACACCAGAAATAACCAGATGGCAAAAGGAAAACGAAGGAACGTTACTAACAGAAATCAAGGCAACATGACAGCATCTGAACCCAATTCGCCAACAACAGGAAGCCCTGGATACCCCAAAACACCAGAAAAACAAGACTTGGATATAAAATCACTGGTCAGGATGCTGGTAGCTGAACACATAGAAAAATCTTGTAAAGAACTAGAGGAGAAAATGGATAAAAAGTTAAAAGCCTTTACAAGGCAAATACAAAAACATTTCAAGAAATTCAGGAGAAGATGGATCAAAAAGAAGAAGACAATAAGGAGGAAAGACAAAAATCACTTAAAGAAATACAGAAGAACATGGGCCAACAAGTAGAAGCAATGAAAGAGTAAACACAAAAATCTCTTAAAGAAATACATGAAAACACAATCAAGCAAGCGAAAGATCTGAGCATATCCATCCAGGTACTAAAAACAGAAGTAGAAACAACTAAGAAATCACAGAGGGAGACAACTTTGGAGATAGAAAACCTTGGGAAGAAATCAGGGGCTATAGATGCAAATATCAACAATAGAATACAAGAGATAGAAGACAGAATCTCAGAAGCCGAAGATACCATAGGAACCATTGATTCAACAGTCAAAGAAAATACTAAGTGCAAAAAGGTTGTAACCCAAAACATCCAGGAAATCCAGGACACAATGAGAAGACCAAACCTAAGGATTATAGGTATAGATGAGAGTGAAGATTTACAAGTTAAAGGGCCAGCAAATATCTTCTACAAAATTATGGAAGAAAACTTCCCCAACCTAAAGAGAGAGATGCCCATGAATATAGAAGAAGCCTATAGAACCCCAAACGGACTGGACAAGAACAGAAATACATCCCGTCACATAATAATCAAAATTCCAAATGTACTAAAAAAAAGAAAGAATATTAAAGGCAGCAAGAGAAAAAGGCCAAGTAACATATAAAGGAAGACCTATCAGAATAACAGCAGACTTCTCACCTGAGACCATGAAAGCTAGAAGATCCTGGGCAGATATCATGCAAACTCTAAGAGAACACAAACTTCAGCCAAAACTACTTTACCCAGCAAAACTCTCAATCGCCATAGATGGAGACATCAAGGTATTCCATGACAAAACCAAATTTGCAAGATATCTTTCCACAAATCCAGCCCTACAAAGGATAATAGGGAGAAAATACCAAGACAAGGACAGAAACTACACCCGGGAAGAAGCAAGATACAAACCTCCTCTCATCAAACCCAAAAGAAGATAACCTCTCGAATATAAAATAAATAAATAAATAAATAAATAAATAAATAACTTTCAAAAATGTCTGGAGGTAAAAATTACTATTCCTCAATATCTCTTAACATCAATGGACTCAATTCCCCAATAAAAAGACATAGATTAACAGACTGGATACGGAAACAGGACCCTACATTTTGCTGCATACAGGAAACACATCTCAGTGTTAAAGACAAACACTGCCTTAGAGGAAAAGGATGGAAGACAATTTTACAAGCAAATGGTCTCAGGAAACAAGCTGGAGTAGCCATTCTAATATCAGATAAAATTGACTTCCAACCTAAAGTCATCAAAAGAGACTCAGAAGATCACTTCTTGCTGGCCAAAGGGGAAATCCACCAAGAAGAGCTCTCAATACTGAACATCTATGCTCCAAATGCAAGGGCACTCTCATTCATAAAAGAAACCTTACTAAAGCTTAAAGCACACAAGACACAACTGTGGGTGACTTCAACACTCCACTCTCCTCAATGGACCGATCAGGAAAGCAGAAACTAAACAGGGACACAGTGAAACTAATTGAAACTTTGGACCAATTGGATTTAACAGATATATATAGAACATTTCATCCTAAAGCTAAAGAATATACCTTTTTTTCAGCACCACATGGTACCTTCTCCAAAATTGATCATATAATTGGTCACAAGACAGATGTCAACAAATACAAGAAGATCAAGCTAATCCCGTGCCTCCTATCAGATCACCATGGAGTAAGAGTGGTCTTCAATAGCAACAAAAACAACAGAAAGCCCACATACACATGGAAACTGAACAATACTCTACTCAATGACACCTTGATCAAAGAAGAAATACAAAAAGAAAACAAAGACATTTTAGAATTCAATGAAAATGAAGGTACAACCTACCCAAATCTATGGGACACAATGAAAGCAGTGCTAAGAGGAAAACTCATAGCTCTAAGTGCATGCAAAAAAAACTGGAGAGAGCATACACTACCAACTTAACAGCACACCTTAAAGCCCTGGAAGAAAAAGAAGTTAATTCACCCAGGAGTAGTAGAAGACAAGAAATCATCAAACTCAGGGCTGAAATCAATCAAGTAGAAACAAAGAGAACCATACAAAGAATCAACAAGACCAGGAGCTGGTTCTTTGAGAAAATCAACAAGATAGATAAACCCTTAGCCAGACTAACCAAAGGACACAGAGACAGTATACAAATTAACAAAATTAGAAATGAAAAGGGAGACATAACAACAGAAACTGAGGAAATTCAAAACATCATCAGATCCTACTACAAAGGTCTATACTCAAAACAACTGGAGAATCTGGAGGAAATGGACAATTTCCTAGATAGATACCAAATACCAAAATTAAATCAGCATCAAGTAGATCAGCTAAATAGTCCCATAACCCCCAAAGAAATAGAAGGGGTTATAGAAAGGCTCCTAACTAAAAAAAGTACAGGACTAGATGGTTTTAGTGCAGATTTCTACCAGACATTCAAAGAAGACTTAACACCAATACTCTTCAAACTATTCCACAAAATAGAGACAGAAGGGACACTGCCCAACTCATTCTTCGAAGCCACAATTACACTGATACCTAAACCACAAAAAGATCCAACAAAGAAAGAGAACTACAGGCCAATTTCTCTTATGAATATCGATGCAAAAATACTAAATAAAATTCTTGCCAACCGAATCCAAGAGCACATCAAAACGATCATTCACCATGATCAAGTAGGCTTCATCCCAAGGATGCAGGGATGGTTCAATATATGGAAATCCATCAATGTAATCCACTACATAAACAAACTAAAAGAAAAAAAACACATGGTCATCTCATTAGATGCTGAAAAAGCATTCGACAAAATTCAGCATCCTTACATGCTAAAAGTCTTGGAAAGAGCAGGAATTCAAGGCCCATACCTAAACATAGTAAAAGCAATCTACAGCAAACCAGTAGCCAACATCAAAATAAATGGAGAGAAACTTGAAGCAATCCCACTAAAATCAGGGACTAGACAAGGCTGCCCTCTCTCTCCATATCTTTTCAATATAGTACTTGAAGTTCTAGTGAGAGCAATTAGACAACATAAGGAAGTCAAAGGGATACAAATTGGAAAGGAAGAAGTGAAACTATAATTATTTGCAGACGATATGATAGTTTACCTAAGCAACCCAAAAAACTCCACCAGAGAACTTCTACAGCTGATAAACAACTTCAGCAAAGTGGCTGGTTATAAAATTAACTCAAGCAAATCAGTAGCCTTCTTGTACTCAAAGGACAAGCAGGCTGAGAAAGAAGTTAGGGAAATAACACCCTTCACAATAGCCACAAACAACATGAAGTACCTTGTCGTAACTCTAACCAAACAAGCGAAAGATCTGTATGACAGGAACTTCAAGTCCTTGAAGAAAGAAATCGAAGAAGACCTCAGAAGATGGAAAAATATTTCTTGCTCCTGGATTGGCAGGATCAATATAGTAAAATGGCCATCTTGCCAAAAGCAATCTACAGATTCAATGCAATCCCCATCAAAATCCCAACCGAATTCTTCATATCTAGAAAGAGCAATTCTCAAATTCATCTGGAGCAACAAAATACCCAGGATAGCTAAAACTATTCTCAACAATAAAAGGACTTCTGGGGGAATCAATATCCCTGACCTTAAGCAGTACTACAGAGCAGTGTTAAAAACTGCATGGGATTGGTACAGCAACAGGCAAGTAGGTCAATAGAATAGGATTGAAGACCCAGAAATTAACCCACAGACTTATGGTCACTTGATCTTTGATAAAGGAGCCACAACCATCCAGTGGAAAAAAGATAGCCTTTTCAACAAATGGTGCTGGTTCAACTGGAGGTCAACATGCAGAAGAATGCAAATTGACCCACTCTTATCTCTTTGCACTAAGATCAACTCCAAGTGGATCAAGGACCTCCACATAAAACCAGACACACTGAAACTATTAGAAAAGAAACTTGGGAAGATCCTGGAGGACATGGGCACAGGGGAAAAGTTCCTGAACAGAACACCAATAGCTTACACACTAAAATCAAGAATTGACAAATGGGACCTCATAAAATTACAAAGTTTCTGCAAGGCAAAGGACACTGTCAGAAGGACAAAATGGCAACCAACAAAGTGGGAAAAGATCTTCACCAACCCCACATCCGAAAGAGGGCTAATATCCAATATATACAAAGAACTCAAGAAGTTAGACCCCAAAGAACCAAATAACCCTATCGAAAAATGGGGTACAGAGCTAAACAAAGAATTTTCACCAGAAGAAATTCGGATGGCCGAGAAACACCTTAAGAGATGTTCAACATCATTAGTCATCAGGGAAATGCAAATCAAAACAACCCTGAGATTCTACCTCACACCAGTCAGAATGGCTAAGATTAAAAACTCAAGAGACAACAAGTGCTGGCGGGGATGTGGAGAAAGAGGAACACTCCTTCACTGTTGGTAGGATTGCAAAATGGTAAAACTGCTCTGGAAATCAGTTTGGCGGTTCCTCAGAAAATTGGGCATGTCACTTCCAGAGGACCCTGGCATACCACTCCTGGGCATATACCCAGAGGATTCCCCTGCATGCAATAAAGACACATGATCCACTATGTTTATAGCAGCCTTGTTTATAATAGCCAGAAATTGGAAGGAGCCCAAATATCCCTCAAAGGAGGAATGGATACAGAAAATGTGGTATATTTATACAATGGAATACTACTCAGCAATTAAAAATAATGAATTCATGCAATTTGTAGGTAAATGGTTAGACCTGGAAAATATCATCCTGAGTGAGTTAACCCAATCACAAAAGAATACACATGAAATGCAGTCACTGATAAGTGGATATTAATGAGCCCAGAAGCCCTAAATACTCAAGGCACAATTAGCAAGTCAAATGATTCCCAAGAAGAAAGGAGAGGACCCTGGGCCTGTAAAGATTGGATCTGGTTTTGTAGAGAAACCGTGGGGGGAGGGGGAATGATTGGGGAATAGTTGGGGGGAGAGGAATTATGGGACGTATGGTGGGGGGGACTGGGAAAGGGGAAAGCCTTTGGAATGTAAACATAGAATATAGAAAATAAAAATTTAAAAAAAAAGAAGTGTTCTCAACATAATAGGGATGCATATTTGACATTGAAATTTTAATTCTAGAAGAACTTTAAAAAATAAACTTTGAAAATTGAGGACAAGGTTACAAATGAATTAAAATAATTATGATAGTGGATTTGGGGACAATGGCTTGAGGGTTAGCTTAGCAGCTAAGAGCACTTACGGCCCTTACAAAAGACTGTATCAGGTTCCCAGCACCAGCATGTCTGATCACAACCATCTGCAGCCTCAGTCCTAAAGGATACAGCAGTCTCTTCTGGCCAACTCAGGCCTGGAATACAAGCAGTACATGTGCATATGTGCAGGCAAACACTCACACACAAAAATGAAATAAAAAATTAAAATGATGATGACTTTTATCTATAAAACCTATAATGATGTCTTTATTAGACTTAGTAACACTGTAAAACACCATGAGCAAAAGCAAGTTGGGGAGTAAAGGGGGTTTTCTTTGTTGGTTGGTTGCTTGGTTGGTTTGGGCTTACACATCCACATTATAGCCTACCACTGAAAGAAGTCAGGGCAGGAACTCAAGCAGGACAGGAATCTGTAGGTAGGAACTTACACATGGGCCATGGAAGAGTCCTGCTTTCCAGCTGCCCTCCTATAGACATCCATCCGAGGAGTGGCAACCACCCAAAATGTCCTGGGCCCTTCTGCACCAGTCACTAATTAAGAAAATGTCCACATTGGCCTGCCTACAGCCATAGCTTATGGAGATGTTTTCTCAATTAGGTCTTCCTCCTCTCAGATGACTTGCGCCAAGTTAACATGAAGTTAGCCAGCACAAATGTGCCAGGTCCTCGGGCATTATCTGCCAAAATAGTTCCAAGAGAAAGATTTAAAAGCCATGGTTTGTATGGAAAACGCTGGAGAAATGTAAGTTGAGACGGTGTCCCAAGATTGGTCCTAACATTTAACATGCAAGAAAGATGCCCTTATATAGAGCCTTTCTCAAAAAGAGTTACCAAATACGAATATTTTCTGGTTTAAAATGTTAAGATCTATTGGCTTGATACAGAGATACATTTCAGAATAAAATCCATGTGCACTAGTGAATACCACTCAGTTTTTCAAGTCTAGGCAATTTACAATGCCTAGATGCAAATGCTGGCTTAACATGTATTCATTTCATGCATCTTTCTCTCTATAGCACCTTCTTCCATATTAAAAAAAAACAGTGAGAATAATATACTCCATTGGTGTACTTATGGGAAAGAAAATGCACAAATGAGAGTTAATTGGATTATGAAAACATTCATTTTGGCCTAGTCCTTCTAATCTTTTCATCAAATAATTCATCTTGGGGTCAGTAAACATTTCATTAATATTTTATACTCTATTTAAGTTTCTAAGCCCTTATACTAATTTAAAATAAAAAAATTTACATTTATTTATTTATTTATTTGGTGTGTGTGTGTGTGTGTGTGTGTGTGTGTGTGTGTGTGCGCGCGCGCGCACATTTGAAAGCTCGACAACAACCTAAGAGATTAGTTCTCTCCTTCCACCATTTTAGGTTCTAGGGATTAACCCAGGTTGCTAAGCTTAATACAGTGCCTTCCCCTGCTGAGCCATTTGCTAGTCCCTGTTATACTAATTTAAAAGCTATTTACCACAGCTAAACTAAATAGAAAGAAGGAAAATGTGCTCATCTTGGGAGGTTCAGCTCACAGGCAGCATGAAATCAGGCAGCGACTGGAGTAATAATTTACACGGAGTTATAGTCTGCTTTCTTTCTCCCATTAAACTTCAACCTGTACCTGCTCAGAATCTGCCCTTTCTCACTTAGAATTCAGACCCAAGTATCAGTGACAAATAAAGCTATATTTTATTTGTAAAAATGTTTTAAGAATAAATACGCCCAGAAGCAATTGAATAGTTACACTTAATAGTTTAAGAACAATCCCAAATCTATTAAGTGATTTTAATATTTATGCCATTATATAAAATCAATACTTATACACAAATATGCTAGAATAAATGAGCACATACTCCCTAAACATTAAAAATATGTGAAAACAAACAGAGAAACCTCATTTACTATTGATGCTCTTGATTGTCAGAACACATACACATACGTGATTGAAAGCTGGGAAATGTTGTTTATTTCAAGGCCAAAGATGTGTTATAGAAAAAATTACTTCTAAAAACATACTACTTTTCCAATTTTAATGGCCCAGGCGCTGTAGTATATCCTTTAAGACCAGTTCTCAGGAGGCAGAGGCAGACAGATCTCTGTGAGTTCAAGGCTAGCCTGACCTAAATAGTAAGTTCAAGATTACTCAGGGAAACAGAGTGAGGCCCATCTCAAAAACATAAACAATAAAAAATGTAAGGGGACCGTGAAATGACTCAGTGAGTAAAGGCAAGTCTAATACCTAAGTTTAGTTCCTAGGACACACTTTGTAGAAGGCAAAACACAGCTCTCAAAAGTTTTCCTCCTAATTCCTGACATGCACTGTAGTACCTGCACACACACACACACACACACACACACACACACACACACACACACACACCTACACACAGAGAGAGCGAGAGAGAGAAACAGAGACAGAGATAGAGACAGAGACAGAGATAGAGACAGAGACAGAGACAGAGACAGAATGTTACTAATTTTTTAAGTTAATACTTTCTACATTATTATCTGTTTCAAAGCAATATTTCTTTGTATACATTATCAGTTTCATTTACCTTTTTAAAAAAAGATATGCATCGTGTGTGTGTGTGTGTGTGTGTGTGTGTGTGTGTGTGTTTATAAGCACTATGTGTGTGCAGGTTCCTAACAAGGCCAGGAGAGGGAGACAGATCCTCAAGATCTAGTTAACAAAAGGTTGTGAACTGCTTAGTGTGAGTTCCGGGGACCAAATGAGTTCTCTAGAAGAGCAGAATGTGCCCTAGACATCTGAGCCATAGCTCCAGGCACATAAGCTTCATAAGTGCACTTGTATAACGTGTTGTTTACTGGCACTTTTAATACAGACTTGTTATTTATAGGGCCCTCTACAAATTGCTTATTTTTTACTCTAAGGTTGATAAATTTGAAACCATGCCTACTTTACATGACCCTGGCAGACCACAGTACGTTGTGAGCACAGAGGAAAGTCGATTGAAAGGGAGACAGTCGTGATATTATCTTCTCAGATAGAAACACGCAAATATTTAAACATTCATAATCTCCTAAGTGCTGACATTTACCTCCTTTTCAAATCTGTAGCTGAGACTTACCTAATAAATTGCCTAGATTCATTGATTCTTTTAAATATTTGCCAAATTTAGACACTGTGTAACCCTTCTAAGTTTACTTTATTCTTATAAAGAATGTAAATTTACCCAATTAAAAACAAAAGCTATTTACAAGCTGTCTTGACACAAGTTAAACTATTTAAAAAAAAACAATAATGAACTTTAAAACTGATAACACAAGCCCTAAGTTTTAAGTAATGACTATACCTTAATTTCCCAAGGATAGTGCTAATGTCTCTTTGTAAACTTTCTTTCAATAATTAAAAAAAAAAAACTAAGATACTCAGAACTCAGTTTTTTTCAGTTTTCTCAAGAACTTCTTCCGTTGAGGAATGCAACAATTTTAAGTACATGCACAGTAAGGATAACAAGTGTCTTTCTTCTGCAGAACCAAATTTGTGATCATTATAAAATTTCTTCCTAAATCTCTAGCAAAATATACATTACCTTCACGTCTACTTTTTTTGATATTACTGTTGTCACATTAGTTTCTTTCCATTATTGTTTATAAATCTGCATGTTTCCTTTTATTTTCAACTAATATTTATGTTTATTTAAAATAGACACTATGCACGTAGTATACACTTAAATCTTGCTTTTGACCTAGTCTAATCACTTCAACCAATAATTGTAATTTTAGTTTGTTCATATTATTTAACTACTGATACTATTGGACTCAATTTTATACCTGTCTACTACTAATGTATTTTTATACTATTTTCCTTCATTCTTACTGTCTTAGATTATCTTTAATAACTCATTGAAGTTACCCATTGGGATTTTAGCTACATATGTTCAATTACTGTTAGAATTTATTATAATATAAATGCTTGGTTTGTAACAGTCTACACACACATATATGCACATGTAAAGTTATATATGTATAATGTATATATATATACATATATATGTATATATATTCATACATACACACACACACACACACACACACACACATATATATATATATATATATATATATAATCAATAGTTTCAAAGATAGCTTCCTATTATCCTTGTCATTCATCTTATGGTACTAAGTCACCACAAGCAACATGAAATTGTACATAATTCATGTGCTGTGAAGAAATCTTCTAAAGAGCATGTGTTTTACTTTCAACTATAAATTCTAAAGATAATTACTCTATGTGTGGAAGAAAAAAGATTCATTTGTCTTTGCCATACTTACTATTACCAAAGGTTGTTCTAAACAGAGCACCTGTTAGAGTTCTCAGGGCACACAAAGGCCTTCTCTGCTTTGTTTTTTGGGTTTATTCAGCACTGAGGACTTGATGAATTAATTTGTGTGGGCTTCATTAAATGTGCACTGACTGGAGGCAGCAGTTACATTCTGAGTGACTCATCAAGTAATTACAGTTACTTTTAGTATAATGAAGCTAGCAGTGGTATTAGCCACTTTCTAAACTGTAGACTTCTAAACTGACAATAATCACTCTATGGCTTCTTGCCAGGCCTGGCCACTAATGTTGGACATCGTAGACAGCATCCCTGACTTGGTTCTTAGCAAAGGGTGGTCCTCTACCCTCAAGACAGGGATGTGAGAATGCCAGCTATAAAGAAGGGAGATGCATCAGTTCTTAAACATAGCCTTCTAAGACTGAAAGCACCACTGCAGAGCACAGAAGCATGCGGAAGTGTTGTCTCCTTGAGCTCTCCCTCTGGTTCCAGATGGCATTTGCTCTGTCTCACCATGCCCCAAACAGCTAGATATTCACAAAGCCTTTAATATGAGAAAAAAACACATTCATTTATCTTCCCTCTGCAGCATCAAATGCATGGTAAGAACAGGTTATGGATTTCACCTCAAGGTCTGAAAACAAATGGCTCCATTTCTGGATTCTAGCCACAGCTGTGTCCCAGTGCTGGTTTTAAAATGAGCATACCCAAGGCAGTGTTGTTCTAACCAAGCTCTGCATTAGCAGGGTAAGAGTTAGCCAGTGGATCATGGTGGGATTTGGGGGTGTTTTTGTCAAACAATTTAAAACATCAGAAAATATGCCTGTATGAAACAATAGTTTGAGTATTGTTTCTTGAAACTTTATTTGCTCAGTGTATATGTATATGTAACAGGCTATAATATAAAGTATAGTTCACATAATTAACAAAATTGATAAGCCAATGTATTGAATAACTTTGGATTATTTATTGGGGGAGCATGCATGTTTAATGGTCTGAGTGGGAAAAAGAAATACTTATGCTCTAGGAAGCAAAAATAAAAAAATAAAAACAATATTTAAGTGGCAAAAAACACATTTTACCTCAATGAAAGAACAATTCTTTCCCAATAGCAAAATGAAGAAATGGGTCTTCACTAAAGAGGTCGAGAGGCAGTTGGCCCTGTGTGAGTCCTGGGAATAGGCTCTCTTCCACTGGAAGCAGCCTGGGATGATGCCCCTTTTGGATGTCATCTTAGCAATTATTTTTTTACAGGAACCCTCAAATACCCAAACTACTGACTTCTACTATTGAGCTTTCAATTTTTAATCTATAGAAAAACAATTTCTATAACAGGGACCTTTTCCTACACTTACATATAATGCCTCTTATTTTAGAATAGTACTTTCAGGGTTTGGGACTTAGCAATTCTGAAAAGGCAGAAAGTAGATTTTAGATGAAACCTAGTTCAGTCTATTTCCCAGACTTTATTGAAAACAACAACAACAACATCATGTTTTACAAAATGTGTAACTTCCTGCAGTTACATTGAACAGGTTACCTGGAAGGGAAGCTGGGAGTGTATGGGAAGGCAGCGAGAGAAGAACAAGACCAAGACAACAGTTGCTGCTCAAGGTCCCAAGGTTTATGTAGGACTCAGAATTTAAAGTTTCACGCGAGACTTCCTCCCCCAAATTTCAAGGTCTGTTTAGGAGAACTAGTCTGACTGCTTCACTGCTCAGGCAGCTGGGCAGGTCACCTGCTTAATTCAGGAATTTGTAGATCTGTAGGAACAATGAACTTCACCTTGGTCTAAGTGCTCCACCCTAGGTGTGTGTGTTTGGGGAGGGGGGGAGTATGGCTAACACAGGTCTGGAATTCCCACTCAAGGGCTAGGAGGGGGAGACTCAAATGAACAAAACTAAACTAAATCTAATAATACTAGTTACAGTGAGAAATAGTTGAGAAAATACCCTTCACATTTCCATGGGTGATTTCAGCTCAGCATGTTTTAAAATGAGAAATATTTCAGATCCAGACCTGGACCAAGTATCTGATTAACAAAAGTTGAAAATCTGAATTTAATAATAATAATAATAATAATAATAATAATAATTTTGAATAGAACAAAATTCCATCCTGAGGCTGACAATATCATTTTGGTAAAGAAACATACAGAGTATAATGTTCAGTAGAACTGGAACAATACCATTTGTTTCAATGTGAAGGAGGCTTTTGAAGAAGAATTGGCTACAAAGCACACAGGGAGGAAATGCTGGTCATCTGGTCTACCTCCTTTTCAATTCTCTCTCTCTCTCTCTCTCTCTCTCTCTCTCTCTCTTTCTTCCTCCCTTCCTTTCTGTCTTTTCTTCTTTTATGGCCCTTAAACTTACTGGTATCTTTTCATGAAAAGTCATTTTAATTTCATCAAATCCCACAGTCAGTTCTTTGGGTCAGAAGCACATTTTACTCTGGTTGCTCCCTTGGCTAATTAATCTTTCCAGGCCCTTGACTCTCTAATCTCTTAGGCCTCAGTAGGATTTTCCAAGGTTCAGACTGAAGCAATGCAGGGCCACCCACTTGTCTTTTCTCCTTGGTCAGAGGAAAATAGGCTGCCATACTTAATTATTAGTCTCAAGTTCCTATTTTACTCATGAATTTTAACTCTTCGTTCCAATGCATTAAGCTCTCAAATTTCATTTCCAAGAGAGTTTCTACAGAGTGCAACAGCTTTATTCTCCTGATGCCCACCAAAGCATGTTTATAGAGCAGCTTATAGGTTTTATGTGTATTTTATTTTATTCTGTTCTTTATCATAGTTGGAATTTTCTGATTTTCTATCTCAAATCTACCACCTAGTCTTAGTCCGACTAATTGCCACCAATGAGTGATTGACATAATTAACCACATCTTCTTGCTTTCTACCCAAAATAGCTGTACCAGAAGGAAGAGAGCAGGAATCATGGTTAGAGACTAGTGCAGACATACCTGTGGCCTGCTGCTGAAAAGGACAGACATATGGAGAGCTCTTAGGGACTAATCCTGATTCCAGGATATTTCAGATATTGTGCCCTGACAGTGACTCACAATTAGAGGACAGCTCTGAGTCAGATGCCTGTAGGTTATGTCCTAGCTCTATTGTACCTATATGGAGGAACAGAAGCAAATAATTAGCTTTTACAGTTCTCACTTCCTATTAGAATGAAAAGATGCCATGGACAAAGCTCTTTGTCTTATCATGAAGTATTAACTGTCGTTATTTCCATCAGCAGGATATCAGTAAATTTTTTCATTGCTTCTCGCACATATGTGGGAGGCTCTTAATGTTTTAGGCACATTTTGGTTAAGAATAACTTCCCTGAGTTTTCCAATCGAGACCTTTATATTTCTGATACTTTCTTTGAAGTAAGTCACCTT
Source organism: Apodemus agrarius (assembly GCA_964023405.1). NCBI lineage: Eukaryota > Metazoa > Chordata > Mammalia > Rodentia > Muridae > Apodemus > Apodemus agrarius. The sequence continues at coordinate 61,254,624 of OZ030019.1, read as the reverse complement.
AAAAATAGAAATATAATTCAAGGCCAACCAAAGGAACAGAATTCTTGTTACTCAGACTAAGTTTTCTTTCCTCAAATTCAAAAATCAATAATTATTGTGGTCAGTACCATGGGAGATCCAAAAAAAGACATACTTCCCTTTGATTCTGTGAGGCTCATCACACACATAGACACACACACACACACACACACACACACACACACATACACACACAAGCAGAATCAGTGTATAGGATGGAATGTAACTAAGAACCTGCAGATTTCAGGCTGGAAATTAACAGGGCTCTAGTTCCAGGCACTGAATACTGCCAGTATTCATTAACTAAAATCACTAATAACATACCATTAACACCAGAAACTGCATGACTGGCAGCACAAGACAATAATGCTCAGAATAAAAGTGGGTTATCCTTTTCACCCATCAGCAAGTTGCTTCGGGAAAGAGCCAGAGTGAGATGAATGGAATGAGGAGGGCCTTTCCCCTCCACACCCCAATGATAGGAGTAACACACAATCGAGATCTTGTGATACTCTGACATTACTTACCAGAAAGCAATCTTATCTGAAAGATTCCCTCCAAGGCCTTCTCCATCTTTCATCTTTATAAATACACTGTGTCCCCTTAGATCCTTGTCACCTCTCCTATTAATTGATGGCAAGAGACTATTTGTTCAGATCTCAGCATATCTGCTTGGAACAGAAGACCAACTGGAAGGTGAAGAAAATACAATTCCTTCTTCTCAGATAAGCACCTCTCCTTTGTTACCTTCTCTTTGGGTCTAAGAAAGTCTATGGCTTGAAAAAGAAACCCTCCTTGAAATCTTCATATGAAAGGGAGTGAAAAGCTGGCACCATTCACCCACCTAGAGCAATATATTCAGCTATTATAGTACAATGACAGAGAAAATCTGCATTGAGTTGAAATTTCATTATCCTACCGGATATTAAAATCCTGATATCAAGGTTGTCAACATTGTGATAACAAATACAGGCCTAAAAGCAATTGCTTCTTGGAACCCATCTTTAACCATCATTTATAATTCAGTAATATGCCTACTAGCCTGGATGCTAATATTGATTAGCTGCCAACTGCATTAATCAACTGCAGACAGCCAAAACCTTAGAAAGAATCACAAACACAAGGAGAAACCCAGGGCAGTATCAGCAGAGCAATTATGCCAAGGGGAAAAATTGTTTGTTTGTTTGTTTTTTTTTTTGGTCAACTTCTGTTCTTAGTAATAATAATAATAATAATAATAATAATAATAATAGCAATAGTAATAATAATAATAATGTATAATTTCAATAGAATGGAGACTTTTTTATACCTTTAGTGAGAAACCCTTGTGACAAGATTCAAGTTGTAAGGCAGAACTATCTCAAAAAGTTTGGCATATATTTTCCATGTTGCAGAAGCCATCATTACTAAACCCTGAACAATGATAGGTATCATGTCACACTGTCTTAGGTTAGAAGATGGACAAAGCATGGGCTAATTGCTTGGGTATTGCTGTGTGCACTTGTCCAAAATAAGACATAAGTAAATGTCTTTCTTCTGTTTGTGAAAAAAGCCTAAGCAAGTCCCCCAAGATGACTTCTACAATGGCTTCTACCAGCTACCAGACCATACTTTAGCAAACCCCAGGATATAGATGTGCGAAAAGGCTGAACAATTTTACTGGCCAATTTTATGAATTAATAATAGCCTTGACATGGCCCCCAAATTCCAATTATAAGTAAGAAATTAATTATTTAAGTTTTTATTGTTATAATTATTTGCATGTGTATGTTTGCAGGTATGTACCTATAGATGCAGGCACCTATAAGGCCAGAAGTATCAGTCCCCACTAGCCCTGAAACCAGGGGCAGTTGTAAACTTCACAACATGGGTGCATAAACCAAACTTGAGCCCTCTGTAAAAGCAGTGCGGGCACGTAACCATAATTTCTCCAGCCCCAAGAATGAAATCACCAAATCGAGGGCAGCTGACTCTCCAGAATTCAAGGATGGCTAGCTAGTATCTGAGTACCTTCTTCCTGTCACCAGGCTGCGTTCTGTGTTTTGCCTAGAGATAACTCTTATAGTTCCTAAGTGTCCCCTTATGTGCCTACCAGAGTAAGGGGGGATGCTATTGTACCATCAAGTACAGCCTACTTTCCACCCTAACAAATGTCAAATATGGAGTAAGAACCGATTTGAGCAGAACAGATAAGATGGTAGAAGAATGCTAAAATGCATAGTATGTGGCACAGTTGATTCAGCCTACTGGGACTTAGGGTCAGAAAGGACTTGTTTTCCATTACTGTTTTTATTTGTGAACTCTTAGGGATTAGTCTGGTCTCTTCTGGCCTTGGGGTGCATGAGTCTATTGTAATTTTCAAATCCTGTAATTTGGTGATTTCTAAAGACTCCACAGGAAAGTTAAGTTAATAGCCCCTTTGAAAAAGTTAAAAGTAGATTCTTTCCTTAGGATCAATATGAAATTTATTTGCAATATTTTCTAAAAACTATCAACAACAAAGGCACTGGAGGAATGGTTCATCAGTCAAGGGCACTGGCATTCATTCCCAGCACACACATGGCAGCTCAGGGTCATCTGTAACTCCAGTCCCAGGACATCTCATGTGATCTGGCTTCCAGGAGCACCAGGTACACATGTGGTATGCATATAGAGCACCCATATATAAAAACTAATTTAACTAAAGATTTTAAAAGAAACAACAAAGAGAGAGCAGAAACATCATAAGCCTAGCAGATGGGAAGGGGCGCCATTAATTGTGAGGTCTTGGATTTGCATGTAACAACCAGCACTGCAGCTGTGACTGTTACCTGTTTCCTGTACAAGGGAAGCCAGTTGAGACTCCAGTGTGGATGAGTCCCCTTGAATTTAATGCCTTGACTGGTGACTGACACTTACTGGAGGAAGTCAACAGATTAGTAACTTGCAAGTGATGTCTTTACAGAAAGAGAGGGACAGGTAGGTAGGCTTTCTAGGTGTACACATATCTGGGCTAAATATATCTTGAAAGGGACACTGTCTCAGGGTTTGCCAAAGATTTAGGTTATTCTGATAGGAAGAACTATGAGGTCCACACTTCACATGTGTGCGCGCGCGCGCGCGCGCGCACACACACACACACACACACACACACACACCTTCATAGAAATATATAAATATATCAAGGAATTTCAACTCCGAAATCCCAGAGGAAGAGTCTAAAGAGATCGTAGTACTTATTAGCTGTCTCCTATTATGCAAAATAAGTGCCATCAAGTTGGCAAAACAACACAGTCTTATTTTCCTCCCAGTTTTATGAGCCAGGAATCTAGATATGGTTTCCTTGTATCACCCATGAGGAGACTATGATTGGTGTATTGGTTGGAGTTGTGGTCCCGTTCAAGCAGGGGAGAAAGGGTGCAATTCCAATCTTCTGGTGTATGGACAGCGGCACTCAGTTCCTTGTGTCTTGCTTAGGTTCTTAGCATCTCACTGCTGGACTCCCTCATCACTACCACACAGAACTTAGCACAGGCAGGTCACTCTAAGAGTGTAATGTGAGGCCCCAGATGCTGCTCAGACCACAATGCTTTGCAGCAGCTCTGCCTTTTCACACCACTGCCAGGTACATTCCACTGTCTGTCTGTAAGTTCTTAGCTAAAACACTTCCAGTGCCAGGATATCTCGCCTGTTTACGTCAAAAGTACACTGGTCCTTCACACTGGGACTGAGGGGATGTGAATAGAAAGGTAAATGAGAAATTCATTTTTCTTGTTGTAAAAGATGCATCAAGAAGACAAGAAAGACATAAAGCTAAAAAGGTTTAGCAATTATCCTTGAGGGCCAAGACTTTTATTTTTTCAATTTTTCTCTATTTTAGAGTTTACCAAGAAGTGTCAGCATCTTCCAAATAGGAAAAGCAGTAAAAATGTTAGGAGATATACGTTTAAATCCTGCTTACCTGGGTCCTTCTTAATTCTGACCCTTGGGCAACTTAAAATTTTTGCTTAGATACAGTGTTCTCGTTCTTAACTGTGAGTCAATGAGTTAATTATGAAGATTAAGTAGGTGAGAATATATATACTATATTGTTAATGAACATTATTTGTATACCTCATATAGACATTAAAGACCTGGCAGACCCAATGAATTACCATCACTTTCATGCTGAGGAAGAATGGTATGAGACTTAATTCCTCCTCCTTTCAATAACTCATAATCGAGAAAGCACAGCATTTCTCAAGAAAGGACAACAAGAAGACGAGTAAATGAATGTTACAGCTTTCTCAGAAAGAGCGACTGTTCCAGTTGGCCATTAAGTACTCACGTACTGGAAACCTGAGGAAACTTCATATGTTTTAGATAAATATTCTGCCATAGGCAGTGGCTACACACCAAAATTTTATCATGAAATGCAATTATTAACTCTGAGTTTAGTATCAGACCCCATAGATTATTCTTGGTCATGATGCAAACATTAGTAGTTATTACTTAAGACATTTTTAAGTTAAGATATCACTTTTAAGATTGATACTGTGCTCTGTGTTTGTGAAGATTAGTAGTATTAATAATGGACAAGTTAGACTTTAAGGCGAACACGGTTAGAAATAAAAATAATACAAAATAATTTTAAAATATCAATCAAGTGACTATATAGATAGTGAACTATTATATGCCTAGTTCCACTAGTGCTTAAGTGGATAAAATTAAAATAGACCCAGCTGCAATGAAATGTCTCACAGCCCTCTGGGTCTTCTGAATCTTACAATTGGTAGTGAGTCTTACATTCATGTTCGTATGGAAAACCATAACTGGACTTTGTGAGATTACATGAATTTGAGGCGGGAGTCAGCATGGAGGGAGAAATGGATGTGACCAATGTGTTCATAAATGAAATTCTCACCATAAAATTTGTAAAACCTCCTGAACTGAAGTTATGGGCAGTTGTACATCTTCCAATATGGCCTCATGGAAGCAAACTCAGGCTCTTAAAGAGCAGCAAGCACTCTTAACTATTGAGTCGTCAATTCTACCCAACAGAAGATGTTTAAATTGTGTGTTCAGACTTACTAATAAGGGAAATGTAAAATAAATTAATAGTGAAACATTGTCTTGTGTCCATCTAATTGTCAAATAGAAGAAACAGCCTGGTCAGCTGGAGCATCTTCATCAGAATTATTAATGTGCCCACTTGGAATCAGTAATGTCCCTTCTTCATGGAGTTCTAAACAAATGACTTCATATTGTCTCAAAAGTATCTGGATAAGAATATTCATTGCACCACTGGTAAAACTACTCAAAAAGAAGAAAGCATTGGAAAATAGATATTTTTATATATCCCGAAGTATCCAATTATAATAGCTGTGTCCCAATAAATTATATAAATACACTGAATAAAGAAAAATAAAGCTGGGCGGTGGTGGCGCACACCTGTAATCCCAGCACTTGGGAGGCAGAGGCAGGCGGATTTCTGAGTTCAAGTCCAGCCTGGTCTACAGAGTGAGTTCCAGGACAGCCAGGGCTACAAAGAGAAACCCTGTCTCGAAAAACAAAAAAGAAAAGAAAAAAGAAAAGAAAAAGAAAAGAAAAGAAAAATAAATAGCAGATTTGGGGCAGTTTGTAAATAATGTGAAAAGGTAAAACTAATATTTGTTTTGTTGTCAAAGTGTTCACATCCATTAACAGCATTAGAAGATGAAATGTGGGCCTAAGAGATGGCTCAGTGGTTAAAGGGGATGTACATCCAGAAATGAAGATCTCAGTTCAAATTCTAAGAACCCCCATAAAAGCCAGCTCCATAGCCTGAGTGTCTGCAATCCCAGCACTTCTATATCAAAACGAGAGGATAGAGACAGGAATCGTCAGAAGTCCAAGGGCTAACCTTATGCAACAGGAAAACAAAAGAGACCTTGTCTATGGCAAGGTAGAAGAAAAGCGATGACTTAGCTCTGTCCTCTGACACTGTGGTTCACCACATCACATTTATACACACACACACACACACACACCACCACCACCACCACCACACCACCACACCACACACCACACACACACACATGTACACACATACACGCACGCCACACACATGGCACACTAAAACACCACATATACACACAGATATAACTCCCACACTCACATATACAAGTGCCCTCAAAACACAAATACACAGACATGCTCATGTGCACATATTCTCTCTCCCTCTCCCTCTCCCTCTCCCTCTCCCTCTCCCTCTTCCTCTCCCTCTCCCTCTCCCTCTCCCTCTCCCTCTCCCCCCCTCCTTCTCTCCTCCTCCCTCTCTCTCTGTGAATATATGTGTCTGTGTTTGTGGAAGAGAGAGTTATAAAACCTTTTGTAAAGATTCAAGGTACAACTGAACACTCAATTGGGGCAGGGGGATGACTGGAATGGCCTGCAAGGTATGGAAAGAAAGAAAAGAAGATAAGTTTGAACTTCAGCTGTGTTCCTCTGGCGAGTTGTTTCCTCTTAGGAAAACATAGCTATTTGAGAAAGCAGATCCGAGATCGTCCTGATAGCCATTTTATCATTCTTTCCTGGTTGCTGGATGCCATCAAAGGGTGTCTAGACAGCTAGGATCTGAGTCTCTGGCACTGAGGGGATTTCCAGATAATGAACTTCTAGTTTTACTCTGGCTAAGAACTCCACCCGTAATGAAGAAGCCACAAATGGTAAGGAACAGAACAGAGCTGCCACGCCCTCACCTCGTAACTGCTTTCTCCAAGTCTAGTGCCAGTGAGTCAAACAGAAGCTTCTAGTGTCTCTCTTCATCGCACACACTCCAAGGTTCAGCAACTTTGACTGTGGTCCACCAATCACCATGCCCTTTCCATATCCTACACAGCTTTTGAAATCACTCCAATGTTGCCTAATTCAATTTGTGCCTGTGAGTTCAGCCTCTCCCTAACAGGGCACTAAAATTTCTGTGGAGATTTTGAGAAATAAAATTATATACATGCTTATATCTGATCTTCTTAAACTGTAGAAATAAATACTTGCTGTTTAAGACTCAATTTTGGGGGATGACAGCCACTTAAGCAAACTTAAACAGAAATAGTAAAATCTTCCTTTTCCATCCCACAGATACGTAGGGCATGCTTTTATGTGGTAGCATGAGGATAGATCCTATAGGATATGGCCCGATGGCCATACACAGAAACACGAATGAAAATTTTCCTCTAAATACTACTCAGCAATTAAAAACAATGAATTCATGAAATTCTTAGGCAAATGGTTGGAACTGGAAAATATCATCCTAAGGGAGGTAATTTATTCACAAAAGAATACACATGGAATGCAGTCACTGATAAGTGGATACTAGCCCAGAAACTCTGAATACCCAAGACAAAACTCACATATTAAATCATCCTCAAGAAGAAGGAGAGGGCCCTGATCCTGGAAAGGCTTGATGCAACATTGTAGGGGACTACCGGGACAGAGAAGTGGGAGGGGGTTGATTGGGGAAAGCGCTGAGGGAAGAGGGCTTAGGGGACTTATGAGGATGCGGGAACCGGGAAAGGGAAAATCATATGGAATTTAAACAAAGAATATCAAAAAATAAAAAATAATAATTTAAAATAATGTTTTAAAAAAGAAAAATTTCCTCAAATAACATGTGCAAAGATTTTCCCTGGGATAGCCTGAATCCATTGACATTGGTATTTTGGATCTTGGGTTCCTAAAGATATTTCTTCTGCTGAGAAGCAAAGAAGTCCTGTTAAAGAGTCTCAGTTCATTAACATTCTAGTCAAGTTACTATCTCTCACACTGCATGAATTATGCCATACCCAAAATGAACACCAAAGATTGGTGAGTAGTTTGTAATTAACTTTTGTCATTCCAACAGAATATTTTAGCAGCAAAAAATAAAACCAAACTAAGAGTTTTTGATGATTAAAAAAAAATCACTATAGAAATGTGACTCAAATGTCACCTACGTGTGATGATGCACGCCTGCAACCCCGGAAGTCAGTAGGCAGAGGCAAACAAAATAAAGAAAAGCAACAAAAACTGCGTTCATCAGAATAAGCCTGAATCAGAAACACAAGGACTGTATGTTTTCTCTAATATACATAACCTCAACTTTAAAAAAAATAAAAGTAGAAGTAATTTTGGAGGAAGAGGAAGAAGGCCAGTGGGAAGGAGAAAAAGAGAAGAGACAGTAATAAGAGGGGTGACTGTGATCAAAGTCTACAACATGTGTAAAAAATAATTAAAAATACGGTGTTATAAAATAAATTCCAGCTTCTGGCTATTATAATTAAGGCTGCTATGAACATAGTGGAGCATGTATCCTTATTGCATGCCGGGGAATACTCTGGGTATATGCCCAGGAGTGGTATAACAGGGTCCTCTGGAAGTGTCTGCCTAGTTTTCTGAGGAACCGCCAGACTGATTTCCAGAGTGGTTGTACCAGCGTGCAATCCCACCAGCAGTGGAGAAGTGTTCCTCTTTCTCCACATCCTTGCCAACACCTGCTGTTTCCTGAGTTTTTCATCTTAGCCATTCTGACTGGTGTGAGGTGAAATCTCAGGGTTGTTTGCGTTTGCATTTCCCTAATGACTAATGATGTTGAACATTTCTTAAGGTGCTCCTCAGGCATTCGAAGTTCTTCAGGTGAAAATTCTTTGTTTAGCTCTGTAACCCATTTTTTTTAAAGAACCCAGATGTCCCTCAATGGAGGAATGGAGACAGAAAATGTGGTATATTTACACAATGGAATACTACTCAACATTTAAAAACAATGAATTTGAGAGGTAGCGGCGGGCCTCCATATTGCAACCAGGACACAGCTGGAAAGGCCCAGGTAAACACCCCTTCCAGGGCTACACTCACGGTGGTATCTGCTAGGGTCTCGGAGCCAAGCAGGCAGAGTCCCGCCTAGGCTCTGTGGGACATCCCTGAGCCCTCTGGCGAGCACCAAGGCTGCTTTCTGCAACCAGCTCGCCGGCCCCTGGACCAGCAGTAGCAGCAGGCCTCCATATTGCAACCAGGACACAGCTGGAAAGGCCCAGGCTCTGTGGGACATCCCCGAGCCCTCTGGCGAGCACCAAGGCTGCATTCTGCAACCAGCTCGCCGGCCCCTGGACCAGCAGTAGCGGCGGGCCTCCATATTGCAACCAGGACACAGCTGGAAAGGCCCAGGCTCTGTGGGACATCCCCACCCTCTGGTGAGCACCTAGACTGCGTTCTGCAACCAGCTCGTCGGCCCCTAGACCAGTGGTGTAGCGGCGGGCCTCCATATCGCAACCAGGACACAGCTGGAAAGGCCCAGGCTCTGTGGGACATTCCCGTGCCCTCTGGCGAGCACCGAGGCTGCATTCTGCAACCAGCTCGCTGGCCCCTGGACCAGCGGTAGCAACGGGCCTCCATATTGCAACCAGGACATAGCTGGAAAGGCCCAGGTAAACACCCCTTCCAAGGCTACCCTCACGGGGGATCTGCTAGGCTCTCGGAGTTCCTTGCAACCAGGACACAGCTGGAGAAGCCCAGGTAGACAGACTCCAACAGGGGCTACAATCGCATGGGTGGCAGCCAGCTTATGATCCCTTAAAGCAGCAGTCACACATATTCACCAGTAGAGAAACAACAGGTGAACCCAGCCTCACAGGAGATTCAAACACCAGCCACTGACAACAAGGCCAACTAAAACCAGAAATAACCAGATGGCAAAAGGAAAACGAAGGAACGTTACTAACAAAAATCAAGGCAACATGACAGCATCTGAACCCAGTTCTCCAACAACAGGAATCCCTGGATACCCTAAAACACCAGAAAAACAAGACTTGGATATAAAATCACTGGTCAGGATGCTGGTAGCTGAACACATAGAAAAATCTCGTAAAGAGATAGAGGAGAAAATGGATCAAAAGTTAGAAGCCTTTACGAGGCAAATACAAAAATCACTTCAAGAAATGCAGGAGAAGATGGATCAAAGAGAAGAAGGCAATAAGGAAGAAAGACAAAAGTCACTTAAAGAACTACAGAAGAACGTGGGCCAACAAGTAGAAGCTATGAAAGAGGAAGCACAAAAATCTATTAAAGAAATACATGAAAACACAATCAAGCAAGCGAAAGATCTGAGCACATCCATCCAGATACTAAAAACAGAAGTAGAAACAACTAAGAAATCACAGAGGGAGACAACATTGGAGATAGAAAACCTGGGGAAGAAATCAGGGGCCATAGACGCAAGTATCAACAATAGAATACAAGAGATAGAAGACAGAATCTCAGAAGCCGAAGATACCATAGGAACCATTGATTCAACAGTCAAAGAAAATACTAAATGCAAAAAGGTGGTAACCCAAAACATCCAGGAAATCCAAGACACTATGAGAAGACCAAACCTAAGGATTATAGGTATAGACGAGAGTGAAGATCTACAAGTTAAAGGGCCAGCTAATATCTTCTATAAAATTATGGAAGAAAACTTCCCCAACCTAAGGAGAGAGATGCCCATGAATATTCAAGAAGCCTATAGAACCCCAAACAGACTGGACCAGAACAGAAATACATCCCGTCACATAATAATCAAAACTCCAAATGTAATAAACAAAGAAAGAATACTAAAGGCAGCAAGAGAAAAAGGCCAAGTAACATATAAAGGAAAACCTATCAGAATAACACCAGACTTCTCACCTGAGACCATGAAAGCTAGAAGATCCTGGGCAGATATCATGCAAACTCTAAGAGAACACAAACTTCAGCCAAAACTACTTTACCCAGCAAAACTCTCAATTGCCATTGATGGAGACATTAAGGTATTCCATGACAAAACCAAATTTGCAAGATATCTCTCCACAAATCCAGCCCTACAAAGGATAATAGGGGGAAAACACCAAGGCAAGGACGGAAACTACACCCGGGAAGAAGCAAGATAGAAACCTCCTCTCATCAAACCCAAAAGAAGATAAACTCTCGAATATAAAAAATAAATAAGATAAATAAATATAATTTCAAAAATGTCTGGAGGTAATAATTACTATTCCTTAATATCTCTTAACGTCAATGGACTCAATTCCCCAATAAAAAGACATAGATTAACAGACTGGATACGGAAACAGGACCCTACATTTTGCTGCATACAGGAAACACATCTCAGTGTTAAAGACAAACACTGCCTTAGAATAAAAGGCTGGAGGACAATTTTACAAGCAAATGGTCTCAGGAAACAAGCTGGAGTAGCCATTCTAATATCAGATAAAATTGACTTTCAACCTAAAATCATCCAAAGAGACTCAGAAGGTCACTTCTTGCTGGCCAAAGGGAAAATCCACCAGGAAGAGCTCTCAATACTGAACATCTATGCTCCAAATGCAAGGGCACCCTCCTTCATAAAAGAAACCTTACTAAAGCTTAAAGCACACATTACACCTAACACAATAATTGTGGGTGACTTCAACACCCCACTCTCCTCAATGGACCGATCAGGAAAGCAGAAACTAAACAGGGACACAGTGAAACTAATTGAAACTTTGGACCAATTGGATTTAACAGATATATATAGAACATTTCATCCTAAAGCTAAAGAATATACCTTTTTCTCAGCACCGCATGGTACCTTCTCCAAAATAGACCATATAATCGGTCACAAGACAGAGGTCAACAAATACAAGAAGATCGAGCTAATCCCATGCCTCCTATCAGATCACCATGGAGTAAGAGTGGTCTTCAATAGCAACAAAAACAACAGAAAGCCCACATACACATGGAAACTGAACAATACTCTACTCAATGACACCTTGGTCAAGGAAGAAATAAAAAAAGAAATCAAAGACTTTTTAGAATTCAATGAAAATGAAGGTACAACCTACCCAAATCTATGGGACACAATGAAAGCAGTGCTAAGAGGAAAACTCATAGCTCTAAGTGCATCCAAAAAGAAACTGGAGAGAGCATACACTAGCAGCTTAACGGCACACCTTAAAGCCCTGGAAGAAAAACAAGTTAATTCACCCAGGAGGAGTAGAAGACAAGAAATCATCAAACTCAGGGCTGAAATCAATCAAATAGAAACAAAGAGAACCATACAAAGAATCAACAAGACCAGGAGCTGGTTCTTTGAGAAAATCAACAAGATAGATAAACCCTTAGCCAGACTAACCAAAGGACACAGAGACAGTATACAAATTAACAAAATTAGAAATGAAAAGGGAGACATAACAACAGAAACTGAGGAAATTCAAAAGATCATCAGATCCTACTACAAAGGTCTATACTCAAAACAACTGGAGAATCTGGAGGAAATGGACGATTTCCTAGACAGATATCAAATACCAAAATTAAATCAGCATCAAGTAGACCAGCTAAATAGTCCCATAACCCCTAAAGAAATAGAAGGGTTTATAGAAAGCCTCCCAACCAAAAAAAGTACGGGACCAGATGGTTTTAGTGCAGAATTCTACCAGACCTTCAAAGAAGACTTAACACCAATACTCTTCAAACTATTCCACAAAATAGAGACAGAAGGGACACTGCCCAACTCATTCTTCGAAGCCACAATTACGCTAATACCTAAACCCCAAAAAGATCCAACAAAGAAAGAAAACTTCAGGCCAATTTCTCTGACGAATATAGATGCAAAAATACTAAATAAAATTCTTGCTAACCGAATCCAAGAGCACATCAAAACGATCATCCACCATGATCAAGTAGGCTTCATCCCAGGGATGCAGGGATGGTTCAATATACGGAAATCCATCAATGTAATCCACTACATAAACAAACTGAAAGAAAAAAACCACATGGTCATCTCATTAGATGCTGAAAAAGCATTGGACAAAATTCAGCATCCTTTCATGCTAAAAGTCTTGGAAAGAGCAGGAATTCAAGGCCCATACCTAAACATAGTAAAAGCAATCTACAGCAAACCAGTAGCCAACATCAAAATAAATGGAGAGAAACTTGAAGCATTCCCACTAAAATCAGGGACTAGACAAGGCTGCCCTCTCTCTCCATATCTTTTCAATATAGTACTTGAAGTTCTAGCAAGAGCAATTAGACAACATAAGGAAGTCAAAGGGATACAAATTGGAAAGGAAGAAGTGAAACTATCATTATTTGCAGACGATATGATAGTTTACCTAAGCGACCCAAAAACTCCACCAGAGAACTTCTACAGCTGATAAACAACTTCAGCAAAGTGGCAGGTTATAAAATTAACTCAAGCAAGTCAGTGGCCTTCTTGTACTCAAAGGACAAGCAGGCTGAGAAAGAAATTAGGGAAATAACACCCTTCACAATAGCCACAAACAACATAAAGTATCTTGGCGTAACTCTAACCAAACAAGCGAAAGATCTGTACAACAGGAACTTCAAGTCCTTGAAGAAAGAAATCGAAGAAGACCTCAGAAGATGGAAAAATATTTCTTGCTCCTGGATTGGCATGATCAATATAGTAAAAATGGCCATCTTGCCAAAAGCAATATACAGATTCAATGCAATCCCCATCAAAATCCCAACTCAATTCTTCATAGATCTAGAAAGAGCAATTCTCAAATTCATCTGGAGCAACAAAAAACCCAGGATAGCTAAAACTATTCTCAACAATAAAAGGACTTCTGGGGGAATCAATATCCCTGACCTCAAGCAGTACTACAGAGCAATTGTGTTAAAAACTGCATGGTATTGGTATAGCAACAGGCAAACATATCAATGGAACAGGATTGAAGACCCAGAAATTAACCCACAGACTTATGGTCACTTGATCTTTGATAAAGGAGCCAAAACCATCCGATGGAATAAAGATAGCCTTTTCAACAAATGGTGCTGGTTCAACTGGAGGTCAACATGCAGAAGAATGCGAATTGACCCACTCTTATCTCTTTGCTCTAAGATCAACTCCAAGTGGATCAAGGACCTCCACATAAAACCAGACACACTGAAACTATTAGAAAAGAAACTTGGGAAGACCCTGGAGGACTTGGGCACAGGGGAAAAGTTCCTGAACAGAACACCAATAGCGTACGCACTTAGATCAAGAATCGACAAATGGGACCTCATAAAATTACAAAGTTTCTGCAAAGCAAAGGACACTGTCCGAAGGACAAAACGGCAACCAACAAAGTGGGAAAAGATCTTCACCAACCCCACATCCGACAGAGGGCTAATATCCAATATATACAAAGAACTCAAGAAGTTAGACCGCAAAGAACCAAATAACCCTATCAAAAAATGGGGCACAGAGCTAAACAAAGAATTTTCACCAGAAGAAATTCGGATGGCCGAGAAACACCTTAAGAGATGTTCAACATCATTAGTCATCAGGGAAATGCAAATCAAAACAACCCTGAGATTCCACCTCACACCAGTCAGAATGGCTAAGATTAAAAACTCAAGAGACAACAAGTGCTGGCGAGGATGTGGAGAAAGAGGAACACTCCTCCACTGTTGGTGGGATTGCAAAATGGTAAAACCACTCTGGAAATCAGTTTGGCGGATCCTCAGAAAATTGGGCATGGCACTTCCAGAGGACCCTGCCATACCACTCCTGGGCATATACCCAGAGGATTCCCCTGCATGCAATAAAGACACATGCTCCACTATGTTTATAGCAGCCTTGTTTATAATAGCCAGAAATTGGAAGGAGCCCAAATATCCCTCAAAGGAGGAATGGATACAGAAAATGTGGTATATTTATACAATGGAATACTACTCAGCAATTAAAAATAATGAATTCATGCAATTTGTAGGTAAATGGTTAGACCTGGAAAATATCATCCTGAGTGAGCTAACCCAATCACAAAAGAATGCACATGAAATGCAATCACTGATAAGTGGATATTAATGAGCCCAGAAGCACTAAATACTCAAGACACAAATAGCAAGTCAAATGATTCCCAAGAAGAAGAAAGAAGAGGACCCTGGGCATGTAAAGATTGCATCCAGTTTAGTAAAGAAACCGAGGGGGGAGGGGGAATGATTGGGGAATAGTTGGGGGGCAGAAGAACTATGGGAACTATGGTGGGTGGGAACTGGGAAAGGGGAAAGCCTTTGAAATGTAAACATAGAATATAGAAAATAAAAATAACTAAAAAAAAAACAATGAATTCATTAAATTCTTAGGCAAATGGTTGGAATTGGAAAATATCATCCTAAGTAAGGTAACCCAGTCACAAAAGAACACACATGGAATGCAGTCACTGATAAGTGGATATTAGCCCCGAATCTCTGAATACCCAAGACACAATTCACATATCAAAGATTCCCAAGAAGAAGGAAGGAAAGGGCCCTGGTCCTGAAAAGACTTGATGCAGCAATGTAAGGGATTACCAGGACAGAGAAGTGGGAGGGGGTTGATTGGGGAAAGGGCTGAGGGAAGAGGGCTTATGGGACTTATGGGGAAAGGGGAACTGGGAAAGGGAAAATCATTTGGAATGTAAACAAAGAATATAGAAAATAAAAATAAAATAAAATAAAATAAAATAAAACAAATTCACCTACACTGAGCACCTAATCTAACATAATATAGTATACTTATTAGAAAGACGTTAAGGACAGAAAATGTAAAAGGAAAAAGGAATCTTGCAAAATAAAAAATCCTGCCTGGCTATAGGCAGGAACTTGACTATGATAAATAACCCAGGACTTTTTTTTAATTTTGTGAAATAGTTTCATCGATTGTTAGGGATTCTTCTTCAGACGCTGCTAAGAGCCAAATTGGTCGATATTTCTTTTTGTTTTTAGGAAACGAGGCAACCAAAACATGAAATGAACAGTCTCCAGTGATGCCCTCTCCACACACCTCTCCCATCTGCACAAGTAAGCAGGAATTATCATAGAAAAAGCTCCCAAGTTCATGTGTGAGGGGGTGTGTTCAGTACAGAGGCAAAAGGGGTCAAGCCTTCCTAAAGTTGCAACTGCTCAACCATCTGGGGGGAAGATAACACAAAAGGAGTCATTTACATCTCACTGTAAATAATGCAAGCCCTCTCATCTTAAAATGACAAATGGTTTATTAACATTGTCTCTGATAAACACTACACAATTACTCCCTGTTTGAATATCAAAACTACATGCTGTACATGGATCAATAGCCCTCTGCCATCAGAAAAGAATTAGAAGAGCTAGTTGCCACACCACAGCATGGATCTTGTCAGTGAGTAACCATCATGGGCTGGCTCTGTATGCTTGCTGTCTAGATGCCTTTGTAAATTGCGAAGCATTGAATTCCCAGAAACAGATTTGACCTCATATCATTTATGCTCAGTCTGGTTTTCTGATCATTCCTGCCTCAGATACCTTCATTTTTCAACTCCTGAAGATCTTCGAAGATCTTTCAGCAAATGTCCATCCATCTCTGCAGATAGCACAGGCCTTCTATATATAGAATGGGATGCTTTTGAAGGACTAATTCTCAACCTTTTAACATTTTCCAAGCCAGTCATCTTACACCCTAATGCTGCATGCAGGAAAATGGGAGGTGTCTGTTTACTACCATGACTGTTCAGTTCCAGTTGTTTGATATCAGGGCATCTGCTGGCATCCACCACAGAACTGATGGGGATGATACTCTTTAGTGCTCTCCATCCTCACTACCTTATATCCTTTCATAGCATCCTCCATATTCAGGACAAAGGCAAAGACCTGGAAACAGCTGTTATTATTAAAACAGCTGAAAATCTGAATTGAATGTTGCCTCACAGTAAAAGAAGCTAGATTTCAAATACTTTTGTATTAGTGAGGGAACGCTAAAAGAAAATAGCCACAGCAAGAGAGAAAGAAGGGGTATTTCTTTTAAGGTATTTTAAAGTAAAAGTTACTGAAGCCAAGAATTTCCAAGATCTATTGTCAGCAAACAAGCACTAGTTGATGGTGTAAGTGGCAATCTGAAACCGGGGTTGATGGTTCAGTTCCAATGGAAGTTAGATCACACAGCCAGGCAGAAAGGCTTTATCTTAACTTCGAGGTTATCCTTTTGCACGAGCAATAAATGTTACTCATATGTTGGTAGCAACCAACAGCTGTCTAATTGGACTTAAGACCTACTCAATAGAAGGGAACTCATGCCTTGGGAATGGAAAACTAGCCAGCTTCCATGGGTTAGTGAAGTCATGAACATTTGAAAAGAAGGCTACTTAGCTGGACCAAGGTAACTCCCTACTACATTCTAAATCTCATTCTTCTACCCAGAGAAGACTGTAACTACTACCACTAATCAAAGAAGCCCCTTTTTACAGTCAACAAAACCTATCACAAAAATACCAAACCAACACGGAAATTAACAGATTGTGGGAAACTCGACCTCAATGAATACATACATCTGCAGCATACCTCCTGCATCTATGATTCAGGGAAGACTGGAAAAGAAGGGACAGAAAAATTGTAAAAGTCAGAATACCAGGATTTCTTCTATGAAACCATCTCTCCTAGAAATGGCTGCATAAATAAGACTGGAACAATTGTATTATTGACGCATATTAACATGAACTCAGGAGAGTTACTTAGGGTCCTACCCTAGACAAAAAAGAAAAGAAAAACACTACAAACAACTAATGACTGCTGGGGGGAGGAGAATTAGACTCTCATAACAAGGAGCACTCTTATTGGTTGTCTAATCCAGAGTTGTCATCCTTGACAGTATATACACACAGAAAATAAAAGAGGGCTCAGCAGGTTTTATTTTAAACAAGTGTGTGTGTGTGTGTGTGTGTGTGTGTGTGTGTGACTGTGTGTGTCTGTGTGTGTCTATGTGTCTGTGTGTGTGTCTCTGTGTGCATAACAATAATAAAGAAAATTATCTATAAACCTAAGAGTGGTGAGACTTTGGAAGATTATGAGGAAGGGTAGCTAGCTGTTAGGAGAGGCTGGAAAGAAGGAAGAGAGAGGGAGATGTGATGATTTTTTTTAGATGTAATTTTATTTCAATTTAAAACATATTTTTAAAAAGATTAGCCTTTAATTCAGGCCATATTCCTATTGTATGAGACTCATATATTTAGGAAGGGCAACAAGCTTTGCCCATAGATTTCTGTTAATCTAATGTTAACTGCCCACCACAGAGAGAAAAAAATAGTTGATTCAATATCTGGGTGATCTTTAACTAAATAAGTTGACACATAATTAAATACACTTTGATTCAGAGTCTAGACTGTAAATTAAAATTGCTTGAAGTTTTTTTTGTCGAATTTCTTGAAGTACACATGAACAATTACAACATAAAGTCCAAGGTTAAGAAGCATGGCCCCGAAATAAGCCCAGGTGGAGTGACCACACTCTCTGTACAGTAGGCCATTTGCACCTGAGTGTTCTGGGAGAGTTCACAAGCTCTGCGTAGCCCTTCTGATTTTTCTATAACCTGTGGATGACAGGAAGGTAGGCACTTCAGAAGGTGGAGGAACTGACAAGCAAAGGTCACAATGGCAACTGAAAAGCAGAGGCAGCTGGGCTGGTTACAGCAGAGGGAAAGCTGCCTCATTGGTAGCTGGCTTGGATGGCTCATTCTTGAGTCTCATTCTTTAGAAAGTGCCTTCACCTGCTGCTCCAGCCCTTGGAAGCACAAGGAAAAAATAACCAGTATCCTCACGTAAAGCAGTTTTTCCTTTCAACCAAATGCCCTGACCAATCCATTATGAATTCCACGTTAAGATCGATATCCCTCTTGTGTGTTCCTATTGTCCTTTTGTCCATGTTTCTAAAGTATTGGCCATCAGCTGAATTACATTAACAAGATACATTTGTAAGTGAATCTATTTTATCTTTTAACTATAGGCTGCTCCACTTTGTTGTTTGGATAGCTCAGGGTGCTCTAACATGGGACTTGAGCCACGTTGTGAGAGTGCAGAAATAGCAACATACAGAACCTGGATCTATACCTTCTGGCTACCAGTCCCAGAGGGAACCCTAGCTGTGCCAAATACCAGCCTTCAAATGAATTTTTATGTATTTCGAAATCCTCAGTCTCAGATTCCTCCAAGTGACATTATAGACATTGAAGAATTTGGAGATGTCCCCCATGGGCCCCTTCCAAATTCCAAACCTACACAATGTACAAAATATATATGACCATAAGTCTTTGAGGAATTTTTCTATGCTACTATTAACTGGAACATGGGGCCAGACATTCTTTTTTTTATTATTGTTGTTGATTTCCACTCTTACAATTCTGTCATAATTTGCCAAGTTCTTGTTAAGGCATTTTTAGTGGAGAGATAACTCCAAGCAGTATGCTTTATAGCATGGTTGTGAAGAGGCAGTGTCCACAGATAACATGCCAAGTTCAATATCTTGATAACATGGAAAAATTTTGGCAGAAACTAAACTGTATGCAAATTAAAACTTCAGGCCTGGCAGGATTGATCAGTTGACAAAGGTGTTTGCCTGACACCCTGAGTTCAATCCCAAGGGCATACTTGGTAAAAAGAGGGAATCTACTCTGGAAATCTGTCCACTGACCTCCACAGACAGGACTTGGCACGCATCTATCCACTTGTGCACACTTGCAAATGCACACATGCATGTGTGCGCACCCACACAAATACACACTAAAAATAAGTAAAATGTAGTAAGAATTCAAAACCACATTATTTTAACAATCTCTGAAATAAATACATTAGTGAATAGAGTGCCCATTAGATCATAAGAACATTTTTATTATTACTGATATTTTAGTGACAACCATGAAATTGAAAGTGGAGGAAGCAAGAAATAAAAAGAATCAGCATCCTCGATTTCTGTGAGGAATAACATTTTATAGAAATATAATTGTATTTCTTTGACATACTTCATTTTTAATATCTTATGCCAACTTCAAAATAATAACAGTGTTTCCCATACAGGTTCAGCTTAGTGGGAAATTCATAGCTGTTGCTTGAGTTTTCCTGCTGACTTTTCTGAACATGACGTCATGATTCTTCAGCTCTACTTGAGATAGCTTTATTGAACACCTACTAGGGATAGAGCTGCAAGCTGGATCCTTTACTTGGCTCTTTATTTCTCCATATCTGTCAACATTTTTACAGAAATGGGAAATTAAAAAGAAAATCTCACAAAACAAATGAAGTGGTACAGCCACTAGGCCATCCCCAAGGCACAATCATCTACCTGGAAGCAAACAATAAAGCCCGAACCATATAGCTCTGTAGCAGACAGTGGCACATTCATCCAAACCAACTCTGGGTTCATGGCTTTTCAAGGTCTCCATGATGTTTCCTTAAACTAATGGAACTGACAGCTTCTTGGGTATTAGACAAACCCATTCACGCCATCCTGGGCATGTCCTAAGATGAAGTGGTTCTGTGTTAATTTTCCCAGAAAATTAACAAAATTAATGAAAAAGAGCATTACAGTTATTGAAACTATCTCTACTCATAGCACAACAAATAGTTAATTATCAAGTTACATGCACTGAGAATGCACAGATTAGAAAAGCATACTTTGGCTGTGCTCATGAGGGTGTTTCCAGGGGACATTTGATTCTGAGGACTATGACCTGATAAATGACTTACTTATCCCATGAATGAACTTTACAGTTCAATAGGCTGTACAGTTCAATAAGTCGGACTTAACCGGAGAAAGTGAATCATGGAGGATGCAACTTTAGAGAGCATACCTTAGCTGTGGCTTTCTGTCACTGCTTCCTGGATGTCACATGGTGAGCAGCCCTGCTTTGCTTTTCATTCTTTCCCATGATGCTTTGCTTTTTCTCAGGCCTGATGCAATTTGACCAAAGGATCTTGGACCACACCTCTGAAGCCACTAGCTACAATGAAATCTTTCTCATGTAAAGGTTTCTCCAAAGGACTCTTCAGCAAGACAAAGTCTAATACACACAAATTTGAGTGGATTTCCAATGTCATTTCTCTCCTAACCAGAAAACCTAGTAATATGTTGGAAAGATAACAGATAAACATGTTAAGAATGATTCTATTCCTTCATTGTCAGAAATTAATTCTTTGATCTATGAGAGAATCTCCTCTTCCATATTTTGGTTCTAAATGAATAATTCTGAGGCATGTAGTTGTGCCCAATTTTGTTAAATAAATGTGCTTTGCCTTATCGGACTGGTTGCTAAAAAATATCAAAATTTTAAATTTACTTTTATTATTAAAACCCATTATAAGATTTTAATATGTATATACGTATATGTTCAAGTATACTGTTCACATATACATAAGTGTACATGTACATGTGAGTGAGTATGTGTTTGTATGATGGTCAGAGGAAAGTCATGTGTCTTCCTCTGGAATACGGCCCATCTTCTTTTGAGACAGGGTCCCCCATTGTCCCAGAGCTCACTAATTAAGCTACACAAACTACCTGGCCAGCATCCCCAGGTATCTTCTTGTCTTGGCCTTCCAGTACTAGGATTATGAGCATATGTGATAGTATTTCTTGGGGGGAGGTTCTCTATATTCCTTTTGCTCCCATGCAAGAACAAGGTATTTCTATTTGCACTCAGCTCCCAAAGAAATGACACAAAGGCCTAGTGACACAAAGACCTGGTGTTTTTCTTAAGCTGCAAGCACCAAAGTGGGCAAGCTCTGATCTAGTCTAACCCTCTCTGGCTGCCTATTTCCAAGCCCTGTGGTCCTTTACCTTCAATCTTAGTCTTGCCCCAGCTCACTCTGTTCCATGTATGTCCTCATGATGATGACTCCTGGTTCCTCCTCATGATCTCTCAACACCTTCTTCTCTTCTTCTCTCTTTTATCTCCTTGAGAACCCCAGAATGGGATCAGAAATCCTGCCCTATTTTCTTCTCCTGTCCATCTATTGGCTGAATCAAGTCATTACCGGAGGTGTTGGAAAACAATTTTTGCATAACATTGAGGTGCTTGACTGCACCACCAACCTGACTGCAACCAAATGTATGAGCATAGAAATCAGTATCTGAACACCCAGTGCATGAGACTATGCCCAACATACCACTATGCTATTTTTCATATGGGTGTTTTGCTGTAATGTCATCTGTAATCTCATGTTTTCCCACACGTTCACTTTGTTCCTAGAAACATCACCTCTGATACTTCTTATATATGAATAAATTCTTAGACCATTAGCTTTTGTTCTGTTCCCACAGCTGGATCGTATCTCCATAGTCCATGAGCATGCCACACGACTGGTGTCTTAGTCAGGGTTTCTATTCCTGCACAAGCATCATGATCAAGAAGCAAATTGGGGAGGAAAGGGTTTTGTTCAGCTTACACCTTCCACATGAACTTGCTGTTCATCACCAAAGGAGTCAGGATTGGAACTCAAAGTCAGGAAGCAGGAGCTGATTCAGAAGCCATGGAAGGATGTTACTTACTTGCTTGCTTCCCCTGGCATGCTCAGCTTACTTTCTTATAGAAATCAAGAAAACTCCCAGCCCAGAGAAGGTACCACCCACAAAGGCTCTCCCCCTTGATCACTAATTGAGAAAATGTCCCACAACTGGAACTCATGGAGGCATTTCCTCACCTAAAGCTCCTTTCTCTGTGATAACTCCAGCTTGTGTCAAGTTGACACAAAACAAGCCAGTAACCTCCTTCTCAGTTTTATGAATCTGTCTCCTTCTCAGTAATTGGGACAAATCTCCTTCACACTGAAGGCATTTATCTATAGTATATCTGAATAAGCAAATGTTGCATGTTTCTAACTATTTACTATCTGTTCAACCTTGGAAACATATTTCTGTAATAAACTGGACTAGTAACTAACATGACAATAAACTTGATTAGCTATTAACTTTCATTTACTAATTATCTTAGTTTGTAATAGCATCTTTCAAAAGGATTATAACTTAACATCATATTTTTAAGAATTACATAGGTACAATACTTTAAAAGGAGTTGATACATGGTATGTTGTAACCAAATATAACCTTGATTTTGTATCAATGTACACAAATCTATACTAATGTAACCAAATATAACCTTAATTTTATATCAGTATACAAAGATCTATACCGATGTCAGATTTTTGGCTAGTTTAAGAGTAGATTCAATAATCTACCCTTTATTACTATTATTCCTTTATTATTTCCATACCCCCTTTTCTTTTTATCATTTCCATACCACCCTTTTCTTTTTAATCTCTTCTCCTCCCCTTTCCCCATAAAACAGTATTTAGAAGAGAAAGAAGAATAAAGGAAAGAAAAAGAAAGAGAAAATATATCCCTGAATCTAACCTCCTTTGTTTTGTTTCCTCCCTGTCCAAGACCATAACAACTTGAAATCAGACCCTCTGAAATGACTACAAACATCCATCATCCTTTCAATGACCAAAACCCATCCACCCCACCTCTTGGAAATGAAGCTTATTTCTCTAAAACTGCTTCCTCCTGTCTTGAGCATTATTGTGCTTTAGAAAGGAGTCTCAAAAAAGCTGAGATATTGGTCAGTCTTCAGAAAGCTAGCTATAGCATTTGCTGTCAGTCACTGCACCTTGAGAAAGCTCAGTGCTTAACTGAAGTCCTGGCTAAAATAACCCATGGTGGTAGACCAATTAGCAGCTTTCTTTGAAACTGTCCTGAATGCAGGTTTTGATGAGACCGATATCAAGGCAGCCTGAAGTTAGAGCAAGCAGGATCCTAGAACAAATATGTCTCAGCATCTCAGCATCCTCAAAGTGAATCCTGTGAACACTGCATTGACTTTATTGGTGTGTGCAAACAAAAACTCACAGGTAGTATACATTTCTGCACTAACATATGTATGGAATGAGCAATGTGCACAAGTCAGGGAAAGATAATTCTCTGCTCTCTGTTAAAGTAGGTAAGGTATCTGTCTTTCTTTAGAAGTTAGTTTGGATTATATAACCAAACTGTAATATAATTTTTATCTATGCCATATGAAAGAATGGACTGATAAATTTTGAGGATTCTATAGCCAACAAGATGTATTGGCTGTGCTTAGCTAAAGTCCTGGCTGGAGATATTTTCATGACTTAGCCAGTTCCAGAACTGTTCCCATGTAAAAGGATCAGCAATATAAGTTACCTGTTTTGTTTTCCTTCTTGATTGCAATTATTACTGATAAAAACAACCATTTGTATGCTGACAAGTGAAACAAAATCATGTGGGATCCAGATGTGTTGTGTCATTGCGTTTCTTTCCATTTTTAGCATAGAACATGTTTTTCCTTTTAAATCTCTACCTCTCTCCTTACCTTCAATTTGCCAATTTTAAATTATTTATATCTATCCATGGAATTTTATATTTAGTCTCTTTCTTCTTTTATTATTTTCAAGCTTAATACCATACCAGTTCAGAAGTTTGGGGCTTTTGATTTCTTCTTGTCTTCTCAAAGTCTGTTTGGCTATTCTTCCCATGTTGTGAGTAGCCCCACCCAAATTCTTCTGCTCACAGGAAAGAGACAGACGTAGCCAGCATTTCTAGCCTGCACCTTACTGGATGCCCAACCTTGTTGAGTAGCAGGAACCACCAGGGATTTGAGAGAATCCTGAGAGAAACTTCTGTGCAGCTCTGGAACCTGCGACCTAAGTTAGCTGTTCTTGCCAGCTTGTTAGGAAACTGTTTAATGTCAGCCGCATCTTCTCAGCTGCAAGTCCTTATCCAGGGAAGTTGCATACACCCCGTCCCTTGGAGGGAAGTCTCTGCTGTCCCAGCAAGGCTGAACCTGTCTCTGTCAGCAGCCATTGGGGTGCAAGGCTGTCCTAGTTGCTGTAGTTGCAGGCTGCCATGTGTTTCTGCTTGCTAACTGCAGATGCCCCACAGACTCAAGTGCTCTGCCCACCACTGCTCTGGCAGTTCTTAAAGAGACCATGCCTAGCTTTCTGGTGGGGATCCCTTGTCCAGAACTTTGGCTAATGGCCAAATCTAATGTTCTAAGCATGACTTCTATTCCTGCCTCCCTCCCTCAATTGGGCGACATCTGTAGTTAATGCATCCATAATCTCATGTTTTCCACCTGTCCACTTTGTTCCCAGAAATAATGACACCAAGAAATCTTATGTATAAATAAATTCTTATGCCAATAGTGTTGGCTTTGTTCCCCAAATACCTTATATCTCAATAATCCAGTTTATTCTATTCTAAGTGTGCCAGGTAGCTGATTACCTTCTCAGTTTCATGCATCTCCTCCACACCTTCCTCTATTCCCAGAAATCCTCTCTGTACTGGAACTTTCATTTCCCTATTTCCTGCCTAAACTAATAGATCAACAGCATTTTATTGACATGTGATGATGATGTTTCCATACAGTACAAGAGATTCTATCTACAGTGTTGGGACTCAAACTCAGGTCGTCAAGTTTTTAAAGCAAGCATTGTGCAGACGGAGCTATCCCCAAGGTTCCAAATGATAAGACTTTAACTCCTGATCAAAACCTAAAAAGACATTAGTCTTTTCAGAATAAAAGGACATTTTTCCTATCTATTAAATTATATTTAATATATCTTGCAAGTAGAAAGCTGCACTGCAGAAGTAATGAAAATAAAGGAATAGAGTTTCTTTTCATTTTTATTAAGTTTAATCTTTGACAAATTTATGAATATATAAAATTCACTCTGATTACTCTCTCAGCACTCCCTCCTTTATCTCACCCCCAATTCCTATTAACAGCAATGATTCTCCACTAGTCTCTTTCCCAGATTCAAAACCTTAGAATTAGATCTGAGACCAATTTAGTTTAATTAGGGCCTGATGTGCTTTAAAACTATCCACTGGATCCTGGAGGGGTCACTAGTAGGTACATAACTGAAAGTGGGAGCTCTCTTCCCCCTGAATCCATCAGGAGAAATGGTTAAGCAGTGAGGCAATAGAGTCCCCGAGTCCCTCCTCCATCTGCTTTTGTAGTCAGCCTGAAGTTTATGTAAACCAGTGGTGGAAGCATTCATTTGCTGCTGTGTGTTCAAGATTAAAATGGATGTACCTTGCCCATTAGATGGTATTCTGCAAACTTTCTCCTTATTTTCAAGTTCTCACAGGCTTTCCACTCCCTATTCCATAATGTTGCCTAAGCTTTAGAGGGTTTCCCGGTTACCTGAGACATACCTGAGAAAAAGGAACCACAATTAAAAAGGTTATTTTTTAATCAGACTGACCTGTTGTCTGTGGAACATTTTCTTGATTGCTCATTACTATGGGAACTGTGGACAGTGCCACCTCTGAGCAGGTGGGCCTGGATGTATAAGAAAGAGAGCTGAATGTGAGCCTAGGAACAAACCAGTAAGTAATGTCTCTCCATGATCCCTGCCTCTGCTCCAGCCTGTGTCCCTATCCTGACTTCCCTCAGTGATGGATTGTGATAGAAATGTTTAAGCCAAATAAACCCTTTGCTCTTCAAACTGGTTTTGCTTAGTGTTTTACTACAGAAATGGGGGGGGAAGCAAGGATATAGAAGATGGTTAAAGTGTCTAATTGAGGGTTCATCTATCATTTGTTCTCAGCACCAATTTAGCCATGAGTTTCTCCATTAACAGTGGAAAAGCAATTTCTTCAATTAAGCCTGTCAGTTTAGCTAAGCAAGAGTATTCCATTGTCCTGTAAAGCCTATGAACACTCTGTATGAGTTTTTGAAGAGATTTTTAAATATCAGGCATGGATTTCTTCCTATGGAGTAGATGGACCTCAAATTCAACCATTGAGTGATTGGAGAGCCCCACACCAGTAGTTCTAGTATTACACTACTGAGTACCTATTACTAGTAGGTTTGTATTACAGTTCATAGGTTTCATAGTCAGACCTTGAAAGTAAGACCATTGATTCCCTTTCTCCCATTGAAGACTGACTGCAAAGCACCTTCTGGGACTTTGGAAACTTCCAGGCCTCAATTCTGCTCTATTTACTACTGTAACAAATGGCCATTATCACTTCTAGTTTCTACGGTTCTTCATTATTTAGGGTTATGTTTTTCAGTTTTCATGATTCAGTTTGAAAGATAAAAAAATTTATCAGGCTAATGATATCAGTGAAAATGCTAAACTCATTCTAAAAATAAAAAGAACTAGTTTCAAATTTGGGACAAAGATAATGCAAGTTATAAACAAGAAGTGAACCTGGACCTCTGCCAAGGCCACAGAGTTCATTTTTTATATTCTAAGACACAGGATACAAAATGACACTAACAAAATATTGAAAGAAACATTTATCTCAATATGGTGTCTACACTTAACAATATCTCAACAAGCTCAATATTCTTATATTCTATACTGCTGACATGATTGATTGATTATATAATTTTGTTGAGATCATATACAGATTCCCATTAAAATTATCATTACTGGGAGTAGATATAGTTCAGCAGATGAATATGTGTGAGAAACCCTAGGTTCAGTCTCTAGAACTACCAAGTAAAAGAATCAATGAAATCCTAATTGCTAAAGGAAAACACAGAAAACATATAATTATGACTATTTGCACTTCAACTTTGAGCATTCCTTATTTTTCAGGTGTACTTTTCAATAAATGTATATGTAAAAATGGTGGGAATGGTCTCATAAACATATTTATTTACTAAATAATAAGGCAGTTGGGATGTCCTTGAGATATAAGAGCAAATTGTCCAGGATGCACTGACTGAAACAAACCATCTCTGTGCAACTGATCACAATGAAATCACTATAACTGAAGAAAAGAGGCATAAAAGAAGGTTAAAGGACGTTCCCACTAGCTGTTCATAGTGGTCACAGGAGAATAGTGATGGTTGTGGCAAGGTGTCTCATGATCTCATGAAGAGAAAAATACTGAAAAAATAGATTGGATGCTTCAAGGTCCTAGTTTTCTATAACATGGTATATATATATATCAAATAGGCAGATGTAGAGAGCCATAAAGGACACATTGGTGAATTGGTACCCAGGAGTATATTACCATTCCTAGACCTGAAGGGATGGAGGAAAAAGTGTTCATGGACCATACAGGTAGAAAAATCAGTTAAAAGGTCTTAGATACAGTCACTATTGATGACTGTACTTAAAGAGATGCATAAATTCAGCAGTATTCTTTATTATCTCCTTCCAAAAGCCTTCCATTACATTCCATTGTCCACACCCAACCAGAAGCCAGAGGTCAGAACCAATTGATTCCTTTGAACAATCCGGCTTCCTAGCATAGGAAAACTACAGAAGGAATCTGAATGGACAGGTAGAAAATAATCAGACAGAATTCTTTTATAAATTCCCCACAGACAAAGTAAGAATAGGACAGCGTCTTATATACAACAAAGACCAAGAGCAAGACCGTGGAACTTTTGTTTGTTGAAGTAGATATCCTTATCTGCAGAGCTTATAGAAAGTTTTCCCTTTTCTGAGAAACAATATAGAGGAAATGATAACCCATTTGTGCTTGGAGAAAGAACAATGATGTATTTTAAGCCCTTTGCAGACTAGAAAAGAGAGCAATTCATCAGAAAGCCAATGTTCCCACCATCTACATTCATACATGAAGAAAGGCTTCCAACCAAATTACCAGAGCTGAAAGGAATTTGTGCAATCATGCATTTTTAAGATAAATATACGCTTTCCCCAGAAACTAAAAATAACAATTTGGAAAAAAAAACTTAAAGCAAACAATCAGACTTCTGAGATTGTACCATTTCCAATCAACCTTTAAACAATGTCAAATTTTAAAGGTTTTATGTTTCATAGAATTTAACTAGAATCAATTGTCACCAGCACTTCCCTACCTACCTCCCTCTTTCAGCTTGCTCCCCTGGACCATCTTTCTTCATAATCTTCCTGGTACTAACCTCTTAGACACCTACTCTTAAGGCTTGCCAATAAAGAACTTCTCTGAGCAATGCAGTATTCTCATGTAAAATATTTATATAAATTATATTGCTAGATGATGATGATGATGAAGATAGATAGATAGATAGATAGATAGATAGATAGATAGATTACAAATTATTCTCCCCTAAAAGTTAAGAGAGACCCCTTTAACATTTAATAATAGAGTAGTGACACCATCATTAAAACTACTTGATTAATAGTAAAATGGGCATTTAGAAACTGCTTTTGTTAAAATGTATTGGGTCTTCACTTGGGCCTATAGGATAACAAATGTAGGATAGATGCCTGATACTTCTTCCTTCATTCTTTGTCTGTCCTGTCTGTTTGCCTATCTCCTTTACTTTGGCTGAAGGTATAGACATAAGTCATTATCCTTAACCTTTCTTCTTGAAGCACCTTGAATCTCATGAATAGCAGAGCCTGGCAAAACAGACATTTCCCACCCCAGATGATTGTCATTATCCAAAATGGTGGAAGCAAAACCAGGGAAAGTGATGATGAAGGAGGAACTAGGCTTGTCACCTCAAGTGAAGACAGATACAAACACTTCACCTATTTCAGCCTAAAAGTCATAGTAGGACCCAAAGGTAGACTTGTGGATAAATCTTAACCTGCTTTTCAACATCGTTCATCTCTTTAGTTGGCACACTGGGAACAGGACAGTTGACCAAGCTTAGCCTATCTGGACTTCTACCTTAAAAATAGTGGTAACACTAAGTAGAAAAATAACTCAAAGTGGACAGCTACATTCAATAACAACAGCGCAATCCTAAGCACAGGGACAGTCCCCCCCCCCCAGTAGCTGTCGCTCCATTTCCTGGCCAGGTGGGCTGACCTACCAAGGCAGTGTTAAGTATTTGCTTAGCCAAGGAGGTCTTCATGGTGTGTCCACAGTTAGTATCTTTTCTATGATACTGGTACTGACAGAGTCCTTAGTTCCAAAGCATTGGGAACATTTTTTGTTCTGTGCCACAGGACAATCCCTTTCAGTATTCCTCAGCACATCAAAACCTGTGACCGAGAAGCTGCAAGATATGAAAACATCTCGTTGAGTTTTGAAACTCCTCTTCCTATCCCATCACAGTTTTGTTGCTGTGAATTCTTTTTTCCCATATTCTGTAATATTTGCATGGATTTCTGTCTAGTACCTCTTCCAAAATAACATTTTTAAACCATGTTCAAAGTGATTCAGAACCTGAAAATTTCATATGCAGTTTGCTTCCCAGAAAATATAAAATTTGGCAATGTTCAAATTCCAATGTTCTTTGACCCCAAAATGTCAGTCAGTTCTTGCTTACTTGATTCCATGCCTAACTCTAGGTGTATCCAAATATAATTCATTATTTATCAAAATAAAATCATGCTGTTGAGGGATTTCTTTGGCTGCAAATTGAAGTTCATATAGAAATTAAACTCTAAGGTACAGAAAACGCTAGAGAGACAAAATTCCCACTGTGGGTAGTTTGGTTTTGTTTGATTCATTTGTTTTGTTTTATTTTTATTCAATCAAACTAGCTTTTTGTGAGGAATGCCTGTTATTAAGTCTCAATATTTTTCTGTCATGAACTAGGTACTAACATAAGAAAAAAATATCACCCAGGCACATCACTTCAAAGAACACTATATATAAGAAAAAGATAAATTCAGTAAAGTACTGTCAAGGAAGCACATGAGCAGTGGAAAACTGTCCACACTATTTGATTATCAATTTCAGGCAATTGTGTGACCTGTGTAGCATCATTTCCATTGTTAATCACCTCCTCAAACATTCTCTCATCATATATGGTATGCCCAGCTGCCCAGTACCTTTCCTCATTGGAGTATACTGACACTTCTGTCAATATCAATCAACTTTCTAAAATATAGGACTCTAGACTTTTTTCTATTCTGTCATTAACGTTAAGTCATTGCAATGCCATTACCATCAACTGAAAATTTACTGTTTGATGAGGTTATTTTGACTGGCTTTGATTTTTTTGTGTTTTCATTCAAATTTTTTGATCAAGTTCTTGGTTTCTGCCCCCACAATGTTATATACTGATTATACCTGTATTACATCTAAGATTAATTTCCACGGAATTGATGGCTTAACAGAATTGAGAAGCACCAATCCTTGAGCAAAAGTAATTTGTTCTTTGCAAGAACAAGACTTTGGCTGCCTTCTGTTAAATTTATTTCTAAGATTTTTAAGCTTTTAGGCCACTGAAAATGACTTTCAAGGTTTTGTTCATTTTTCTCATGATTACACTTTTCTGCATCACAAATTTCCCCACTTGGGGAACTCCTTCACACTCCCATAACACAAACTTCACCAAGTTTCTAGACGCTAACTTCTTCACACGGGCCACCCATCCTCCAAGAGGAGGTAATAAGATGTAACTGATCCCACCAAACTTCCATAGCCACATGCTTCCCCATAACATTGCCCGCTACCTATCTTTAAGTGCATGTGGCCTAATGTCTTCAAAAATAAATTATTAGATGAAAAATCACTGCTCAATTTGCTATGTTATCTCAGAATCGAGGATATAGTAGATATATAATAAATAATAAGTTAAAGCAAACTTTTCTTCTCCTTATGTACAGTGAATATATCTGCCCTATATCTGATCATAATTTTCTACCCTAGGTTCTATCAAGTCAACCTATTTCATTTCACTACAAGCCTTTATTTTCAACACAAAACAACCTAATCTCAAAGATACATCTGCTCTTACTGTGTTCTGTAAATCTCTTCTCTTCAATGAAGATTCTGAATTTCCATTTGACTGAATCTACACCAAAGTCATGTAACTATATTTCTTATTATATGGCAACAACACACTTGCTGAGCTACATTTTCCATAAATTTAATGTAACTCGATGTTTATTTGTGGTGCCAATATATCACTAGAACCATATTTTATTATGATGAGAAGCAACTGATCTTTTATATTTTTTAATCTTAATGTCCTAAATAATCAATTTGATTGGAGTTAATGGTGTTCTAAAGTCCTGTGAAAGCCTGAACCCAGGAATCAAACAAGATGATTGTAAAATAAACCATGCTGCAAGAAATTCTACTTAAAGCATAGCATCTGTCTGCTAAGCATGAGGCGTCCAGAATGGGTTACAGGCAGTAGAAATGGATTTTCAGAAATCACTGTAACACCATCCAAAATGGGATGCTTTTGAGATTATTTGAAAACATAGCTGAAGATAACTCAAAATAATTCTCTTAAGAAATGGAGTCTTAGCCAAGAAACCTAATTTAGTATTGAGGGTCATTCTCCATAGACCTGCTCAGTTTCTATCCTCTCTACTCAAGATGGCCACAGTCTGGAAAGGTAACTTCATCCTCCAAACAATGCATTGATTGGAACATATAAGTGATAAATTCAGTCACAAATAATGCATTGATGTTGCTTTAAGGATAAAGGAATGGCAGGGTGCTTCCCTGCTGGGGTACTTTGACCAAGAGTGATCCTAGATTTGAGTTCTCTACTCTTCCTTCTCTCACCCCATCTTTTGTTATGCTCTGTGGGCTTTATGAGTCTGAGTCTGTGCCTGCTGAATGCTGTCTTGTGAATCTGTCCCTGTCCCTGTGTCTGTGTCTATGTCCATCTGTGTGTGCATATATGTGTATCTAAAAGTGAAATTTTCTCTGGAATTATTAACAGCACAGAAAGCATAAGATGGAGAAGGAATGAGGGACATTTCATAGAATTCTTTTACAGAGTTTACAAGAGATTAAGTCACTGACTCCAGCTGATCCAGATAACAAATAGTCCTGTAAACATCATTACAAATAGACTTAACAGTCTATATCCATGCAATATACAACCTCATGGTAGATACTTGTTTTATAAGGGTACTTTCAACTTATTTACTACTTCCATCATTTGTTATCATACCACACATTCACAAATCCATTACAATGGGTCAGAGGCATGAAAGAGCACATAGCTTAAGATTACAGCTATGTCTTAGGTTATGTTGTATAAACTGATTACATGAAAAAAATCCAAGAAAAGTCAGGTTGGTTGTTACATTGGTCTTCGAAAGGTAGGTTAATCAACCAGGCTGAGTATGTAAGAGGATAGCAGTCTTAAGTGACTTCATGGTGTACTACTAACTCTGGCTGTGAGATCCAGAAAAATTTCAAGTCTCTTAGTAAGAAATATTTTCACAACACTGTATTACCATGCCAAACTTAAAGTTGGCAGCCAGGACCTGGGGCTTGGATGGCCAGAGCTGTATAAAGAGCTGTGTGACACGTCACAGAATGTGTTCTGCCCACTTTGTCATTCACCAACTGTTTCATCATGAGACAAATAATTAAAAGCTTTGTTAAATATTTCTCATGGCTAAATAGATCTTTGAGATCTATAGAGGAAGTTATACTCTCATCTCATTATAGTTAGATATGTAGTTATAGTCGGATACTAGCCAGAAGATTAGACATGAATTTCATTCTTTTTTTTCTTGTTTTTTGTTTTGGTTTTTTGTTTTGTTTTGTTTTTTGAGACAGGGTTTCTCTGTGTAGCCCTGGCTGTCCTGGAACTTACCAGGCTGGCCGAGAACTCAGAAATCTGCCTGTCTCTGCCTCCCAAGTGCTGAGATGTGCCACCACCGCCCAGCTTTCATCTACTTTTGTTTGATATAACTTTTGCTTAAAAGACTGGTGTGGGAAACACCGGTCTATTGAGGGGCACTACTCAAACAATATGCCTGAGTTATCAGTTATGCAACACATTACAAGATTAATATTCATAAGGCAAATGAATATTCATAAAACAATGTTGGATCACAAAGGGCTCAGGTAGCCACACTTTCAAGCAAATCGGTTATTGTCTTCATAATTTGCAAGTCAAAGAGAGGATTTTATGAATACTAACCTTCTAGATATTTTTAAAAACTGAAGTTACTACCAGCAAGAACAAGCAGAGGAAAGCATATGACTGTTAAATATGATGCGAATGAAAGCTTGCACAGCCACTGACATATAAGACAATAGAAGGAAAAGATTTAAAGGAGCAAAAATTAGATCATCTTCTTATGCCGAGTTCTATGGGTGATAAAAACCCAAGACTACACACTCCCTTGGAAAGGAAGAAACCATGGTAGGTGGAGCACACATGAAGCTGATAGGCACCTAGGCTAAGCTAAACTCTGCTATTTGCTGTGGTTGTGAAGGGGGCTAGTTTCTATCCTGGGAACATGAGAAAGAGCCCCTCTAGGCAAAGGCAGCATCTAAATGAAGACCTTAAATATTTGTAGAGTTTAGGCTAAAAAGAAAGACAGGAAGTTCTCGATAGATGGAAAAATGTCCTTAAAGACCATGTTTATAAGCAAAGGTTGGCCATGGCTAATCAGATTGTCTGTGTTGTTTTCCTGTTACATATGACCTGCACATGGGGAGATGGGTATGGAACTCAGAGTGGACTTGGATGTGACTTTCTGGAACTATTTGCTTGGTTCAAAGAACTTTATGAAATTTTTCTTCATCTTGGATTTCTCTTGGTCAATGCAAAGGGCAAGAGCTTCCCAGCAGAAGGACATGGGACCACTAGGATGTGATCAAAGAAATGATGAGTTTTGCTGTGAGGACTGTTAGACAGGAGAGCAGAGAGAGGGAGGGGTCCGTTGAATGAGACCCATTCTTCGGGATGAGGCAATCAAAGGAATGAAAGCAAATGCTCAAATGTAGACGGAGATCCCAACGGGCAGACTCACACACAAAATCCCACCTCACTCTCAGACTCCCAAGTCCTGGCTGCAGCGGCAAAGCAGGCAGAGAGAATCTCTGGGCAAAGCAAATTCTCCTCAGCCGCTCATCAACAACCTTAACGAGGAAACACACTGGCAACCCACACCATATGGAGTGCCACTAAAATTAAGTTGTAGTTTAAAAGGCTCCAGTCCAGGCATCTAGAGGATATTTACAGTATTAAGAACCATTTTCTAAGCCAAATGTCCACTCTGCCCTTTTTAATTCAACAGAAAGAGCCTGGAAAACTTCAGTTTCACCACAGAGTGTTGCAACACCAAAGGGTGGAAGTCATTGGAGGTAAAAGAAAAACTTCAGGCCATGTTAGGCTCAGCAATAGAGCAATGACTCAGAAGCCTTCCAAACAGCAGTGTGACAATCTAGAAAGGGTATTAGTTTTAAAGAAATAGAATTTCTTAAAATCCTGTGGATTTTTTTCTTTCCTGTGATTGTTTTTTTTTAACTAATCCTTTCTCTTAACACCCCAATATCAGCTCCTCCTCTCTTCCCTGAACCCCCTCACACTTGTTCTCCCCCTCCATTCCACTTTTCCCTTCCATTTTAAGAAGGGGAAGACCCCTCGGGGTGCCACCTTCCCCAACCCCAGCCAATCAAGTAGCTGCTAGACTAGGTGCATCCTCTCCTGCTGAGACCAGACAAGGCTGTCAATTTAGGGCCGTGGGATCCATAAGCAGTCAGGCAACAGGCTCGAGGACAAGCCCTGCTCCTGTTGTTGGAGTATCTTATAAAGACCAAGACACTCTTCTGACACATATGTACAGGGGCCCTAAGTACATCTCGTGGTTGATCCTTGGTTTGTAGTTTACTCTCTGGGATCCCCCAAGAGTCCAGATTAGTTGCCTCTATTGGTCTTCCTGTAGTGTCCCTGTCTTCCTTGGGTCCCTCAATACTTCTTCTAACTCTTCCATAATACTTCTCAAACTCCATCTAATGTTTGGGTGTAAGTCTCTGCATCTCTTTTCACTGGCTATCTTGGGTGGAGACTCTCAGAGGACAGTTATGCTAGGCTCCTGTCCACAATCATAACAATGTATCATTAATAGTGTCATGGAATGGTTCTTGTCTGTGAAATTGGGTCAGTTGTTGGTTGGTCATTTCCTCAGTCTCTGCTCTGTCTTTGTCCCTGCATATCTTATAGGCAGGACACATTTTGGGTTTTGTGGGTAGGTTGCTGTTCTTATTCCTCCACTAGGGGTCCTACCTGGCTACATAAAGTGACCACTTCAGGGTCCATATCCCCCACTGCTAGGAGTCTCAACTAAAGTCACCATGACTTCTTTAACAGTTTTATAGCTGAGAGTTTAGAAGCTCCCACCTGCAACATGCACACTGCTCCCCTGGAGACATGTTTGAGAAACAAGTATCTTTGAAAAGTTAGGAAGAAGACCAGATGAACTGACTTCCTACCATTTCCTGTTTTGAAGGACTGTTTTGCAATGAATTCAAGGCAGACTAGAAACCTTGAAGTCCAGCCCCAGGCACAGTGCCTGAACAATTTCTGAAGTGTATGGCTTTCTCCCTAGGATGCAGCCTACAGCTCCACTGTATGTTTTGCATTCTGATGCTCTTGAAGTTCAGTTATGTTTCTCAATTCTCACGCTCAGGAATGTGTGGTGCCACCGGGATTCTTAGATGTGGGCACCTTTTATCACAGTGCCTTGTTGTGAACCACGTGCAGGCTTACTTCTTTCGCTGGTTCCAGGCACTTCTCTCTCCAGCCACCACTCACGTTGCTCCCAGCTACAGTCACATCAGATTACACAAGGAAGAAACAATAAAGGCAAGTCAGTCTTTGGCCAGCACATCTTGGGCAATTTTGTTCAAATACATTAGTGAGTATTTATTGTGCTTATATGTACGTGTGCTCATATGTATGTAGGTAATACCCATGTATAGACAGGCTCATGTGCACACTTATACATGTGTGTACAGAGACTTGAAGTCATTCCTTAGGAGCCTTCCACCTAGTTATTTTTTTTGATACAAGGTCTATCATTGGTACCTGGGACTTGCCAATTAGATTAGGCTAACTGGCTAGCAATGTGTCCCCCCATCCCATCCCCATGCTGGGATTCTGGGGACATACTATCATATGTAGCTTTTTATATGGGTGCTAGGGATTCAACTCAGGTCCTCGTGCTGACACAACAAACACTTTACTAACACAGCCACCTCCCCAAACCTTCTTGACATTCCTAAAGCACTGTCATACTGAAGAAAAGCATTATGTTTTGACTTTAGTAAGATGTGAGAGAGGTGAGTTCAAACATCGCTGTTGTTTAAATTAAATTAGGTTACAACCTAATTAGAGGTAATATCTAATTATGTATTTCAAACTCACTCCAATAACTCTTTATCAGTGATTATAGCAGCTTCTTCCCCGTACCTCTTTTGCCCAGCTGTGCTATCTCTATTACATCCAGTAATCAGACTTAAAAAAAAAAAGACTCAAACCATGGGACATGAGGACAAACAGCTATTTCTTACCCCTCAGCAGCAAACCTCAATAAAACAAGCAGCTCTTTAGTAATCCTCATTCCCAAAAATATGGAGTCCACAATAAATCTGCAGGCCAAGGACAGATCTACATTAGCAAAATGAAGCAGAGAATTAAAGCAATTATCTGAATAATTTATCATGAACCCTGCAGTGGGTAACTGAGCAGCTTAAATGAATATTTCAAGGGGAAAATGCATTTTTGGAAAAGGTTCTTAGAAGCTTCTCTCTCAGCTCTTGGCATATAGAACAAGAAAATTGTTGTGATGAAGTCCGTGTAGGAATGGGAGCTCCCTGTACCTTCTGTGCTTTGGAAACTGTTCAGACAATTGTACTATCAGTTTGAATTCCAGGGATTTCATTGAAGAAGTGAGATGGACCAAACAAGTTGTTTGCTAGGCATCTTCAAGTCTCATCAACCCTTCTTTCCTGAGGAAAAAGCTGATTTTCACATGAGAAGAAAGAGATTTTGAATATAACTCTCTCCCCTACACTCATCCCTAAATGAGAAGAGGCAGGAAGAATTTTGAAAGTGTCTAAAGGAGGGAGATATATCCATTTCCTTCCTTGAAAAACAAAAGCCTCAGAAGAAAGGGTTTTTATTGTTCTAACTTACTGCTGATCTATAGTTGTTTTAAGGGAGGTGGAGGGCTTCATGTCTTCTAAACTAGCCAGAAGGGCAAAGGACAAAGGAGTAACAGTAACCATGAGGCTCATGCCATAGTCCCACAACATCAGCATCCTCTGAGAATGCAGGGACTTAGGCCCAACCGGAGCTCATCAGCTACATCAGAATCTGACCCAGCACTGAGGGATATGGCAATTTGTGAAACACGGGTATCAAGGACACCTGGGTTTAAAAGGGGAGGAAGTGGCATGCCCAATTTTCTGAGGAACTGCCACACTGATTTCCAGAGCGGTTTTACCATTTTGCAATCCCACCAACAGTGGAGGAGTGTTCCTCTTTCTCCACATCCTCGCCAGCACTTGTTGTCTCTCGAGTTTTTAATCTTATCCATTCTGACTGGAGTGAGGTGGAATCTCAGGGTTGTTTTAATTTGCATTTCCCTGATGACTAATGATGTTGAACATCTCTTTAGGTGTTTCTCGGCCATCCGAATTTCTTCTGGTGAAAATTCTCTGTTTAGCTCTGTACCCCATTTTTTGATAGAGTTATTTGGTTCTTTGGGGTCTAACTTCTTGAGTTCTTTGTATATATTGGATATTAGCCCTCTGTCGGATGTGGGGTTGGTGAAGATCATTTCCCACGTTGTTGGTTGCCATTTTGTCCTTCTGACAGTGTCCTTTGCCTTACAGAAACTTTGTAATTTTATGAGGTCCCATTTGTCAATTCTTGATCTTAGAGTTCCAGAGGACCCTGGCATACCACTCCTGGGCATATACCCAGAGGATTCCTCTGCATACAATAAAGACACATGCTCCACTATGTTTATAGCAACCTTGTTTATAATAGCCAGAAATTGGAAGGAGCCTAGATATCCCTCAAAAGAGGAATGGATACAGAAAATGTGGTATATTTATACAATGGAGTACTACTCAGCAATTAAAAATAATGAACTCATGCAATTTGTAGGTAAATGGTTAGATCTGGAAACTATCATCCTAAGTGAGCTAACCCAATCACAAAAGAATACACATGAAATGCAATCACTGATAAGTGGATATTAATGAGCCCAGAAGCCCTAAATACTCAAGACACAATTAGCAAGTCAAATGACTCCCAAGAAGAAGAAAGGAGAGGACCCTGGGCCTGTAAAGATTGGATCCAGTAATGTAGACCCAGAACAGAGAAATCGTGGGGGGGGGGATGAGTGGGGAATAGCAGGGGGGGAGAAGAATTATGGGACATATGGTGGGGGGTAACTGGGAAAGGGGAAAGCCTTTGGAATGTAAACATAGAATATAGAAAATAAAAATTTAAAAAAGATTAATAGTAAACAATAAATGAATCAAGAATTTGAAGGTGTAAAGAAAAATAAACTTTAAATCTGCTATTAAAAAAAATAAAAGGGGAGGAAGTTTTCGCAAACTAGCAAGGTAGACAGAAGAGAAAGCAATCTGCAGCTCTGCGGAAGGCTACAGAATGCCTGTGAGAAGAAACAAAGGCTGTGCAAACAAACATCATGATTGCATTGTGACCACAGAGCCCTGAGCTCAGCACCTGGTGCCTGCAGCTACGTGTCAGCCTGGACCATAAGTGTGACTAGTCATAACAAAATGTTCAAAGGCCTTACCAGGATTCTATCACTGTAAGACAAATAGCTGGATCCATATCGATAAGTTCCCAAGAGAAACAGCCCTTTCTGCAAGTCGACAAGCAATTTATGTGGAGGACAATGAACATGTTATTAGAATCTGGGTAGGAGGGCTGGGGTGAGTTGAGGAGAGATGCGAATGCCTGACTTGAAGACATTTCCTCTCTCAAGTTGAACATGATGAAAACATGCTGTTTTCCTAGTACATATCATGTTAGCTTTGATTTCAATGTGTTATTGCTGTCATTAATTTAATTATTCTATTGACTGATCTTGCAAACTTTGCTTCCTAAGGGTATATTTTTATGAATAGAATATCATTTCAAAATGAGTGTACAGATTCCACATGTGCCTGCCTGCAACCTATTTCCTCTAGTTTTGTCCTCAGAAAAGATGAAAAACAGTTGGCTGGCTTCTCCCACTTTGACTCAAAGGGCATGACTGGGTCAGATGAATACACTTATTTTTAGCTGTACAACTCCAAGACCAATGTTTCCTGCCAGTGATACCAATAAATAGCCCTTTATTGAGTGTGAGCTCATACAAAGCACCATACTTCCAATACTGAATCATAATTCTATAACAGACCCAATTTCCCACTAGATTTTAATCTCCATTCCAAGTGTCTTACCATCAAACTGTCTGTACCTTAATTTACCCACCTGTAAAAAGATGGCAAAACTACCTGTAAGAGTTTTGCTGAGGATTTTATATGAGAATCCAATGGCAGAACCTATAAAGGTTCTTTTATCATCAGCTCACTGTCTTCATTGACTTCACAGAAATATGTGTGCAGGAACTGTTGCAAGATATTTCCTATCCATTCACATTGAGGCAGTGAGAGACCAGGGATTGAGGAGAGAGAGAGAGAGAGAGAGAGAGAGAGAGAGAGAGAGAGAGAGAGAGGCGCGGATATCCAGATGGCTTCAGATATATTTCTGGAGTTTTAGAGAAGTTAAAAATATTAAGACTTTATCATTGTAAATTGACATTATGTGACTGAGAGTTTTGTATACATAAATATATTTGGTTGACTATTCAAGTTTTAGAGTCATGCTTTACCAGATACTTGGAAGGAGTGGTGCAGAGGCTGGGTGGGGCAGTACTCTTTTATAATTATTTACCACTACAGGAACTAGAAGCAGGGCTGTGACTTATGCTGAAAAGCAAAGTGTCTGTTCTGACAACTTCCTGTTGTAGCTTGGGCCACTGAAGAAATGAAGACTCTACTGATGCAGCACTATCAAGCCATTTTCTTGTCTGCTATTTATACCCCCACTCAAGCTGTGTAGGCTGCAATTGCTACTGACCAAATGAATTACATTCTTGCTCAGTTTTAAACTTGTCAAAGATTCTATTTAATTCCGGTCCCATTCTCCGCAGTGTCGGCCACTTGCATGCATAATGGAAAGATCTTTCCAGAGCTTGAGTAGTCATATCACTCCCATACCCTCAGGTACCTCTTCACTCATCAGCAACATGAGAGCTTAGTTTGAATATTGCCTTTTCTGTGAAGTCTAACTGCATCTTCACATACTTAATCAATGTTTCCAATGATTCAGAATAAAATTCAAGATGCCAAATGTAGTGATTTAAATGAGAATGGTCTCCATAGGCTCATATGTGCTAAGCTTTAGTGACCAGGGAGTGGCACTATTTGAAAGGATTATAAGGATTAGGAGGTATGGCCTTATTAGAGGAGCATGCTGCTAGCAGTAGGCTTTGAAGTTTCAAAAGCCCATGCCAAACCTAATGTTTCTCTCTTGGCCTGTGGATCAGGGTGTAGCTCTTAGCTACTATGTCAGCACTATCAGTGCTCACCATGCTACCCACAATGAGAATAATGGACTGAACCTCTGGATCTGTAAGCAAGCCCCTAATTAAATGGTATCTTTTATAAGAGTTTTCTTATTCATGGTGTCTTTTCACAGCAGTAGAACAGTGACTAGAACAGAAGTTAAGTACCAGGAAGCAAGATACTGCTGTGAGAAGAATTACCATGTTTTTGTTTGGAGGTGTATGGAAGACTTTGGACAAGAAAAGCAGTAGAACACTTTAAGCTGGGTTGAATGGACCAAAAGGAGCATAGAAGACAGTAGTGCTGGGAACAATGTAAATTATAATGGCCCATCTGAAGAGGATCCATATTTGTAAGTGGCCTAGAAACTATTCTTATGATATTTTGGCAGAGGGTGGCTGCCTAAAGCTCTGCCTAAGGCAAAATTGAAGAGTTTTGGAATAACAGCATGGACAGATTTCAAAACAAGCTTGTATTGACAGTGCTATGTGGTTATTAGTAATCATTCTTATACAGATCAATAATGAAAAGGAGAAAGCTGGACAAAGAAAAATACAAAATTTACAGTTTGAAGAGAAAAGGAGCACCAGGAAAGATGCTGTTAGAGCCAGCCTAGACTTCTGCTCAAGGAGACAAAAAAGTTTAAAGAAAATCCTGTGGCTAATTGGAATAAAAGGAGTGATGACTTCAGGTCAAGATCTC
This sequence comes from Apodemus agrarius, assembly GCA_964023405.1. Taxonomy (NCBI): domain Eukaryota; kingdom Metazoa; phylum Chordata; class Mammalia; order Rodentia; family Muridae; genus Apodemus; species Apodemus agrarius. The sequence continues at coordinate 61,212,897 of OZ030019.1, read as the reverse complement.
ACTCAGCTAAGCTTTCAACTTGTAAAAAGGAATTAAAGGACTTTTAAGTAGTGAAAAATACTATCAACAACAGAAAGCTGATGCAAATGTAATGAAGAAGATGGCTAAGTTACAGCTCCATCAAACAGCAGAACTTGGCAGCTTAGGTCACCTGGTTCTGGCATTAGAGTGGGGTTGTGGTATCTTCCACCAAGGCTAAGGAATGCTGATGAGGCCAGGCTTGTGCCATGGGTGTCCCAGCCTGAAAGCCCAAAGATGCCATTGCATGAAACTGTGAAGGTGAAACTCCAAGTTGTTGGTGACGCCAGAGTTGTGGGATATCTGCCAAAGAAAGCTGTTGACCGGAGAGGGAACCAACCCAAGAGAAAGAAGCATGTTGCAGTCAACAACGCTGAAAGGAGGAGATCTAAAGAGTGGTTTGACATCAGACATAGAGATGCAGAATTTGGAGTTTGTCCTGCTGGGTTTTGATCTTGGGTTGATCCAATATTTCCACACTCTGCTCCCTTTTATGCATTTTGGAATGGTAATGTGTATTCTGTGCCATTGTATGTTGGAGTATGTGGTGTGCTTTTTTATTTTGATTTTTACAAAGGATTATAGTTAACAGATTGCCATGAGTCTCAGAAGAGACTTTGAACTTTAGACTTTTAGACAGTGTTGAGACTGTGATAGACTATGGGGACTTTTGAAATTGAGCTGAATGCTTTTTTTTCCCCATTTTGATATGGTTACAAGCCTATGGGGAATAGGGAGTAGAATGACATGGCTTGATAAAAATAACTCACATTATCTCACATGTTTAAGTGCTTGATCACCAGCAAGTGGCACTATTTTATAGGATTAGAAGGATTAGGAGATATGGCCTTATTGGAGGAAGTACATCACTGGAGTGGAGTTTGAGGTTTCAAAAGTTCGTGTCAAGCCCAATGTCTCTCTTGGCCTGTGGACCATGATGTAGATCTCAGCTAATGCTCAGCACTATACATGGACTAAATCTCTGAAACTGTATGCAAGGCCCCAATGAAATGCTTTATGTTATAAGAGTTTCTATTCTTATGGTGTCTTTTCATAGCAATAGAATAGTGACTAAGATTCCGGATAGCCTGTCTGGTAGCCTAAAACTTAGAGTCACTAGAATGTTTACTAAATAACAGCTATTCACCACTAAGTATAAGTTGTGCCCAATACATTAATATTTTAGATGACCTCATATTTACAATGACCTTGGGAAATCATTGTTAATATCCCATTTCTACAGTTTAGAAGGGTCAGAGAGACTAAGTGTCTTATTCAGAATTGTGGAAATACTTAGAAAAATCAAAGCTCGATTCTAGAAGTCCCACTTTGAGGTACAGAAATTGCTCCACAGTGCTATAGTTACCATCAAAAGTAATGTGGAAGAAAGGTTTACAGACTCCAGAGGTAAAATAATATTTTCATTATATCTCAGAGCTTTGCAACATGCCTTGTTTGTGTGTGTGTGTGTGTGTGTGTGTGTGTGTGTGTGTTTATGTGTTTGTTTAAAGGGGAATGCCACTTGTTTGATTTGGCTGAATGCAGTTTACTGCCACCACTTTATAATAGCGTAAAACACAGGAAGGATGGTGAGCTCTGCTTTAGGGTTCTCATTGAAAGTATCTAAGTGTTATTTCATATTTGGCAAGGACTAGTTCATTTTGTTATGTTAAAAGAATTTTTGGCTAGCAGGTTTTGGTCAGATCCACAGTTGTTAACCATTAAGCATATTTGGGAAGGGAAACTGAATTGGGTAGGTTGAAATATGTGACTTATGTCTGGGATCAATACATACTGAGACTCTCCAATTTCCACAATTACTATAGTGCCCAAAGTACATAAAAATTTCGTTATCATTCACTTCACATGACATGGACTAGTCCTTTCTTTTCTCTATGTATAATGTCTTTTTACAGGTTTAGATTCTTTTTACTATTTACAGTGAAATCTAAACTAGTTGTTTCATTTAGAAATGTCTTTAGCTGCTGGCAACCAAGAGGATAATTAACAGTGACTTCTTTTGATTTCTTTTTCACATACAGGAAATTTGGGGGTGGACTAATAAGGACTTGATGGCAGATCTACCATGTCAACCCTGGCTCTATCTCTCTGCCAACTAACCTTCCCATATATCTTCTATTGCTTATATAGTTCATAATTCATTGTGGTTACTGGAATTTCAACCATCACTTCCACATCTCATGTTGAAAGCAGAAAGTTTTTCTAAACTCAAGAGGAGCAAAGAATATATATTTTGGTTCATAAATAGTAAAACTTGAATTTCTTGCATTAGAATGAGTAGTTGACCAAGATCCTTGGTCAGTTGCTAAGACTTAAAAGGCTCCATGTTTGTCTGGAACCTCTTTGGGTGAGTTTCGAGGATGGCTTCATAACCTTTTATATCAGAAAATAAAAGAAAGCTCAACTTGCCCAATATCTGCATTTTTGTACTTTTTATTTTTATTTTATGTACATTTTGGTCTTTTGACTGCTTGGATGTCTGAGCCTGTCAGATCCCCTAGAACAGGAGTTACAGGCAGTTGTGATATACCATGAAGGTGCTGGAAATTGAACCTGGTTCCTCTGGAAGGACAGTTAGTGCTCTTAACAACTGAGTCATCTCTCCAGACCCCTAACACCTGTACTTGAAAAGTGAAGAATATGACAGTCACAGGACTTAGTCAAGATGGAAAGATTCTTGAGTAATAGAGTTTAGACTGGACATAGAGCCTCAGTGTTTCCAACCTGATATAATTTGCAGCACAACACACTTCATAGCCATGATGCCCCCTTGTAGGCATGCATTTTTGCAACCTACTTTTAATAAGGGTTCAACCTCTCCTCTGGCCCACTACCCAGTAGAGAGAGTGGAAGAGAAAAGTTACTAGGATATGGGAAGTGGCCCATTTAGCAATACTTCTTTGAGGCGAGCTCAATCTTCTTTGGCAGTAGTTCAGTCCCATCGCAAACACCAAACATAGCTTAGGAACTGCAGACCAGTCTTCTCAGCAGGCAGATACCAGGCAGCTGTAGTTCAATCAGGGAAGAAACCACCAAGCTTGCCAACTGGCCTGAGATGAGGCCGAAGAAGCAGCAAGCTACTGCAGGAACCTCATGGGCAGTTCTTTGGCAAGAGAGTTTCTCTCAGTGAGAGCATTACCAGAAGTTGAGCTCAACTACAATATATAAAGCAAACCAATACATGCATGTCTTTAGAAAAGACAAAGGCAAGAGCAAACCAAACCAGTGCTCAGTGCTTGTCTTCCACTGTCTTTGGGGCCATATGTATACTCTTTTATCATAGGTCCTTTCAAGTGTTTGCTATAATATCCAAACATCCGTTCACCTGTGTCTGCTTCAGGAAAACATTCTTTCATGTGTTTGCCTTAGCAAGACATCCTTTCACCTGTGTGCCCCAGCAAAACAACATTTGACATAACTAACTTTCCAAAGAAACTAGAAGTTTCCACTTCACCTCCTTTCGTTGGTGTTTTAAGACATCCATATGTAATATTCCTCTCTTTTCATCCTTTTGAGAAATAAGTGGAATATAAATAGAATGAGATCTGAATTGTCATTGGGTCGTTGGTAGTGGTGACCAGGCAGTGTTGTTATAAAACAGTAGCTGAATAAAACGGGTTTTTTTGGGGGGGTTATTTGATTTGTTTTGTTTTATTTTTGTCCTTTAATCAGTCACTCTAAACTGCTGGCTCCAGTGGCTTTCACTGACTTGGACAGGCAGGCTTTGGAATTGAAAATAGAGAATGATGCAGAAGGGCACACCAGAACCCATGTCTCCCCAGGAAGAGTGGCTCAAAAGGAAGAGGCTAGGCTGAGCTTCCTTGCTCTGTCCCTTCCCTTCATCATAGAAATCTCTCCTCACCCCATAAGGTACACACAGAGGCAAGGAAGTACCAGACATATTTAGCTAATGAATACAGGATCAGACGATAAGTCCTTCTTATATTTTTGGTTGTGAGCTTAGCCTTTAACAGCTGAGCCATCTCTCCAGCCTTGATGATAAGCCCTTCAATGCCTACAATATGCTTACCTATGTCCTTATTTCTTCTCATGATAGTCTATACAGAGAGTCCAGTGTCACTGACTTTCTATGGTTATGTGGCTTGCTTAAAGTCAGCCAAAGTTGCCTAAGTCAAGTTTGAGACAAAGTTAAATCTAGGGCTCAAGCAAGGGTCTATAGGCACATTCTTGGATACTTTCTCTAGACAGGCGTGCCTGTCTGCAAGTGATACTCAGGGATTACTCAGGATACTCACTACCTACAGGGACCTTTGTTAAATTAATACAGTGCCCCTAGTATTACAAAAGTCTTTGTAAAGAAGGATTTAGATTTACAAACCTGCTAACAGGCCAGAAGTTAAACTCAACAAATCAAGAATAATTTGTAAGCTTATTTTGGGTGCCAGACTATTATCAAGATAACATGAGGAAAGCTAATAACCGAAAGCTGTCATGGCCTCATTAACAGGCATCCTAGAACACAGACAAGCCTATATAGCAGATGTATGAATAGGATGCTACAACAGGAAGGGGGTGGCTTTCTAAGAAGAAAGAGTCCAAAGATAAAAAAAATACATCTCTTTCTGATACTTTCAGGTCACTTAGTATGACTGTTTCACAGAGTGACAAAGATAGTGGTGGGTGGCATAGAAGGGAATGATCTTCCGCAGGGTCACAGTGCAGACTGATGCTGTATCTACATTAGGTGGGTATTAAATGCTTCTCAATGTGATGATGTCACTCTAGGTGTCCCTAGGAGCATCTGCCATGTGAGTAAGATTAAATATAGAAGCCATATACTTGAAAATTATTTTCTTTTGATGACAATTAAACGATTCCAACAGAAGAAGTACTGAAGAATTACTACCATGACCAATAGGCTTGTTTAGATTGGTGCTTATATCACTGAGGGTTCCCTAACAGAACAGAGAGAAAATGTATAGATATAGATGTACATATAGATATAGAGATAGAGATGATGGAGATTTGGGTGGAGATAGATCTGTATGGGACTTTATAGATTGACTTTCATGATGTTAGCTGGGTAATCTAGCAATGGTTGTCTTCACTCAGAGACTGAGAGTCAGGCAGCTGCTCAATCCAAATCTAAGAAGTTCTAATCTAGCACTGAAAACCTAGATGGTTCATGGAGACCTATTGGTCTTCATTCCATGTTGGAAGGTTGGATGATGCTGGGTCCTGATATGAGTACAAGATGGGACCAGCAGCAACAGCCACCCATTACCAAATGGCAAAAGAAAGTAATCAAGCAGAAAGCAGAAGCTTTCCCTTCAACCTCCAGTTTTCTTGAGCTCTGCTAGAATGTGCCACCTAGACACCCATAGTTATGTTGGGCCTTCTAACTTTAATAAACATAACCAATAAAATCCCTTGCTAGCATATCTCATGAGTGATTCTAGATACTATCAAATTGACAATGTTAACCATTACAGTGTCCTATAGAATTGGTTCTATTTATGTGAATATGCATATATACCAAGGAGTAGAGCTTATCTGGTTCCTTCACTCATGGACCCTTCTATTGAGTTTTAAGTATCTTGACCATTGTTAAGGACACTGGCTCACATCCAGAGACTGCCCTATCTGGGGATCCATCCCATATACTGTCACCAAGCCCAGACACTAATGTGGATGCCAACAAGCACTTGTTGACAGGAGCCTGATATAGCTGTCTCCTGAGAGGCTCTTTCAGTACCCGACAAATACAGAGGTGGCCACTCCCAGTCATCCATTGGACTGAGCACAGGGTCCCCAATGTAGGAACTAGAGAAAGAACCCAAAGAGTTGAAGGAGCTGTCAGTCCCAGGAGGAACAACATTATGAGCCAACCAGTATTCCCAGAGCTCCCACGGACTAAACCGCCAACCAAAGAGTACACATGAAGGGACCCATGGCTCCAGCTGCACATGTAGAAGAGGATGGCCTTGTTGGACATCAAAGAGAGTCAAGGCCCTTAGCCCTAAGGAAGCTTGATGCCCCAGTATAGGGGAATGCCAAGACAGGGAAGCGGGAGTAGGTGAGTTGGCGAGCAGAGGGAGGGGGTGGGGGATGCGATAGGGTGTTTTTGGAGGAGAAACCAGAAAGGGATAACATTTGAAATGTAAATAAAGAAAATATAAAAGATATATATATATATAATATAGAGAGAGAAGAAGAAGAAGGAGGAGGAGGGGGAGGAGGAAAGAAAGAAAGAAAAAGAAGAGAAGAGAAGAGGAAAGGAAAGGAAAGGAAAGGAAAGGAAAGAAAGGAAAAGAAAAGAAAGGAAAGGAAAGGAAAGGAAAGGAAAGGAAAGGAAAGGAAAGGAAAGGAAAGGAAAAGAAAAGAAAAGAAAAGAAAAGAAAAGAAAAGAAAAGAAAAGAAAAGAAAAGAAAAGAAAAAAAGGGACACTGGCTCACTTCTGGAGGCCAGCCAGAGTCTAAAGGGAAGTCCAACAGCTTTGGCTCATCTGAATGCAGGAAACAAGACAAGTTGACTTGGAATCAGTATTGCCTCATTCTTGTTCTCTCTTCTATGTTTAGAGTTCCCAAGATGGCCCTATACTTCCTGTCTTTCTAAAATATCTAAGCCTTAGTTGTGTTTTCAGAGCTTACAAGAGCAGCTGGTGTCTGTTTTTCTGCATCCATCACTTTCTGATCTTTCTCTGGAGATTCGAAGACAATGTGATGATTTACCACTATCCTGGGAAAACACAGTAATAGCCACTGACACCCACATGGGTTGGATCATTGTTGCTGTTCCAGAAACTAGAGAGTGCCTCTTTATTGTTCTTTCTGGCACCTCTCACCTGCCAAGGCTGTGGGTGTACAAGACCAGTGCCCAGCCACCATGACTACCCCTGCCCCTGCAGCTCCTCAAGTTCATTTGGGTAACTCATCAGGCCCCATCACTGCAGTTAATAATCCAGATCCAAAACCACCAGACTAGGTAGAATCACAAGACCTTATTTGCCTGACATTCCCCTGAGTCAAGGACATGCTTATTTTACAAGCAGGAAATACAACACAACTTGTATTGAATAAAATGGCTTCTAGGCTTGCTCATATCTGCCTGGATAAATTCCATTTTGCCACATCCTGTTCTAAGAAAAACAAAAAATGTAAGAATCCAATTTGTTTCTCCATTACTGGAGGGCAGAATTAGAAGAGGCTTTTATATTTTTAATGGAAGAGGCATGGAAGAAAAAACATTGAGTGATGAGCTGGGCGATTCACATGTGTAACAGCTTCTAATCTTCATGTAGCAGTTGAAATGAGACTAGAATGTTCATAGCAGGCAAATATTCTCTTGAAAAGGGAATTTTACTGAACCAAGGGCTGCCTAATGCATTCCTCTGGGATCAATCATTTAGAGCTCCTTGTTCTGCCATGCCTGGCAGGTGGCATTGCACTAATAATCTACAGAAAGCTTTACAGCACTTCCTTCTAAGTGGTAACATTGAAGACGACAAGGGGAAAGATAGGGGGCAATGACAAGCAAGACAGCTATCTCCCACTGGAGCTTCTCAGAAATTGCCACATTGGTCTTACGTCCTATTGATCACTGATGTCCCACAGCTAAACTAACTGTAACTATCTAAGAGATGCCCTCTTCTGCTGATGGCCATTGATGCAAGCAAAAATTGTTTTGCTCTAAAAGAGAGAAAACATTTTGAGGCCATTGATGGTATCTACCATACCATTGATGGTATCTCCATGGAGCTGGTAATATTGAACTCATTGAAGGAAGAAGGAAACTCATTCTTAAAAGTTTACATAACTTACTTAAGGTCATTCAAGTGTGCTATATTTACTACTTAAATTGAAATCTAGTTTGTGTCCAAGACAATTTATTTTCTCTATGTGACCTCATAATAAGGAGAATGTATCTATATATCTGCATATTTTATATTATAGAATATGTATATGCATAGATCTCATTTTGCATGGACATAAGTATAGGGGCCTGCTGAGTCCAGAAGAGGGCATACGATCCCCTGGAAATGAAGTTACAGGTTGTTCTGTGCTACCAACTTGAGTGCTCAAAACAAAACTCTGGTCCTCTGTAAGAGCAGCCAGAACTCTAAACTGCTGATCCAACCCTCTAGCTTCATATCCTCACATTTTACATTAATTATTTTGTACTCTTTATTTTAAGTATACTTATCATTCAAGTATGCTTATTTGTTTTAATGCTTGTATTATGTTAATTGGATCCCCCAAATTGCACAAGACTTCATATGTAAGAAGCTGAGGGTCCCTGCCCCTAGTTGCTTATCTTTGGTAAATAAAGCATCTGGCGGCCAATGGTTAGGCAGAGAGACAGAGGTAGGGCTTTAGGATTTGCTGGACAAGGGAAGAGAAAGAGGAAGGAGGATTTAGAATTGCCATGGAAGGAAAGGAATAAGGTCCAGGCTTGAGAGCTGCAGAAGAGACGCATACCAATCATGTAAGAGCCAGGGAAGAGAGGCCCCAGCCATCTCCCCCTACATTGGGTATAAGATAGCAAAGATGGAATGTAGATTTTAGTAAGTAATAACTTAGGAGCATCTGAGGGGAGGTGTTAGCCACATGGAAGATTGGGAGTGACCCAGCCATTGAGCTGCTTAAGGCATATTAAATAGAAGCCTGCGTGAGGAGCCTTTCATTCAGGAATCCAGAACACTGAGGCAGGTAGCAAGGAACTTGCACCACCACTGCCAGGGCAATTTGAGCAGAATTAATCACCAACAGGTACAGATGGTGTCCAACATGTAGGCTTGATCTCACTATTCAAAATTAATTGGAGATTCTCAAATGGAAAACACCCACTGTGCCTAAAGATTAGGAGGGAGGGAGAACTGGCTTCTTAGCAGAGCGTCAGATTTTGCCCAAACCATGTAAGTTTGGAACTAGGACAAAAGGGAAGGCTTCTAAGCTGCCTTGGAGAGTTTGAGCTCAGAGGTGCTAGGAGCCTCTGCTGTGTAAAAGAAAAGCTGCTAGGAAGTAGAGACACCAATAGGAATAAAAGAAATTGCATTGTTTAAAGAAGGGAGAATGAATGAAAATTAATTTAATTGTTTTTAAGAATAGAAAGGAGAAAAAATGCTTTAAAGGAAATTTGAAAACGTTTATGCCAGGGCAGGCAACTGAGTCCTTTGAACATGGTCTCCACAGGAATTCTGGTGATCCTTAGCGTGGTATGAAAAATTAATAGCCAGGAAATAAGCTTATACATAAGTAGAATGGAAGTGAATTGAAGTTAAATAAGAAAGGATATTAATATAGATGAATAAATAAATTGAAGCTTTTGATCTCATGTATATCAGGACAAGGGTTATGGAGAATAACCTTGTCTCAGATTTATAGTAGAAATTTTGGCCTTGATATCAATATCAAAAATTAATTGTGTAAGAATAAGGCAGAGGGAAAGGGGAAAGCATTTGGAATGTAAACATAGAATATAGAAAATAAAAATTTAAAAAATAGGATTAAATGGAAAAGTTGGAAAGAGTGGTAAGCAGACAGGAAACATAGAGCAGAACAAGATATTTAAAAAAGGCACTTTTCCTATACAGCATAAGTATTAATTTCCTTTTAAAAATTAAGAATATATGTGTGTGTGTGTTTCTCTTTCCAAATCAGTGAGTAATTATAAAACTGAGTTTTAATAACCAGAAAACTTAAAAAGATAAAAATCAGAAAATGGTGATCAATACTTTATGTGAATTTTTTTAAAGATTGTTGTAAATTATAATTTTCACATAAGGGGCAAGACTGAATTAATGCTATATTACTGACTTTGAAATTTTGCTTTCAGTTGACCAGTTGATTTTTTTTTTTTTTTGGTTTTTCAAGACAGGGTTTCTCTGTGTAGTCCTGGCTGTCCTGGAACTCACTCTGTATACCAGGCTGGCCTCAAACTCAGAAATCCACCTGTCTCTGCCTCCCAAGTGCTGGGGATTACAGGCATGCGCCACCACGCCTGGCTCAACCAGTTGATTTAATGAAATAAAATGTGATCATCTAAAAAAAAAAAAAAAAGAATAAGGCAGAGGATAGTGAAGGAACACTGTATCAATGGATAATAATAATTGTTTAAATTGCTTTAATTGCTTTGAGTTGTTTTAATTCTTAAAATATGTATGGCTTTAAGTATGGTGATTATGGTATTAAAAATCTTCTGTGAGAGAAGTCAAAATAGAATAGGCCTAAAGAGAAAAGATGCTGCTAATTTGCATCAACCTATATCTTTGATGATTTTGGGTTACTGGACCAGGAACATGCTATTTTAGGAGAGAAGCTCTATGTTTCTGTTAATAGAAAAGAAGAAAAGGCTTTTGATTCCTTCCAAAATGATATGGATCAGATATGAAAGGGGAAGATCCCCTGACAATCTTGGCTAAAGACAGAAAAGGAAAATTCGAGATCAAACAGGACAGGTAATATGATTTGCTGATTCTTTGACATGGGAAGAGCCCTGTAGCTGGCTTAGACATAAAAATGTCTCTATCCATATCTTCAGCTAAAATTAGACAATTAACTCTTCTTGATTACTAAATTCATAAGATTCATTATGTCATCCTTCACAAAGAATCAGCAATTTATTACAATTGGTTATTGGTCAAATTAACCCATAAAAAAAAAGACAATTGGACCTTCCAATCTGGGCTTGTTTACCTTGGGTGTGAACTCTGCAGCCAGTCCAGTAACACCTAGAGTTACCAATACTTCCAGGTGTTCTAACACACCCAGGATTATAGGATTGGAAGTGAGGAGGACATAACATCTGTCCTGTCATCACCAGCTGTAACTGGAACCAGTGGGATTCAGGGACCCAGGAACCCCACCCAACTAGTGGCACAGGTAACTTCCAGTTGGGGCTGGTTTAGTTTACCTTGGGTGCAAACTCTGGAGCCAGCCCATAACACCCAGAGGAAGCTCTACTTCTAGACACTCTAACATGCCCAGGACCCCAGGATCACAGGACCAGAGGAGCTTGGTCACACCAAGATCTCAGGGACCCAGAGGCAGCTTGATGCCCAGGAGCTCTGACACACACAGGGCCTCAGGATCACAAGATCCTGGCATCACAGGACCACAGAATCACAAGATCCTGGCATCACAGGACCACAGAGACAGCTGGACTCTGAGGAATTCTGTCACAACCGGGATCACAGGAAGAACAAGCTCCAGTCAGATACAGCAAGAACAAGTAGCACTAGAGATAACCAGATGGTGGGAGGCAAGCATAAGAACATAAGCAACAGAAACCAAGGTTACTTGGCATCATCGGAACCCAATTCTCCCACCATAGCAAGTCCTGGATACAACATTACACCAGTAAAGCAAGATTCAGATCTAAAAATCACTTCTCATGATGATGATATAGGATTTTAAGAAGGACATACATATAACTCCCTTAAAGAAATACAAGAAAACACAGGTAAACAGGTAGAAGCCCCTTAAAGAGGAAACACAAAAATGCCTTAAAGAATTACAGGAAAACAGAATCAAACAGGCAAAAGAAATGAACAAAATAATCCAAGATTTAAAAAAATGGAAATAGAAACAATAAAGAAATCACAAAGGGAGACAACCCTGTGGATAGATGACCTAGGAAAGAGATCAAAAGCCATAGATGCAAGAAATCACCAACAATACAAGAGATAGAAGAGACAATCTCAAGTGTAGAAGATACCATAGAAAACATTGATATAAAAGTCAAAGAAAATGCAAAAGGCAAAAAGCTCCTAACCCAAAACATCCAGGAAACCCAGGACACAATGAGAAGACCAAACCTTGGGATAATAGTTATAGAAGAGAGTATAAATTCAAAACTTAAAGAACAACCTTCAACAAAATCATAGAGGAAAACTTTCTTAACCTAAAGAAAGAGATGCCCATAAACATACAAGAAACCTCCTATCAGATAGATCACTGTGGAGTAAAAGCAGTCTTCAATAGCAAGAAAAACAACAGAAAGCCCACATACACATGGAAGCTGAACAATGCTCTACTCAATGATAACTTGGTCAAAGAAGAAAGAGAGAAAGAAATCACAGTCCTCCATGGCTGGTAGGATTGCAAGCTGGTATAACCACTTTGGAAATCAGTTTGGCAACTCCTCCAAAAACAGGACATAGTACTACCTGAAGACCCAGCTATACCACTCCTGGACATATACCCAGAAGATACCTCAACATGTAATAAGGACACATGCTCCACTATGTTCATAGCTGCCTTATTTATAATAGCCAGAAATGGAAAGAACCCAGATGTCTTTCAACAGAGTGATGGACACAGAAAATGTGGTACATTTACACAAGGGAGTACTACTCAGCTATTAAAAACAATGAATTCATGAAGTTCTTAGGCAAATGGATAGAACTAGAAAATATCATCCTGAGTGAGGTAACCCAATCACAAAAGAAAACACATGGTTTGCACTCACTGATAAGTGGATATTAGTCAAGAAGCTTGGAATACCGAAGATACAATTTGTAGACCACATGAAGCTCAAGAAGAAGACCAAAGTGTGGATGCTTTGGTTCTTCTAAAAAGGGGAATAAAATACTCACAGAAGTAAATATGGAGATAAAGTATAGAGCTGAGAGTGAAGGAAAGGTCATCCAGAGACTGTCCCACCTGGGGATTCCTCCCATATACAGTCACCAAACCCCAGCACTATTGTGGATACCAAAAAATGTTTGCTGAATGGAACCTGATATGGCTGTCTCCTGAGAGGCCCTGCCAGACTTACAAATACAGAAGCAGATTCTTGCAGCCAACCACTGAACTGAGCATGGGGCACCTAACGGAGGAGTTAAAGGACTGAAGAAGCTGAAGGGGTTTGAAACCTCATAGAAAGAACAATAATATCAACCAACCAGACCCCTTCCCCACAGCTCCAGGGACTCAACCATCAACCAACGTATACACATGGCTCCAGCTGCATATGTAGCAGAGGCTTGCCTTGTCAGGCATCAAGGGGAGGAGAGTCCCTTGGTCCTATGAAGGCTTGATAGATGCCCCAGAGTAGGGGAATTGAGGGTGGGGAGGTGGGAGTGGAGTGGGTGGAGGAACACCCTCAGAGAAGCAGGGGGAAGAAGGATGGGATAGGGGATTTCAGGGGTGGGGGAGGAGGACCAGGAAAGGGGATAACATTTGAAATGTAAATAAAGAAAACATCCAACTAAAAAAAAGACAATTGTCTTTCATCTGCTCAAACAAGTAGCAAAAAACCCAACCTTAACTGATCTGAGTACTTTCCCCAATCCATACAAATATCTTAATAGTACTAAAATTTTGGTTGTAAGATTCATATATTACAAAATGTGTAGCACTGGTAAGATTTATCTTTGGGGATGCAGAAGTGACTTGATGTTCCAGCTTCCTGCCCCAGATGCAGTTTCCAGAGACAGCTTTAGGAATAGCTGGTGATTTCCAATGACCTCAGTAGATCCAGCCTTTCAGATGGATCCTCTGCCACTGCTCCATGAAATGTGTCCCATCTGTCCAATGCCATTGCCTACTCCTTAAATTCCTACTCTTTTCTTCATCCCATTGCTCTTCTCCATATAGAAGGAAAAGTAAGGCTAATCCTTACCCCCTCACCAGGGAAACTTTTCTTGCAACCCACAGAGACTGTTAGAGAAACCACGGCCAATCAAAATGCAAGCTTGTGGAGCCCAGTCCCAATAGATACTTCTACAGTCAACTTCTACATCCAAGGCACATGCATCATTGTAGATTGGAAGGTTTGTTGCGAGGTTGTCTCCTGAAAACTTCATAATTCCCAGCAACATGACTACCTAAACATGATCTGAACAAGAGCAACAACAACATAGACATGGTAAAATGGACAGGAAAAACTCATAAAGGCTCAACACTAACAAATAAGGGATGCTGATATTGGGAGAAATGGTCTTCCTCAAAGAAAATATCAACTGATTATTAAATACCAAGTGGTTAAGCCTGAAAACATACATATAAGTAACAGACCTCTTGAATAGGTTGTTTATGTATTTATAAATATTTGTATAAATTTATATATATATGTATATATATATATATATTGTATGAAAGAACAATTAATAAAAAGGGGGCCATAAATTTGATAGAGGAAGGAATATATGAGCAAGATGATGGACAAGAGATACAATTATAATAAAATGAAGAAATAATTTTTTAAAAAATCAAGCAAATACTGTTACTACACCATCAAAAACACATTAATAATGCCTCCTTCTTTTCAGATAAAGACTCAACATCCCCAATGTGGTTTCTAAGCCTTATGTAGACTGGCCTGCCCGTTTCCTTAGCTTCCTCTTGAGATTCTATTCCTCCTACTCTGTACAACTTTGGAATCTGTATGAATTCTGTGTCTCCCTCTCAGAACAAATCCCATACTTGTTTCTTCATATTTTAGAACTCAACATAGAAAAGTATTCTTTAATGCCTCATTCTAGATAAGTATTATATGTTCTCATGGAACCCTGCAATTGCTTTTCTGGACTTTGAGTACAGCTTGCAAGTAGAATAAATGAATAACAGTTGATTAATAAATTTATAGATTGACAGATGATAGAGATTTATGGTGGTGGTTGATAGACAGATGATGTGGTGGTTTGAATAGGAATGGCCCTGATATGTTCAAATATTTGATTGTTTGGTCATCAGCAAGTAGCAGTATTAGGAGTTGTGGCCTTATTAAAGTAGATGTGGCCTTGTTAAAGGAAATGTGCCACTTGAGATGCTTTTGAGATTTCAAAAGCTCAAGCCAGGACCTATCTCTCTTCCTGCTGCCTACCAATCTGGATATAGTACACTCAGCTCCCCCTCCAGCACCATGTCTGCCTATGCATCATCATGTTTCACACCATGATGATAATGGACTAAACCTCTGAATTGTAAGCCAGCTTCAATTAAATGTTTTCCTTTATAATAGTCGCCATGGTCATGTCTCTTCATAGCAATAGAAACCCTTAGACAGACAGACAGATTAAATAGATAGAAATAAATAAAACATAGCTCTGCTAATTCATATGCTGCCTAAAGAAAGGAGCATTTTCTCTGGTATAGTATCTCTAGCATTTGTCAAATAATCATAAGAAAAAATACAATTTATAACTGTTAATTGTAACCAAAATGCATGAAGGTAGTAATTCATTCAAAATACTGATCATCATGTTCTAAACACTAGAAGTAAAGCAATATTACCTAGTTTTTCTAGATATATTCTAGGTAATATATCTGACTTTATAGGAATCATGAAATGAAGGAAGAAGAAAAGAAAGGAGTGATAGATGGGTGATAGAATGGTTAAATGAGAATAGAAGAAAGATAACAGAGATAAGAAAAGGAGATTTTTCTCCACATCCTCACCAACACTTGCTGTCTCCTGAGTTTTTAATCTTAGCCATTCTGACTGGTGTGAGGTGAAATCTCACGGTTGTTTTGATTTGCATTTCCCTGATGACTAATGATGTTGAACATTTCTTAAGGTGCTTCTCAGCCATCCAAAGTTCTTCTGGTGAAAATTCCTTGCTGAGCTCTGTACCCCATTTTTTTGTATATTTTTTAATTTTTATTTTCTATATTCTTTGTTTACATTCCAAAGGCTTTCCCCTTTCCCAGTTCCCCCCCCACACCATACGTCCCATAATTCCTCACCCCCCCAACTATTCCCCAATCACCCCCCCCACGATTTCTCTGTTCTGGGTCTACAAAACTGGATCCAATCTTTTCAGGCCCAGGGTCCTCTCCTTTCTTCTTCTTGGGAATCATTTGACTTACTAATTGTGCCTTGAGTATTTAGGGCTTCTGGGCTCATTAATATCCACTTATCAGTGATTGTATTTCATGTGTATTCTTTTGTGATTGGGCTAACTCACTTAGGATGATATTTTCCAGATCTAACCATTTACCTACAAATTGCATGAATTCATTATTTTTAATTGCTGAGTAGTATTCCATTGTATAAATATACGCCATTTTTTAACAGGGTTTTTTGGCTCTCTGGAGTCTACCTTCTTGAGTTCTTTGTATATATTGGACATTAGCCCTCTGTTGGATGTAGGGTTGGTGAAGATCCTTTCCCAATTTGTTGGTTGCCATTTTATCCTTTTGACAGTATCCTTTGCCTTATAGAAACTTTGTAATTTTATGAGGCTCCATTTGTCAATTCTTGATCTTAGAGCATAAGCTATTGGTGTTCTGTTCAGGAACTTTTCCCCTGTGCCCATGTCCTCAAGGTTCTTCCCCAGTTTCTTTTCTATTAGTTTCAGTGTGTCTGGTTTTATGTGGAGGTCCTTGAGCCACTTGGAGTTGATCTTAGTACAAGGAGATAAGAGTGGATCAATTTGCATTTTTCTGTATGCTGACCTCCAATTGAACCAGCACCATTTGTTGAAAAGGCTATCTTTTTTCCACTGGATGTTTTCAGCTCCTTTGTCAAAGATCAAGTGACCATAGGTGTGTGGGTTCATTTCTGGATCTTTAATCTTATTCCATTGATTCACTTGCCTGCCACTGTACCAATACCATGCAGTTTTTAACACTATTGCTCTGTAGTATTGCTTGAGGTCTGGGATACTGATTCCCCCAGAAGTTCTTTTATTGTTGAGAATAGTTTTAGCGGATTGCAGGATGGTACAACCACTCTGGAAATCAGTCTGGTGGTTCCTCAGAAAATTGGTCATGAGACTTCCGGAGGACCCTGCTATACCACTCCTGGGCATATTCCCAGAGGATTCCCTGGCATGCAATAAGGACACATGCTTCACTATGTTCATATCAGCCTTATTTATAATAGCCAGAAGCTGGAAAGAACCCAGATGTCCCTCAATGGAGGAATGGATACAGAAAATGTGGTATATTTACACAATGGAATACTACTCAGCAATTAAAAACAATGAATTCATGACATTTGTAGGCAAATGGTTGGAACTGGAAAATATCATATTAAGTGAGGTAACTCATTCACAAAAGAACACACATGGAATGCAGTCGCTGATACGTGGATATTAACCCAGAAGCACAGAATATCCAAAATACAACCCACATATGAAATCATTCCCAAGAAGGAAGGAAGGAGAGGGCCCGGGTCCTGGAAAGGCTTGATGCAGCATTGTAGGGGATGGCCAGGACAGAGGAGTGGGAGGGGGTTGATTGGGGAACTGGCAGAGGGAAGCAGACTTATGGGACTTAGGGGGAGGGGAGAATCAAAAAAAGGGGGAAATCATTTGGAATGTAAACAAAGAAGATAGAAAATAAATAAAAAAATTTAAAAAAGAATTATTAAGACACAAAAAAAGGGAAAAGGAGATTTTGTTGAGTACAGAAAAACAAATTACAGAATAAGAGGGCAGAGTAGTGATGGAGCATGTATTTAGGAAGAATAGGGAAAGGGGGGTCTCTAAGAAGGCACTGCTTGAACAGAGCTGAAGGATTCTAAAAGGCAACTAAGTGAAGACATCAAATTTAGAGTAAGAATAAAGGGCCTGAGATGCAAAGAGAAGACTGTGTGGCCTGGAGTTCTGATGACTAGAGAGAAGTCAGGTCCAAAAGAATGTCTCTACTGGGGTATTTTTGGCCTGCATTGCCTTTGGGCTTTTGGGTGTTAAAGTTGTCTTTGGAGTCCCTGGTGCCTGCTTGACCTCTGGAAAAGAAGGTAGGGCAGGGTTCTGGGATGGGAAATGGAGGATAGGCTGTGCAGTTGACCACTTGATTTTTTTCTAGTTTATTATTGTTTAAAATTTTTTAGCTATTCTAGTTCCTCTCCTTTTTCTCTCTGTATATATTTAGAATAGTCTCAACTATCTTTATAAAAGCATCTTGCTGGTCTCTTTCTAGTTCTCTAACATTTATTAGTTTGGGGAAGAATTAACATCTTCATTGAGATTGCCAGTCCCTGAGTATGGTATGCTCAATGCTTGAACATAGAAATTTAATTGATTTTTGTAAAATTTGTTTTATAAACTGAAAACTTGATGAAATTTTTAATAAGTTCTATGTCAGTTCTCCATGTTTTCTATGTTCATGACTTTTTGCAAGTAGAATGCAGTTTACAAACATTAGTTTCAGTCCATTGGTATTTTATCTCATTTTCTTGTGTTCTTTCATTGGCTAAAAGATCTATCTATATGGTAAATAAGAATGAAATGTCTTGCAGCCCCTCTGAGGAGTGGAGTTGGGCACAGAATAGCGGGTGCACTCTGCACTCGCGCGCGGGGCGGACCCCGAGCTCCCTGCAGGCAGCTGCCATATTGCCTGCAGCTTCCCGCCCAGCTGGCAGTGGGGAAGCCAGAGGGTCACCCAGCGTGCCAGGTGCTCAGAACCATCCGGCGGCGGCGGCAGAACCAGGTACCCGAGACAGCCCAAGCTTAAGACCTTCGGGGACTCAGGCCTGGAGTGGGAGTTGGGCACAGAATAGCGGGTGCACTCTGCACCCGCGCGGTGGACCCCGAGCTCCCTGCAGGCAGCTGCCATATTGCCTGCAGCTTCCCGCCCAGCTGGTGGTGGGGAAGCCGGAGGGTCACCCAGCGTGCCAGGTGCTCAGAACCATCCGGCGGCGGCGGCAGAACCAGCTTCCCGTCCAGCTGGTGGTGAGGAAGCCAGAGTCAGCCAGTGTGCCAGGTACCCAGACCCAGCCGGAGGCCGAACCAGCCTCCCATCCAGCCAGTGGCAGGGAAGCTGGAAACCGGACCCAGCCAGCTTCCCAGCAGCTTGGGACCAGCAGGCGGAACCAGATAACTGAGATATCCCATCTTTAAGACCCCTGGGGAAACAGGATATCAGACAGCGAACCCTGAGCAGGAGCAGTGCAGAGCAGCCGCCCAACAGGCGGAACCAAATACCTGGGATATCCTGAGGTTAAGACCTCGGGGGACTCAGGCCACCGGTCAGCAATCTGTGAGCAAGACCCCCGCAGGACAGTGATTCAGGTATCCCAGTCACTGGGAAATAGCCTTACAACCCCACAGGAGGGTCAAGCACCAGCTAGTATCTACAGGACCAACTAACACCAGAGTTAACCAGATGGCAAAAGGCAAACGTAAGATCGCTACTAACAAAAATCAAGGCAATATGGCGGCATCCGAACCCAGTTCCCCAACAGCAATAAATATTGGATACCCCGAAACACCAGAAAAACAAGACTCAGATCTAAAATCACTGGTCAGGATGCTGATAGAGGAACACTTAGATAAATCTCTTAAAGTAATACATGAGAAAATAGATCAAAAGCTAGAAGCCATTGCAAGACAAACACAATTAAATCCCAGATATCTCAACACACCAGAAAAACAAGACTCAGATCTAAAATCACTGGTAAAGATGCAGATTGAGGATCACTTAGATAAATTTCTTAAAGTAATAGAGGAGAAAATAGATCAAAAACTAGAAGCCCATACAAGGCAGACACAAAAATCACTTAAAGAAATCCAGGAGAATATAGAGCAAATCCCAATACGGGGGAGAAACAAAAATCACCCAAAGAAATACAAGAGAACATGGGTCAACGAGTAGAAGTCATAAAAGAGGAAACACAAAAATCCCTTAAAGAATTACAGGAAAACACAAACAAGCAACTGAAAGATCTGAGCAAAACCATACAAAATCTAAAAACAGAAGTAGAAACAACTAAGCAATCGCAAAGGGAGACAATGTTGGAGATAGAAAACCTTGGGAAGAAATCAGGAGTCATAGATGCAAATATCAACAATAGAATACAAGAGATAGAAGACAGAATCTCAGATGCTGAAGATACCATAGGAACCATGGATTCAACAATTAAAGAAAATGCAAAATGCAAAAAGCTGGTAACCCAAAACATTCAGGAAATCCAGGACACAATGAGAAGACCAAACCTAAGGATTATAGGGATAGATGAGAATGAAGATCTACAACTTAAAGGGCCAGCAAATATCTTCTACAAAATTATGGAAGAAAATTTCCCCAACCTAAAGAGAGAGATGCCCATGAATATACAAGAAGCCTATAGAACCCCAAATAGACTGGACCAGAACAGAAATACTTCCTGTCACATAATAGTCAAAACCCCAAATGTACTAAACAAAGAAAGAATATTAAAAGCAGTAAGAGAAAAAGGACAAGTAACATACAAAGGAAGACCTATCAGAATTACACCAGACTTCTCACCTGAGACCATGAAAGCTAGAAGATCCTGGGCAGACCTTATGCAGACCCTAAGAGAACACAAACTTCAGCCAAGACTACTATACCCAGCGAAACTCTCAATTGCCATAGATGGGGAAACCAAGATATTCCACGACAAAAACAAATTTGCAAGATACTTATCTACAAACCCAGCCCTACAAAGGATAATAGGGGAAAAATACCAACACAAGGGGGGAAACAACACCCCAGAAGAAACGAGATAGAAACCCCATCTCATCCAACCCAAAAGAAGAGAACCACTCAAATACAAATAATAATAACAATTCCCAAAATGTCAGGAAGTAATAATTACTATTCCTTAATATCTCTTAATATCAATGGACTCAATTCCCCAATCAAAAGACACAGACTAACAGACTGGATACGGAAACAGGACCCTACATTTTGCTGCATACAGGAAACACATCTCAGTGTCAAAGACAAACACCACCTTAGAGTAAAAGGCTGGAAGACAGTTCTACAAGCAAATGGTCCCAGGAAACAAGCTGGAGTAGCCATTCTAATATCAGATAAAATCGACTTTCAACCTAAAGTCATCAAAAGAGACACAGAAGGTCACTTCCTGCTTGTCAAAGGGAAAATCCACCAAGAAGAATTCTCAATACTGAACATCTATGCACCAAATGCAAGGGCACCCTCATTCGTAAAAGAAACTTTACTAAAGCTTAAAGCACACATCGCACCTAACACAATGAAGGTAGGTGACTTCAACACTCCACTCTCCTCAATGGACCGATCAGGAAAGCAGAAACTAAACAGGGACACAGTGAAACTAATTGAAGCTATGGACCAATTGGATTTAACAGATATATATAGAACATTCCATCCTAAAACAAAAGAGTATACCTTTTTCTCAGCACCGCACGGTACCTTCTCAAAAATTGATCATATAATTGGTCACAAGACAGACCTCAACAAATACAAGAAGACCGAACTAATCCCATGTCTCCTATCGGATCACTATGGAGTAAAAGTGGTCTTCAATAGCAAGAAGAACTACAGAAAGCCCACATACACATGGAAACTGAACAATACTCTACTCAATGACACCCTGGTCAAGGAAGAAATAAAGAAAGAAATCAAAGACTTTTTAGACTTCAATGAAAATGAAGGTACGACCTACCCAAATCTCTGGGATACAATGAAAGCAGTGCTAAGAGGAAAACTCATAGCCCTGAGTGCCTCCAAAAAGAAACTGGAAAGAGCATACACTAGCAACTTAACAGCACACCTGAAGGCGCTGGAACAAAAAGAAGCTAACTCACCCAGGAGGAGTAGAAGAGAGGAAATCATCAAACTAAGGGCTGAAATCAATCAAGCAGAAACAAAGAGAACCATACAAAGAATCAACAAAACCAAGAGCTGGTTCTTCGAGAAAATCAACAAGATAGATAAACCCTTAGCTAGACTAACCAAAGGGCACAGAGATAGTATCCAAATTAACAAAATTAAAAATGAAAAGGGGGATATAACAACAGAAACAGAGGAAATTCAAAAGATCATCAGATCCTACTACAAAGGCCTATACTCAAAACAACTGGAGAATCTGGAGGAAATGGACAATTTCCTAGACAGATACCAAATACCAAAATTAAATCAGCATCAAGTAGACCAGCTAAACAGTCCCATAACCCTTAAAGAAATAGAAGGGGTTATAGAAAGCCTCCCAACCAAAAAAAGTACGGGACCAGATGGTTTTAGTGCAGAATTCTACCAGACCTTCAAAGAAGACTTAACACCAATACTCTTCAAACTATTCCACAAAATAGAGACAGAAGGGACACTGCCCAACTCATTCTTCGAAACCACAATTACGCTGATACCTAAACCACAAAAAGATCCAACAAAGAAAGAGAACTACAGGCCAATTTCTCTTATGGATATAGATGCAAAAATACTAAATAAAATTCTTGCCAACCGAATCCAAGAGCATATCAAAACGATCATTCACCATGATCAAGTAGGCTTCATTCCAGGAATGCAGGGATGGTTCAATATACGGAAATCCATCAATGTAATCCACTACATAAACAAACTAAAAGAAAAAAACCACATGGTCATCTCATTAGATGCTGAAAAAGCATTTGACAAAATTCAGCATCCTTTCATGCTAAAAGTCTTGGAAAGAGCAGGAATTCAAGGCCCATACCTAAACATAGTAAAAGCAATCTACAGCAAACCAGTAGCCAACATCAAAATAAATGGAGAGAAACTTGAAGCAATTCCACTAAAATCAGGGACTAGACAAGGCTGTCCTCTCTCTCCATATCTTTTCAATATAGTACTTGAAGTTCTAGCGAGAGCAATCAGACAACATAAGGAAGTCAAAGGGATACAAATTGGAAAGGAAGAAGTCAAAGTATCATTATTTGCAGATGATATGATAGTCTACTTAAGCGATCCAAAAAACTCCACCAGAGAACTTCTACAGCTGATAAACAACTTCAGCAACGTGGCTGGTTATAAAATTAACTCAAGCAAATCAGTAGCCTTCTTGTACTCAAAGGACAAGCAGGCTGAGAAAGAAGTTAGGGAAATAACACCCTTCACAATAGCCACAAACAACATAAAGTACCTTGGCGTAACTCTAACCAAACAAGTGAAAGATCTGTATGACAGGAACTTCAAGTCCCTGAAGAAAGAAATCGAAGAAGACCTCAGGAGATGGAAAAATATTTCTTGCTCCTGGATTGGCAGGATCAATATAGTAAAAATGGCCATCTTGCCAAAAGCAATCTACAGATTCAATGCAATCCCCATCAAAATCCCAAATCAATTCTTCATAGATCTAGAAAGAGCAATTCTCAAATTCATCTGGAGCAACAAAAAACCCAGGATAGCTAAAACTATTCTCAACAATAAAAGGACTTCTGGGGGAATCAATATCCCTGACCTCAAGCAGTACTACAGAGCAATTGTGTTAAAAACTGCATGGTATTGGTACAGCAACAGGCAGGTAGATCAATGGAATAGGATTGAAGACCCAGAAATGAACCCACAGACTTGTGGTCACTTGATCTTTGATAAAGGAGCCACAACCATCCGGTGGAAAAAAGATAGCCTTTTCAACAAATGGTGCTGGTTCAACTGGAGGTCAACATGCAGAAGAATGCGAATTGACCCACTCTTATCTCCTTGTACTAAGATCAACTCCAAGTGGATCAAGGACCTCCACATAAAACCAGACACACTGAAACTATTAGAAAAGAAACTTGGGAAGACCCTGGAGGACATGGGCACAGGGGTAAAGTTCCTGAACAGAACACCAATAGCTTATGCTCTAAGATCAAGAATTGACAAATGGGACCTCATAAAATTACAAAGTTTCTGTAAGGCAAAGGACACTGTCAGAAGGACAAAACGGCAACCAACAACGTGGGAAATGATCTTCACCAACCCCACATGTGACAGAGGGCTAATATCCAATATATACAAAGAACTCAAGAAGTTAGACCCCAAAGAACCAAATAACCCTATCAAAAAATGGGGTACAGAGCTAAACAAAGAATTTTCACCAGAAGAAATTCGGATGGCCGAGAAACACCTTAAGAGATGTTCAACATCATTAGTCATCAGGGAAATGCAAATCAAAACAACCCTGAGATTCCACCTCACTCCAGTCAGAATGGCTAAGATTAAAAACTCGAGAGACAACAAGTGCTGGCGAGGATGTGGAGAAAGAGGAACACTCCTCCACTGTTGGTCGGATTGCAAAATGGTAAAACCACTCTGGAAATCAGTGTGGCGGTTCCTCAGAAAATTGGGCATGCCACTCCCAGAGGACCCTGGCATACCACTCCTGGGCATATACCCAGAGGATTCCCCTGCATACAACAAAGACACATGCTCCACTATGTTTATAGCAGCCTTGTTTATAATAGCCAGAAATTGGAAGGAGCCCAGATATCCCTCAAAGGAGGAATGGATACAGAAAATGTGGTATATTTATACAATGGAGTACTACTCAGCAATTAAAAATAATGAATTCATGCAATTTGTAGGTAAATGGTTAGATCTGGAAACTATCATCCTAAGTGAGCTAACCCAATCACAAAAGAATACACATGAAATGCAATCACTGATAAGTGGATATTAATGAGCCCAGAAGCCCTAAATACTCAAGGCACAATTAGCAAGTCAAATGACTTTCAAGAAGAAAAAAAGGAGAGAACCCTGGGCCTGTAAAGATTGGATCCAGTATTGTAGACCCAGAACAGAGAAATCGTGGGGGGGGGAAGAGTGGGGAATAGCATGGGGGGGAGAGGAATTATGGGACATATGGTGGGGGGTACCTGGGAAAGGGGAAAGCCTTTGGAATGTAAACAAAGAATATAGAAAATAAAAAAAATGATAAAAAAAAAAGAATGAAATGTCTTTATCTTATAATGAAGACATTAAGTTTTTTTCTTAGTCAATGTAATATTAACTTTTTATATTTTGTAGATGGCCTTTTTCAAATTACACACATATATACAATTGATTTTTAATGTTTTAAATTATAAGCAAGTATTAAATTATATCAGATCTTTCATTTGCTACTATTTATATGATTTTCCTCTTTTATCTTGTAAACACTGTGGATTACATTGCTCCCTACCTGTTGACCCAGACTTAAGTCCTATCTAAACAAATCCTACTTGATCATGGTATAGAATCTTCTTAAATATTGCCAAGTTTTCCTTGCCCCTTTTTCCCCTATTATCTTTCAAGCCCAGACCTTTTTTCACTCAGGGTAATTCTTGTCCACTAATCTACATTTCGTTTCTTTTTCTTTTTTTAGTGATTTTATTTATTTACATTTCAAATGTTATTCTCCTCTCCAGTTCCCCTCGGCAAACCCCCATCCCATTCCTCCTCACCCCTGCCACAAAAATCTTCGACCCACAATTTTTTCTGCCTACAAGATATTTAGGGGTAAAGTTGGAGCAGAATTTGAAGGAATGGCCAACCAATGACTGGTCCAACTTGAGACCCATGCCATGAGAG
The DNA here is from genome assembly GCA_964023405.1 of Apodemus agrarius. Classification (NCBI taxonomy): domain Eukaryota; kingdom Metazoa; phylum Chordata; class Mammalia; order Rodentia; family Muridae; genus Apodemus; species Apodemus agrarius. Next base: position 61,187,695 of record OZ030019.1, on the reverse strand, counting down.
AGACCCTACCCCTGACACTATTAATGATATTCTGCTATCCTTGCAAGCAGGAGCCTAGCATAGCTGCCACCAAAGATGCTTTACCCAGCAACTGATGGAAACAGATGCAGAAACCCACAGCAAACATTAGGAGAAGCTTGGGAATTCCTGTGAAAGACTGCGGGTAGGAATGAAGGACCCAAAGAGGTCAAGGACACCTCTACAAACACAAGAAAATCTACAAATCAACTAACCTAGTTCCACAGAGGCCCACAGATGCTGAGCCACCAACCAAAGAGAATGCATGGGACTGACTTAGTCCCTCCTTTTTTGTTTGTTTGTTTTTTTGAGACAGGGTTTCTCTGTGTAGCCTTGGCTGTCCTAGAACTCACTCTGTAGACCAGGCTGGCCTCGAACTCAGAAATCCTCCTGCCTCTGCCTCCCGAGTGCTGGGATTAAAGGTGTGTGCCACCACTGCCCGCTGACTTAGTCCCTCTTAACACATATAACAGCTGTGCAGCTTGGTCTTTTCTGACTACATCGCCTGCCTTTGGATCCCTTTCACCTAACTGGGCTGCCTTGTCTAGCCTCAACAAGGATGTGCCTAGTCCTACTGCAACTTGATATGCCAAGGCAGGCTGATATCCATGGAAGGCCTCTCCTTGGGGGAGAGGGGAGATGAGAGGGAGAGATTGGGAAGAGAGGAAGAATTAAATTTACATCTACCACATACTTTAGCAATGATATTTTTTAGGTATTTAGCTTCTAAAGAGGCTTTATTTATAATAGCTAAAACCCAGAAACCTCTGAAATACCTTTCAGTGCGTGCTTTATGATGTGATAATTCCATATTGTGGAATAGTACTAAATCATGAAAAGAAGAGATGTGTTGACACACATCATGACTTCGCTGAATCTCCAGGAAATCACACTGAATGGAAGTAATCAGTTGGATAGGATTTTGAGTGAATATTTTTATTTATATACCATCCTGTGATTTAAAAATTAATTAGGGAATGAGGAGCTATTATCAAGGTTTAAGGAAGAAATGGGAGGACAGGAGGAAAGAAAGGGGTAATGTGAAGCATCTGTGTGGTTGTGACATACCTGGTATCTGGTTGACACATTCAGGACCCTGGTTAGTATATTTTATTATAGTTCTACAAGAGTGTAGGAAACTAAATTAAATTAATGCAAACCTATAAGTACTCCAACACTAAAGATTAATTAAAATATTTTAAAATAAAGTTAATATTCAAATCAACAGCTCTTTCTCTGGACTTTGTGTTGGTGGGAGGTGAGAGCTCAAGCTAGCAAGATGGCCCAGTAGGTAAAGGTACTAGTCATCAACCCCAATGGCCCAAGTTCAACCCCTGGATTCCAAATAGTGAAAAGAATCCATTCAGACAAGTTATTCTCTGACGACCCCCCCACACACACACGTAAATAAAAATGACCCTCATTTTCTTCATCTTTGAACTCATCGTCTCTTACAACTCTGTGCTTGTCAGCCCTCATTTCATTTTTATGTTTTCCCTTGTCTTCCTAGACACTATAGTATCTACAAGAGGCATTTGGGCCCTTCCCAAATGTCGCTGTCAACTGACTATCTTTCTTCTAGTCTAAATACAGTTTCCAAATGTTTCCCGGCCATGCAAGAATTCCTTCATTGCTGGGCATATTTAGCTCCCTTTTCCATGGTGACATTGTGACATGCCATGCTCTGCCTCATATTTTCATAACATATGAACTGTGTATCCCACACGTGCTCCACGGGATCAGTAACATCCTTTCACAAAAGATGAGGTTGCTTTGGAACACTTTTGCCCCAAGTGACTCCACAACTTCCAGCAGTCAACACATTCCTTTCGATGTGCTCATGAGACATCTGCTCATGATTCCTTCAGACTGGACAAAACTGACCAAATGTGTTTGTCCATAGTTACTGGGGTTGCTCTCCTAGGAGTTCGTGACTGTTCCCTGTCAGCAGCGCTCACATCCTCTTGTAGAACATGATTTTTCAAAGATCCCCAGCGGTAACTCCCTGATTACAGATCTACATTCCATCAACACCCAGGGATGAAACTTGGCTGTACCTGAAGACATGACCTCATGACGTGAGTCAAAGCTGGCTCTCCTTTTCCATTAATCTTCGGCAACTATTCTCTGTCAGATAGTTCATATTATTTTGTCAGAATTCTCAGACTGAGGGACCCAGAAGCTGTTAAAGTCCTTGCCATTACCCACAAGATTGCTGTAATCTGGCACAAAAAGCAAACCACCTCTTAGAATGGGGTCGCAATGACAGCCAGATTCATGGCATTTTTTTTATCGTCTGGATGCTCTTCCTGGTTCCCCTGTGTCAGCACTTAGGCACCTGTCTGTTCTCCCACATCAGATGAGCCCATATGCCGTGCTGCTTGGAATGACCCACCATTCTGTATTCCCAGCTAGAAAATCCTAAACATGTGCTATTTAAACAGGAACTTCTGATTTTCCCCTGGCACTTGCATTGCCACTAACCCCAGGCCTAAGGACACACTCTTTTGTCCCATTGTTTCTGGGTGAATGGTTCCACAGTCGGCTCTTGAGTTCTGAGGCCACTCTCTTGCTTCCAGCATCGGTTCCACTGTCCTGTCGTACTGTGAAGTCCCTCGTACTGTCCTCCACAAATCTGACTTGCCTGCAGAGCCTAGTCCCAGCTCTCCTGGTGTCAGTATGAACCTGTCAAATCAGCATGCCAAACTGCTGCTTCCATGGCCAAAAGAGTTTCTTTCTAGGAACATAATGGGTCCTATGATCTAGGTATATACTCAGACCACAACCTATCCCACATCACTCCTCCTGGTGAATTAGGACTTTACAGGAAACTTCGTATGCATGTTTGCACCCATCACAAACTGAAATGTAGCACACTGAAGTAATAAATACTTATGGAAATTAAGTAAATAGCTAACTACATATACTTTGGGAGAGGTTCTGCATGGTCAATGGCTCCCCATTGCTACAAAACTTATATATCTTGACCAAGCTAATACCATTCGTGCTAAAGCATGGTGATATATCACAGCTCCATTCCTGGCCTGTGTTGAAGCAAAACTCTTCTTCCCCAGATCCCCACCATACTGTGAAGCCACTTTCACTAGGCATATTCAGTTCTGGAGCATGTCAGGAGCATGCTGTTCAGGTGTCATTTCCTTAGCACCTTGAACCTGCATGATCATTGGATAGGAGTAGTTCATAGAAACCATACAATGCAAGATTTGTGCCAGTTGTTGGTATCAAATGATTGTCATCAATGTTATCAAAAAATCAAAAACCTTCTAAGTTACATGATATGGCACAACAGTTAAACAAATTTTATCTAATCTAATAGGATTGCTGAGTTCTGCACAGAATACTCATTTCATTATAATATTTATGCTGTCCCAAGTGTAGCAGGCTATTCTGCATTTTAGGAATATCTTCTTTCAAGCCGCAACACCACTTCCAGGTAAGTCAGATGACTTCCAAGCCATTAATACAAGGTTCTGTGTAAACACAGGCACTATTGCAAGGCTAATCAGTAGGATATTCATTTCTTTATTGCCTGTCAACCATTGTCAGTGAGGATTTCAGGGGTATAAGGCAGAATTAACTGAGTTCTAATTAAATAATTTTATTGCATCCATATAATAAGAAATTTCTTTGTAATCAGAATTTATCATTCTAATTATGCACACATTCAATTTGCTCCTAATATGCTGTACCAAACAGTGCTCAGGAATAGAACACAGCTGCCCTCTTGTGTTCAGATAATTAAATCTATTCATATTTAACTATCCATGATCCGATTAGCTATGCATTTTTAAAGGTCGACATGTACCACTAATCTTCCCCTTTAGAAATTAATGGTACATAAATGGTAATTTACAAAGTACAATATATAAAAATCTACCAGATCTCCCTATCAGTTTAAACTAAACATGTTAACATAAATTACACTACTAATCTACTCTGTTCAGTTCCTCCTCTTACCCAAACATTCAGCAGCCTTTACATGCTTTTGTACCATCTCATTATACTTAGCCGAAAATTAATATTTAATCTGTTTTTAATGAATGTGTGTCTCTTTAATAACCCTTCCCTACTGGCCATTTAATGATTCCATAAAGGATGAAATGGAAGCAAGTTCTCTTTCATGACATGAGTACCCTTCACGGAGGACCACTTATGGTATATTATTCTGGAGTCTTGAAATAGAACCAACAGGATACGTCTAATTACAAACAAGAATTTATTATATGGGCTACACAGTTGGAGGCTAGATAGGCCCACAATAGCCATCCATATGATGAACAGCCAGAAAATGCCATAGATTATTAGTCCATGAAACTGGAAAGCCTCAGAACAAGAGAGAGGAAGAGATGTAGCCCCAGGCCAAGGCTAAATGCCTAGAACCCTGAACAGTTGCAAGTATGTGTCCACTTTGAAATTCTGAAGAAGCCCCAGTGTGGAGGTCACAGATAATGACCACAACAATAGACACACTTGATCATGAAATAAATGAAGCTGGCCTGTGCCCACTCAATTCTTCCATCTTCCATTTTGTTGTATCCCATATCTCAATCAGATGGACAGTGCTGCCCACATTCAGGGCAAGTCTTTTCCCATCATTGCTGCTCCACACACCGATCATCCTCCAAACAGCCTCACAGACATACCCAGAAGTAAGCTTCACTATCTCCTAACTGTCTCTCCATCCAGTCAAGTTGGTGATCAAGATAAACATTATAGTGTCTGATGCCCACTGTGAGTGGTGCCATTTCTAGGATTTAAAAGTAATTGATCAAACCATGGACAGTTAAGCTAGTAATCTGTGTTCCTCTGTGTTCTCTGCCTCAGTTCTTGCCTCCAGGTTCCTGCCTGAGGTCTGGCCTTGAGGGAGTCCCCTATCAATGGGCTGTAACATGACAGTAAAAGTCAAATGAACACTTTTCTCCATAAGTTGCTTTTGGTAGTAGTGTTTATCATAGCAATGCGAAGCAAACTGATACAACATCCCTCCTCCATGAAAAGCCACCACCCATCAATTCACAGAAAAGCAGTCATTGAGTATGGAAGATAATACCCTACCAAAGCTATCTCATTAAAGCTTAGACAAGGAGGATAGTCACTCACCAACACTGATGCAAAGGAAGGTTTTGTTTCTTTATTGCATTGACCTAGCACTGATAAGTTGAGCATCCTTAATCCAAAATGTTCCCAAACTCCAAACTTTTTAAGTATCAACAAGATGCCACAGATAGATGTCACAGGTATTTGACATTGTGACAGGTCACATTTAAAACATAAGCTTACTAAAAAACATTATGTTTGAGCTATTTCATATTATTTGTGTAAGGTAAATGTGAAAAACTGTTTAGACTTGCATCCAGGTCTAATATTTTATTACATATACGCATAGACTCCAACATCTTTAAAATTTTGAAACACTGTGGGGCCTACCTAATCATTTTGGATAAATGATATTCAACTTATACAGAGTTGAGTAGGCAGTACAGAGCAATGTCTATGGTAGACATGGGTGGAAAACCAGTTCTGTGTAAAGCCTAGCTTAGCTGCAACAATTTAGAGCAGCTAATAGGAGAACATTTGATTTAATTCCCCCACACACACTATGGGTTGGCGATAGGAGAGAAGAGACACAAGAGTAAAGCAGGGCTCCCTGAGGAGAGTGAAACAAGAATGGCTAAGATTAAAAACTCAAGAGACAACAGGTGCTGGCGAGGATGTGGAGAAAGAGGAACACTCCTCCACTGTTGGTGGGATTGCAAAATGGTAAAACCGCTCTGGAAATCAGTTTGGCGGTTCCTCAGAAAATTGGGCATGTCCCTTCCAGAGGACCCTGGCATACCACTCCTGGGCATATACCCAGAGGATGGCCCTGCATACAATAAAGACACATGCTCCACTATGTTCATAGCAGCCTTGTTTATAATAGCCAGAAATTGGAAGGAGCCCAGATATCCCTCAAAAGAGGAATGGATACAGAAAATGTGGTATATTTATACAATGGAATACTACTCAGCAATTAAAAATAATGAATTCATGCAATTTTTAGGTAAATGGTTAGATCTGGAAAATATCATCCTAAGTGAGCTAACTCAATCACAAAAGAATACACATGAAATGCAATCACTGATAAGTGGATATTAATGAGCCCAGAAGCCCTTTATGCTCAAGACACAATTAGCAAGTCAAATGACTCCCAAGAAGAAGAAAGGAGAGGACCCTGGGCCTGTAAAGATTGGATCCAGTTTTGTAGACCCAGAACAGAGAAATGGGGGGGGGGATGATTGGGGAATAGCTGGGGGGTAGAGGACTTATGGGACATATGGTGGGGGGGGGAACTGGGAACTTTGGAATGTAAACATAGAATATAGAAAATAAAAATTAATATATATATATATATATATATATATATATATATATATATATAATTTGAAAAAAAAAAAAAAGGAGAAATCATTAGGTCCTGAACTCAGGTCTTAGCTCTCTGATTGATGTGATCCTGTGTACCTGTGTATTGTTACTGAACTTGGCTCATCCTTAATAAGTCAAGTAAAAAAGTCAAAACATTAGTGAGACAGAGAAAGAGAGGTTTCTTCAGTGTTACTAAGGAAATGTGGATAGAGGGAAAGATATCCAGAAGCATCCTAGCTTTGGGGTAATTTTAATTTGACAATTAAAATTTAGAGAGCCCAGAATATGAACATCTAAACAGTCCTAATCAAAGGGTAATTTCCCACACCACTGACCCATCTTTATGTGAGCTTTAGCCTGACCCTGTAAAGTTGTCTGAGAAGTTGTTCATCTCTTTCCGGGAGACAAATTCCCTCTGTGACTTGTGCCTTTTCTTTCTCCCACCAGGAAATTGTCATTTCTCTAGGGTGAATAGTTGAAATAGCCTGGTAGTCAGATCAAAAGACACAAGTGTCTTTTGAGAATATCTTCATCTTTTCCAGGGCCAGTTACAATAATTAAGACAACATAAGATCGTAAGATTGGATTCTCCACCAATGCAGCTGGTGTACTTAGAATAAGCGATTAGGACCTAGTGAGGGCCAGAGAGCAAACCATGAGGGCACCGAGAAGGGATGGCCACCAATAAGGCAAGGAGTGAAGCAAAAATATAACCAGCCAAAAATATCTGCTGTGTCTTAGACTCCCAGCATCGAGTTATGATAATGAGATAGTAGGCGGAGATGGAGAAGAAGGAGGAGGAGGAGGAGGAGGAGGAGGAGGAGGAGGAGGAGGAGGAGGAGGAGGAGGAGGAGGAGGAGGAGGAGAAGAAGAAGAAGAAGAAGAAGAAGAAGAAGAAGAAGAAGAAGAAGAAGAAGAAGAAGAAGAAGATGATGATGATCTTGCTTTCTTCCTCTATCTGCTCTCTTTCTGCTGAGTTTCCTATTGATATGCTCACTCACTTAACCATCTCAGACATATGAGAGTCAAATCCTCACTGCTCCCTCTTCTCCCCAAGAGAACACTTCTGATCTCTTTACTCCTGATTTTAACTATGCAGAAACGATGATATTAACTTGCACGATACACAAGGAGATTCTGTGATTAAGGGGAACATTCATGAAAATCAAAACAAAGAATGCTATTGAGTGTCACAAAGGGCTTGTTGTGTGAGAGCTGGAGCTGGTCCGCTAAGTAAAGAGCCTACACTACAGCATGTGTATCTGCGTTGCCTCCCCCAAATCCAGGAGGGTGTGAGAGCAGGCATTGTAATTCCTGGGGAGGCTGAGGCAGGAGGATCCCTGGGACTGGTTGGCTAGCTAGTTTTACAAAATGGATGAGTTCTACTCAGATTCAGTAAGAGATTGCCTCAAAAGACAAGGTAGAGAGTGATATCCAATGGTAACCTCTGGCCTCCACAGGCATACACACATTCATGTACCCACATATATACGCATACACAAGCAAAGAATACTCTCTCTCTCTCTCTCTCTCTCTCTCTCTCTCTCTCTCTCTCTCTCTCTCTCTCTTTCACACACACACACACACACACACACACACACACACATTTTCTAGGGGTGGGTACTTTAGCCATACGTATAAAAAGCATTTTTAAAAGCACGTGGTCAAGTGTTGACTATCTGAGGCAACAAAGTAAGTACAACACTGGGAAGTAAAATGGACAGAAAATGAACTGCGAAACAGTCAGTCTGCAGAGGATTCTCTTGCTTTACGTTGGTAAATCTTGCTAAATGACAACTGAACAATGTTTTATTAAGTGCCTTAGAATTATAGAGTCATTCTGGCTTGAAAAGCCTTTTAATGATTTGAGGAACTTAGTCTAATCAAATAATGAAAACATTAAAAAGTACCCACTTCAACATTTCATTGTTATTAGTTTTTTTATTTTACTTTTAAGGTTATGAAGCGTACGGTCATAATTAGATTCTTGTAAACAATATGATCAGGGTATAAGAGGAGTAATATAATGGTCTCTGAAAAAGCAGAAGGGATATCGAGGAAGGCGAGAAAAGAAAGGGCAAAACCATACCCCAAACAGTTGGGAAGGGTGTGATTGATTGCAACTGGCCCCAACTCTCCCTTACGGATGCAGGTGCGTCATTGCTGACTTTACGTGGGGGATGTGCATAGATGTTTAAGAAATGTGCATGGAAATTACATCTCAACAACCTAACGTGAAGCTGCTATGTGATTAAATCCACAAAGCACACAGCTTTTATCATCTAGTGGATGAGAGCTTTGTCTGCTCTACTGGAACCTTCTTGGGAGAAGGGGAAAAAAAAGAGGAAAAACTTCACTCCATGAAATGCCCTGAAATCAACTCAGATGTCAGGCAGGCAGTCCTGTCAAAGTGGAGTCACGATCCCTTCATAGTGGATCTCCAGCAAGAAAAAGGAAAATCTAAATAAATTTCCTAGCTTCTCTCACTCTGACTGGACTTAAAAAACAGTCATTTGTGGGATACAGGCCTGCGTGATGCTTCATTAGCTTCACAATAGCTTTGCAATAGACCACACACTCCATGTGTGGGTTATGATAACAACTGCCTAGATTACTTCACAAAAACATGAAGATCTCTTTTGATAAAATCACTGAATCAACATTTTGAGCATGTTGAAGTCTCAGGCTGGTGACTAGAATTGATGAAGTGGTTTGGTATCTCTGTTGTCATATTGCGTCTATCCCCACTGCTTCCTCCACCTTTGGGTCAGACTCTACTGAACTCTATACGTAATTATGCTGATATAAGGAGAAACTGGCCTGCTGTCCATTTGAACTGGTATTTCTCTTCCCTCACTCTCATCCCCTTCAGCAGCTCAAGTACCTAACATCCTCAACTTTATCATAGGTCTCAAAATGGACCAGAAGGACAGGGTGTTTTAAGATTATGTCATCAACAGAATGAGGATCCCAGCCATTCTTAGGCTAAGCTGACTGTTCACAAACTTACAAAGCCAAAGCAAAAATAATACCTTAGATGCTCGTGGCCAATGGAAAATTACGAAACTTCAGCACACATCAGCTAAAACTTAAAAGGGGGAACTCCATCCATCAGTACTGAATCCTATTGATTCTCGCTGACAATTTTGGCTTTGCCTGTGTGCCCATGATACTTGACTGGGTCCTACTTCCACACCATGAGATCCCCTCTGTGCTAAATGTGAAACAGGAAAACATGTCCCAACTACCTGTCAGTATCCTGAAGATTTTGTGTTATCTCAACATGCAGTGAGTGACAGAATCTTCAAGAAAATGAGACCCTGCCTTTCTGATTATGCTCTGAGTGTCTGGACACTGTCAAAACTCCTGCTCTGACTGTCTTCACTAAGATTCACCTGATTAAAGGCTGCTGACTTCCTAGGCTATCTCTCTTTGGGGATGACAGCTGTACCACTGCAGAGCACTTCAAGGGACAAGAAGGAACTCTGTAGATGAGCAATAATTCTCCTTCCTGATTTAGGTGAACTTCAGTGCAATGCTGTCAGGGATGGGGAGGATCTGAGAAGAGTTGAGGGACTGGGAAATCATAATCAAAAATATATTGTATGGAAAATTAATGAAATTCAATTTCAAATCCTTTTTTAAAAAGTTAAATGCAACTGGCCATTCCAATGCAAACAGAAACATTTCAAAATCAGAGTACCTTTTCCATAAATACCAGAGGTGTAGGGGCCCATAACTCACTTTATGTTCCACAGTCTTGGAAGCCAAAACTTTTTTCTAAAAGAAAAATGTACACACCAGGAAATGTGTGCAAGTACCAATAGGTGTTCTCATTAGGTATTGATTAAGGGAGTTAAATATGGCCAATCAATTATTTCATATGTAAAAACCTATAATATGCAAGTACAACTTCAGGCTTTAAAAGAAGATATCTATGCAATGTTCTTGTTATAATTTAAAAAGAAGACAATGGCCTATCTTAGAGGAAGGTGAGAATCTAAGTAAATACCAACAACTTACTTGCACTGTGAATAATTTTCCCCTGCATTGCCCAGTTAAAGTGGTGTACCAATCTTGTACTGTACATTAGATATAAATGACAGTCCCAGAATCTGTGAATTCTAAAATGAGGCAGAAGTGCATGTCAGTCAATGTTTGTACTGTAGACAGGTTCAGTCAATACATACTTTCCAAAACCATCCAGAGAGCTAATAGAAATATAAGAAAACCTATGAAACAACTGGTTACATTAAGGAAATAACATATCATGATTGTGAAGCTTCATTTATTATATAGATATATCCCAACAACTTTCTGAGTCTTTTATTAATAGAAATCATAGAGTGAAAAGGGTGTGTGAACACACAAGTTCATACACAACATCTTCTTCCCTCCAAAGATTTATTTTTATTAAATATGAAAACAATGTGCCATTGTTGTTTAAAATTTGAGGGAAGGCTGGTATATTTCTGCTCCTACACACCAGTGACTGAATCTTCCCATGCATCCAGTGCCGCAAAGAACTTCAACTGTCAGCTCTTCACACAAATCCCAGAGCTCAGGTTAAACAGCCCCTACTTGGATATGTTTTCCAAGCCCTCCCTACAGTCCACAGCTCACCTTTTACAACTCTAAGTCATCAAGTCCAGGAATAAGCAGTTAGTTGTCTGGTATCAATCTCCCACTACCAACCTAAATGGTTAGAGAGAAAGTTGCCTTGAATACACTTAACTCTGAAAAAGTAAATGCAAAGTAAATTATAGTTATTACTTCTCCCTTTAATCAAGAACTGTCACTGAGTGGTGATGGAGAAATGATTTCTTAATAAACGTCTGCAAACAGTTCAACTTCAATCTTTTAGCTGACCCCACCCATTCCACACTTTGTTAAACATTTAGAAATCAATAGTGGTGGCATAGCTGTCATGGAGGTAACCAGCTACGTTTGCTTTCAGATTAGGAGGGAATACATGCCTGGTACTGTAAACTTAAGTCAAAGTCTCATGGCTGTAGAGTCATAGACCCTAAGGGGGATCTTGACACTGCTGTTTAGCTAAATTCATATGGCACCAAACTATAGTCTACATTGTTCATACCAATAGACAAATGATACTGTAACCCTTAATCAGAGAAACATCTCTGTGCACTGAATGAAGAAACTCATGGCTGTGTAAGATGCTTAGAATGTAAGACCTAATCAGGACCTTTATACAACCCCATCGAAGTCTCAGAGAACATCTTCATCCTATGGAAGGAAGAATTAAAAGCGTGTAAAAGCAGGGAGATATGGAGAAATGCTGTCTTCAGCACATGACACAGCTACTAAAAACATGATTTCACAGCAGTCACAGCTGCCTGCACTGGACCTTGAAAAGAGAGTGCCTGTCAATAGTCAATTATGGATAGGGGACAATCTCAGGGTGTCCTAATCCTTTCCACTGAACTATTGGTAGCTGAGGAATTCTGGGAGTGTTCAGTTGTATGCCAAGCAGTGAGCCTACAAGTCTCTGGTGACCACACAGAATATCATCATGGTTAAAATCAAATCAAGACCATGATTTCAACTAAAATCAGTGGGCCAAAAAACTAAACAAAAAGGCATGTCTGTAGGGAAATGGCCTGAGGAGAGGAGGAGGAGATGACTGGAGTGAAAGGGAGATGAGAGAGCTGAGGGTGAGAGTAAATCCAACGCACCATGTACACAGATGAAAAGGTCAAAGCAAAATTAATTAATAAAAAAGAAAAACCAAAGAACAGAACAAATAAGAAAGAAATTGGTATTCTCTAACTCCCCCAAATCTTGTCTTAGCATATGCCTACTAATAAAGTGTTCAATAGTATAACCAGTTAACCACCTTCATTTAAACTTTGACGTATTTGGGATACCTAAGCAAATTGTCACTCTTGTCCCTGATGGACAAGACTCTTTGGCATCCCTCCTGGATCACCTTGGCCTAGCCAACCGTGGACAGGGACATGAGGAGTTCGCGTGAGACAGAATGCACTGACTTACACGGAATGAGCATCGACCTGGAACATGTGTCCTTTAGTTGGCAACCACACTGGAAAAAGACAGGAAAAAAATGTGACTAGTGTGGGTCAAGAATCAGAAACGAGTCCACTGAAAGAGCGACCTCAAAACTAACATGAGGGCACAGAAGCAATTTCTTTTTCTCAAGTGAAGTAATAGACAATCAAATTTCACTCTGTTTTAGTCTACTCTTCTCTTCCATGGGCACTATTCCCAAACTAAAGGGAAAACTCTGAAGATCAAAATGCCATGACATAAACCCAAGTCAGCACCTGGACCCTTTGTTCCAGTGTTGACTTTCACCCTAGTCCATTCTCCTACTCGTCTCTTGTCATCAAAGGTCTACTGCTTACAAATAAAAAATACAATAGACAAAGGCCGAAGGCTTTTGTCTAGAGCTACTGAAAAAAAGGTTGAAGCTCACCCTTGGACTTGATCCAGTTTTCTGCCATCACAAAAGTCTTTGTGAAAATAATAAAGATTTGCCTTTCATCTGCATTCCAGTGGATTATATCTGGATGCATTTGTAGAGATTTGCTTTGGTAAGCATCCAGTGTCCGGCCACATCTCAGTTCTTCAATTAACTTCCCAAATTTTAAAATTGAAATAATAAAATAAACAAAAGACATTTGAAACATAAATTATTGCAGGTCAGTTACTCATTTCCTCTGTGGCCCAGATTTCAAAGAGTACAATTATAATCATGAAATGAAAAAAAAAAGTCTTGGAAGAAGGAAGGGATAGTAAGTTCTTCGTGTAAATAAAACACTGTGTTGTTGATAATTTCAAAAATCACGAGTGTGTTTGATTCATAATACCACAGATATTCAACTCAATCTTACAGAATATGAAAAAAAAAACAGAACAGTCGAGATTTAGTAGAAGTGTTTACTCTATTAGCAAATGCCATTTGCAAAGCTTTGCCATTGGCCTGTTTTAAATGTGTCAGTTTATAAGATTTATCAGTTTATACTTGGAAAGATTATGCCAGAGATTTTTTACAAAATCACACACAAAAAAAAGCCAAGATCCAATTTAATGGAAATGTGGATGAGGGTAAAAATTGGAACTACCTTTCTTTTCAGTTATGAGAAAATCATGAGAAAAGAAGCAATTGTGTTCTATGATACCGAGACATGATAAAAGAAGCAATTATGTTCTACGACAGACATTCTTTGATGAAAGATCAGAGTATCAATCTGTGCCCTTTCCCTCTTCCACATTGCTTCTGTTGCTACTTTCATCTTTCAAATACAAGAAAACTAACACCAGACCAGTAAAGGCTTCAGTTTTGAAATAAGTTAACTACTAGGATGCATCCCAGCAATACTTGGGTATAAACACCAAAAAGATTATGGGAGTAAAAAGTATATTATTAGTTCTTAAAACTGTGTTAGTTTCAGGGAAAAAAAACACATTCTCTACGGCATTTAAAAATAAATATACTATGTCTTTATAAACCTTTGATATACCTGCATGTAAGCTATCAGGAGGAACGCCCAGTGCATTGCATGTACCCAATGACCTAGAAACCACGTGACAGCAAAGACATAGAACCATTGTGTTACATCCTGAATTTATTTAAGCAAACCGAGTGTGTTGATCGGAAATCAATTCATCATAAGGCTTTACAAATACAGATAGAAGACACAGAATACCAAGACCCTGAACAGAGAGTATGTGAGAACATAGTTCTATGAAGTCCAGTCAAGATGCCTGTCTGTCATCTTCTGCCCGGAATCATTCAAGTAGCTTCAATTGCTATCATTCTGATTTACATAAATGTTAATGATGTCGGTAGCCTTGAAGGGATTGTGAGGGACTACAGTGCAATGCATGGGAGGCCGGGCTTCCTTTGTTATTCCAATACTGCTGTACATTATGAGGAGAAATGATGCCTTATCACATGTTTACTGTGACATCAATATAAGATGTGAACTCATTTGCATAGGTTAGTCCTTTGGACATCACAATGTGTCTCTGGTCCACCAAGGCTTAAGATTCACAGTGTAGAGGAAAAAGACATGAATTAAAGCATTTCTACTAAAATATATTTTAATAGCTGGTGTTAACAACTTGCATAACAAAAGCCAAATGAATAACCTTAATATCATTCTGTGATCCCCTTCCACTGGGGGAAAGAAAAAATTTAATGCTTCTTTCAAAATCATTATGTTCTCAAAGTTAGTACAATTTTACAAATTAATCACAAACCACAATTGTGCATATCTCAAAGCAAACAGAAGCCAAACTACATCATTCAAACTTGTGTTTTTTATCACAGGTCAAAAACCAACAGTTCCACAAATATCATGCCTGTTACACACATGTTGCAACTTCCAAAATGCTCAGTAATTCATTGTATGGACAGGACGGAGGTGTGCTGCAATGCAGTTTTCTCTTTCCTTTGAAGGAAATCGTCTTTAACGTTCAATAACTGACAATGGTGAAGTGTGTGCTATGCACCTGGGATACAATACACCAGACACAATTAGCCTGGGAGCTCCTGGAGATTTACTGAAGATGGTTGGGAAGGACACCTGCCCACAGAACCTTCCAGGCATGAGGATTCTAGTGATCTTACACATCCTGGAATGAGGACCACAGACGTTTCACACGTCTTGCCTTTTTTTGGTCATCACTTATTGATGGCTACTAGCCTGGAGAAAGGTCGTAAGGGGCCTGAAATACTTCAGAAAGACTTTCCTTTTTAGCATCTTTAAACTAGTTTACATTGCTTCCTCCTTAACTGAAGCACTATCATCATGTTTTACTATCCCATACAATGCAATGATAATTCAGGTTATCAGTGCAGTACAAGTCACATACAGATTATCAGAGGCGAACAGTTAAAATATAATCAGGTCATAAAGTTCAATTATGCAGCTAATTCAGCCTCATAATATCTATCTAAGCATAATCTATCTCACCATAAGTATTTTAAACCCAAAACCTAAACTTAATGCTTATATATCTCAACTATATATAAATCCACAAAAAAAACTTTTCAGAAAATTGAATAAGTCAACATTTTCTAATATTATAAATCTTTAGAAGGAAAATACAACCAGCTACCACCTGTAATATCTTTCTGTCAAGGGCATCCCACTTCTCACCAGAAAAATATCAATTGTGTATCATAAAATATTGTTATAGAATATGCAGAAGCTTGCTTGCTTGGGTTCCTTTCCAAGACCATAATGATAAACTAGCATAATCAAAAAGGCACCTATTTTGTATATATCTATATTGTAACCTTAGTATAAACTATATCTACTGAATATAGGGCTGTATTATCAAAGATCACACATATTTTCTTTCTCATTTGACAGACATCGTTCCACTGGAGGTGGATTAACCTGAAAAGTATGTGTGTCACTTGCTCTCAATTATGGGAAAGGTTTTCCCCTAGTTCCTGGAGTGTTATAGATCCCCCAGCACAGAGAGGATCTGTGACCAAAAACATCTTCATCATCTTCAAGCAAAGGACCTGGTGGCAAGAGAGAAACTGGACTAATCTCATTCATCTCCCTTACAAGATACTTGTGGAAATTGTGCTTAGGCATTCCTGGGTGCTGTGTGGAGGCTGGGAGACATGGGAAGATGCAGAACCCCCATGGAAAATGAAAACCAGATCAAAATTTCAAACTGGGCTGTGCTGCCAATATGCAAGCAAAATGAAGACATGAAGTCTTCATTTTGTCACAGGTTAGAAGGAGAAAGCTTTCTAGAGAACAAGAAATGGTTTTATTCTTAAATCTACTATAAAGGCTTATAGCAAAAGCATTATACCCAGTTGCTAAACTTTTCTCAAGAGGAATATGAACCGAATTCATTTGTTTTCCGAGACTTTGAGAAGTGTATGAAGCAGCCTCTTGTGCTTCTGGTAAGGTTCAAATCCATCAGACAGGAAGAGGTGCATGCTCTCTGTGCTTGGAATTTAGTATCCTTTGACTGTGATTTCTAAGGGGCTTGTTCCTAAGTCCTTCTATAGCTGTCAATGTGACATGTGACATACTGGCTGACAAACTGCACATGGGAGGGAGACGTGGAAAATGGAAAAGGTGCTAAGCCTAGAGTATCTTTTAAAAAGATGCCGCATAAGACACACCTAGGCTCGACACATTACCTCAGAAGCATGCCCTACACTGCTCTGCCTCAGTCTGCATGGAAAACCACTGCCCTTTACTGAATCCAGATCACATCTTAATTCTGAAAGACTTGAAGCAGAAATATCTTGCTATGCAAACATTATGTGAAGTTCAATATTGAGGATGCCTATTTCCTAAATATGTACTGACTCTCACACTCATCCAGTCTGACTTTGAAATGAACGAGTGGCAAAAAACGTGGACCTTCGAGTGGCTACTTTGTGAGGCCCAGGAAACGTTAAGCATCATTTCAAAGTCGGCTTCTGTTGAGCTTCCTGCACATATCCTATTATCAAAGTCATACCTGCCCTGCATTTATCCTGACATTTTAATTAGCAACTACTTTTTAAAAAGAAATAGTCACAAACACACATGTACAAATGGTCTTCCAGGGGGAGTAGAAGAGACGTATCACATAAATGAGCCAACTTATGACCCTTGTTTTTAGTGTACAGATTTTTGCAAATTGTTGCAAGTGCAGTTTATCTTTGTAGGTGTGTGTTCAAGACACGAAAGCAGTTAGAAAACTTAATCATGACTGGTTACTTAAATTAAATGAAATTAGGTGAGCTATTTACTTAAGAGGCTATATAAACAACCTCTCCAGAAAAATCTCTAGTTATTTGCAGAATTTTCCTTTTCAGTTTTTCTATCAGTCTCACAGAAATACAAGCTTAGTGTAATAGAACTTTTCTTTAAGGCAAATCTAAGGAAACTAATAGTTTTCAAAAGTAGGGGCTCACTTTCCAAAGGTTTACATGAAGCAACGTTGGGCTTTGGGCTCATAAACATTTCATTCAAATGGTTTTCAGTGTGGATGCTTTGTTTATTTCCTGGAGCATATGGTGCAAAGTAGATATTCCCGCAGTCCCAGTATCCTCTTACATTTTTGTGATTTGGCTCTCTTCAGTTTCTTCAGAGCCCACAAGAATGCCACCAGGGCTGCAAGTCACAGTAAGAGGCACCATGAGAACAGAGTTGTAATAACTGTCAGCATCCGGGTAACCTCAACTGCAGACTCTAGACAAGTTTAAGACCCAACAGTGAGCCCTGCATACATACTCCAAACAAGTCACTGATTTCTTTCTTAGTGGACTATCTGCCAAAAAAAAAAATCACCGATGACTTTTTTATGTAATCATGGAGGTAACTTAGAAAACAAAAACAGGAATAAGGAAGGAAACCCTTTTTGTGAACATGCTTAGTGGCTAGATTTCCATCCCAGCATCTGAAGACTGATTGCCAAATTATAAGACCAGATTGTCTAACTGTGGAGCAAACTTCTGCTGTTCTGTGCTTTTGATTTTCAGCCACTTTATAGTCCATTTCCCCTTACAGCAGAGGCTGTTCAATTCACTCCACTTTTAAATCAATGGTGGCATTAAGTGCATGAAAGCTATCCGGTAAATACATAAATCTCCTATTTACTAGAGTCTATATGTAGTTCCTAAGGCGTGAGTCTTTCAAAACTAGAGTGTAATACAGCAAGAAAGCCTCAAGCAACTTTTCAAAATGTTTTCCAATGAGCGGGCAACTAGAAGGAAGGGCAGGGAGAGAGTGGCCGTACAGTTGACTTTAATAAAAAGGACGGGCAGGCAGCTGCCGTGTTTCAGAAGCTCAAGCCCACAAGACATGCAACAGGAGAGAGGCTACTGGGGAAATACTACAGATGACATTGGACTTTGCTCTTTGCAAAGGAGCTGGGAAGTTACCTGGTCCTGACATTCAGGGCACCTGCACAGATGCACTGCTCCATAGAGCGTACATGGAGATAGGCTACACCATGAACCACATGAGAAATAACTAGCTCCAGCTCAGCCTAGGGAAATGGTAAGTTCCCTGCCAGGTCCCTAAGGCTACAGTCAATATGATCTTAACCAGATCTCATTCTGCCCTGTTTCCATTTATTCATTGTATTAGGTGATTCTCACTTGAATGGAAAATTACCCAATGATTTAAAACCTGAACAGTTTTTTTTGAATTATTGGCTGTGTTGCTGGACTATGAGAATTCGCTATGGATGATTCCAAGTGACAGCTAAGAGGTTTCATACATTTGTTACATGTAAGGGACAATCAACATCTCTATTAAAGTCTACAAAAATACATTTCCCAGAAGGGTTGAATAGCCAATCAAATGAAACCACAAACACAATTAGCAGCACCAGGTCTCCAGACCTAACGGTTTTGTTTACAGGAATTACGATGGATGCTGCCATTTCCAGCCCGAAAGTCAATTCCTTTGTCCTGGTACCTGTGTGTCTAATTGTCAAAGTCACGATACATTATTGGAAAATAATTGCCAAGTTATCTGAAAAGTGTCATCTATCTTTTAAAAAGATTGAGTTTGGAATACATCAGAATAAAGCTCAAAGGGCAAGGAGAAAGAATTAATTCACAAACTCAATGTAATTTGCTGGGAGCATGCCCGTTCTCCCGGTTCTCTGCACGGTGCCGTACATCCAGCCGTCATCGATGGGCTGCACGTTGACGATGTAGTCGCCGTCTCGGAAGGAGACCTCATCTTCATCCTGGGCACTGTAGTCATACATGGCTCGGTAGGTCCTCTGAAAAAGAAAGAAGAGGTCGTATGCTGTCTCCCCAAGTAGTAAAAGTTACAAATCTGGAGCCCAGCCAACCACTGCACACATGATGAGTGTGACTGTTTGCCGGTGCTGCTCTCCTTGGGGAGCTGTAGACCAGGTGTGCCACCTAATTCTATAAATCTCAACTTTGTCCATCTAGAGCAAAACATAGTTAAGGTCAAAGCAAAGGCTCCAGAAAGATGGCACAGTAGCTTAACTTTAAAAGGCAATACATAAAATAGTGTATTGTAAAATAACTGCCTAAAAGTAAAAGTAGCCTTCAAAGGGTTAACACCAGGTCCCGTGTGCAAAAAAAAAAAAAAAAAAAAAATCCAGACTACTTCCAGAGATTAAGCTCCCTCTCCCCCACTAACAACCTGTAGTCCAGTGGTTCTCTAACAATGGCTTCCCCTTATGCAGAAAGTGAACTTTTCCTAAATAAATACTAGGAATGTTTGTCTCCCCCCCAAAAAAATATTTTAAAACTCATCTATTTAATTAAACATTACACATTTCAGATCACAGGGTCATAAATTCCCTTCATAAGCATTCTGAATTTTGAGGTACATATAAAGAAAGTTTTATTTTCTTAAATTGCATTTTTTATATTTGTTTTAGTTTAAGTCTAAGGGCTCATCTAATATTGATAATCAATAAATCTCAAAGCCAAGAACATTCAAAGATTAAGGAGACTGAGGAAACAGTGGACCTGAAAGCAATTAATGCTTTCTAATACTGCTTCTAAATACTGAAGCACTTCAGCATGAGACATCAAGTATGACCACAAAGCGAGTCTCACTTCTCAACTTTGAACTTAATGATGTGTATTTCAAGACTTCTAACAGGGATATTTGAAGGATACTAGTCTTAAAAGACTTTAAATTGACATATATTGAATAGATTTGGGGGTGTAGCAGGGCATTTCAATACCTGGATGCAAGCAATGTCTGTCAGGTCAGAGAAACTGGACTATCTACTTACTTCTTCTAGTAGAATATCTATTTATTGCTTCTTTACAGTCTCAGGATGTTCCCTAAACATTCTAAGCAAATGGTCTTTCGTCAGAACATTGAAGCTTATGCTAGCCTATGTCTATTAGACTACTGAGACCATTATGATAAACATTAACTCTTTTAACATGAGTATCATATACCTGTACCTTCTTAGGCCTGGATGAAGATCATAACTGGATCTTTCCCACTGATGAAGTAACAATTAGGATGCTGTGGTGGTTTAAACAAGAAATGTTCTCCATAGGCTGTTATTTGAATAATTAATCTCTAATTTGTGACAAGGTTTAGGGGGCGTGGCCTTGCTAGAGAAAGTATGTCACCACAGGTTGGACTTGGAGGAATATATCCTTGCCCTAGTTCCACTTTCTCTTTTCTGCTTTGTGCTTACAGTTGAGATATGATCTCTTAGCTTCCTGTTCCAGACAGTATGCTTCCTTGCTCTCATGGGCTCTTATGAACCTGGAGCAAAACCCAAATAATCTCTTCCCTCTATAGCATGCTTTTGGTCAAGGTGTTTTATCACAGTAACATAAAAGCAACTAAAAGGGATCTCACAACTGGAAGATGGCTTGTTTTTTTATTGTTTGTTGTGATGTTTACTAATACTATTTTTCTCATCGTTCTACCCCTGTAATTGTTTTGCTTCCATTGAAAGGACTACATAAATGGTAAAACCATGTCATTGTTGGTTTATTTTCCCCAGTTCTGGGAGTTGAGCTAAGAACCTTACATTCATCACAAGCACTCTACCACAGAGCTAAAATCCCAGACTGCAGGAATGTTTGAGTTCAGCACTTACTAGATTTGCTGAATGCTGCATTGACCGCATGGAGGACACGCTGGTCTGGTGCATGTATCCATAGCCTTGGGAATGACTCTGCTGGTAAGCTCCAGGAAGGACAGGTGCTGCACACGGACACACAGAGACATCTCAGGTTAACATTCAAATACTCTGCCCAAACCTAAGTGAAGCACTACCAGTAAAACAGTCTCCATTTTCCTGTGAAATCCAAGTGGTAAAAGTAGAAGCAGTCTCTAGATTAGTCCAAATCTTAGTATTTAAAGATGTTAATTTAAAAATCAATTTATCATGCAGTTAATTGTTTCTTTAAAGAATTTTTATTAATGTTTTTAAATTCCATACAATTTATTTTTATTATATTCTCACATACCTTCCTCCAAATCCTCTCTCGCAACTTTGAATTTTCTTCTGTTTTTGTTGTTTGTTTATTTTAACCCCTCCTGTCCAATTTATGCTGCCTAATCATTCCTGAGAGTGTGATGTACTCACCAGGAATCACGCCATTAAAAAAAAATTGACTTCCCCTATCCCGGGATCTCAAAATGTCAGTCAATTTTGTTTTTAATATTTCTGTTACTCTATTGAAGATGCTAAGGTAAAACAAAATAAGTGAAACAAAAAAATTATCACACACTTAGCAGAAATCATGCTTATCTGGCCACTTAATACATTAGATGTTTAAAAAAAACAATAAAACAAAATGAAAGAAAGTAAGCATATAAAGGAATTTAATTAGACCGCCAAATTCATGACAGATCATCAATGTTCTCACAAGGATACATGGAGTAATAGATACATGGGGTACATATTCAGAAACATACAGCTTAACAAAACTGGTAATCCCAACATGCTTAGCCATACATGATGCCTCTTCAGCACCTAATGCAGCCAATAAACACTCTTTAAAGAAACCTGTATTTAGAGCATATGAAATCATTTTAAATAAGTGAGTTGACTTTTGACTTTTACTGAGAATTGAGAAAGCAGACCACCTGAATCAGTGAGGGTAGAATACTTGGGCCTATGGTTATACTATCCCCTGCAATGCTAAAGGAACACCGTGAAAGTGGAGGTCAGAAAGAATGTAAGGGCAGATGCTGGGGGGTGCGCTGTATGGGGGTTGTGCTGTATAAACACAGCATGGGTGCTTAGCCTCATTTTGTATGTCTATAACAAAACCTCTACACCTAAGCCTCAGGGAAGCTCAGAAGAGAAGGTAACCAATTTTAAGAGCCAAAAGACCCAGACATCTGTCGCTAAGTGCTACGTGCAGGTTTCTAGATGTGCTAGAAAACCTGGCCTGTAAAACAATAGAGTTGTCTAAACAAGACTTGCAAAATGACAATTCCTGTTCACGTGCCAATACGTATGGGGAAATTTCACAGGCCCCACCCCCAATGCAGACCTAGAGTCCATCAGTGGCTGTTAAAAGAGAGAGATCGGTGTTCTTCAGGCACAGGCCCTCTGATAGGCTGTATAATCCTGTGGTCATCCCTGAACACATACACATATGAGCAAAACAAAATGAGATCAGTGTGTGTGTGTGTGTGTGTGTGTGTGTGTGTGTGTGTGTAAAACAATAACAATTATAGAAGAGTCATAAATTTGAGAAAGAGTGTTGGGGTTAGGCCTATCCAAGCCCCCTTTCTTAGAAGCCCCGATGAAAGACAAAGGATCTCTGGTTCTTTGTCCTTGTCCAGGAGCACACTTGGCAAGCTGTTGTCTGGGGCTGGGACCATGGCCAGAAGGAATTAGGAGTTTTGGTTCCTGGGAAGCTGACTCTTCCCTACTACCCCAACGGAGGGCTGTTGCTCTCCATCCCAAGAGTGCAGTGTGGTTGGTGTATGACACACTTGAGATATCCTGTGACTCCTTTGTGCAACACTGCATGATTAGTTTCCTGCTGACTCCATGCCATTGTGTGATAGCTGACTCTGGCCTATTTCCCCTTGCACCAGTATATAAAAGATGCTGTCCTGTTTATCCAACTTCCTGATAGGAGTCATCTGCTCATTAGACCTCTTGAGCACAGCTTTCTGTCTTTGCTTTCTCCTCCTTTGTTCTTCCCTTAATATCTCACAGTTCAGGACTCTCATTTTACAGATTTGGGTCAAGGTGCAGAAGGGACAGAGGAGGCATTAGAGGGGGAGTAAGGAAGGAGTTGAAATGATATAACTGTAGTAGTGACAAATGCATTTCTCAAAATAAATAAAAATTTAAATGATAAAAGGTGCCCTCTGAACATGACATAGCCATCACACCCAGGAACTCACAACAGCTATGGTAACCTGCTCAAGACCTGAATAAGATTTGACCAGTCAATATTTAACACAGATAAGTGGAGTTCATGAGGCTGTATCCCTTCTGGAGGGATTAATGGTTGCTTAGGAAGTAGGGCCAGTTTTCCCCAGTGAATATTACACTGATAAGTCGCATATGCTCCAGGAAATAATTCTAACCCACGTTCATGCAGCAACCATAGTTAAACTCAATTATATCCAGTAGGTCACATGCACAGACACATACATATACACATAAATACATAAATACATACACACATACATACAAACATACACATATACACACATACATGCATACACACACATACACACATGCATATACACACATATATTTATATACATACATACACACACTCACATACATGCACACACACTATAAAATAGGAAAGAGACTTGTTGGGAAGAAAGAAAAGGTTTCAATGGGAGAGGCAAGAGGGGAGAAAGAGGTTAATGGAAATTCATTATAAACACATAAACTATCAAAGAATAAAATAAAAAAAATAATTTTAAAAAGTTTTGTAGCTATCATTTTCCAATGTTAAAATACATCAAAATGGCACTCACAAAATTTTTACCATCCTAAACACTAACTAAGGCAACAGAAGACATAGCTTCTGAGCCAAACATGGTGGTGCATGCCTGTGACTATCAATCAGAAGTCTGAGGCAGGAGGATGATAAGTTTAAGGATATGATGATCTGCATAGATTGTTTCAGGGAAGTGTGAGTTACAAAGGCAAGATTCTGATTCAACAAAACAAACAAGACATAATTTCCTTCTTGATGAACTCCGATTTCTAGACGAACCACCCAACACAGATACAGTAAAATAAATAAGTACCCACAAGCCCACAAACAAATGGCATGTGCTTGTGTGTAAATTTCTCAAAAGATCTGTATATTTAAAGCATTTGTAAGCAAACTAGATATGAGTAAAAGCACTCAGTAGCATGCCTTCATTCTGTTTTGAATAATGATATAATTCATTAGAAAGGATGTACAATGTATATGCTAATTAAACCTATAACATTTTGCCATTTTAGTTTAATCAGGTTGAGTATATGCCTATAATAGGTTTATTTGTCCAGGTCAATTTTTATGATAAAAAGAATGAGCAATATAATTCTTAGGTATTGTGTATTTAATAATTTATAAATGGCAAATGCATTCTAATGGTGCCTCAAATCAATATGTTGAATAAGTTTAATGATTTGCAGATTAAAAGCTGTAACATGTGCTATAATAATATTTGTTTGCATGGGGAAATTCTTTTTAAGAGTTCATGAGTGAATTTCTAGTATTATATTGTTACAAACTGCACCTAGTGTCCAGATAGGGCATCACACAGATTGCCAAGATCTTTACTTGGATTAGAATTGTTATAAACCTAACTAAACTGTGATTAAATATCAAATCCTTCCAGAAAACAGCCCTGGTTAAGATCATCAGCTCAATTTACATATTTATTGCAAAGGGCTGTCAGGAATATTATCAATCTCTACCCATGAGGAAAAAAATAATGAAATCACCACAAAGACACAGGCTCCTACTTTTGCTAAGAGGCTTTCTTGTGGGGAGCAGAGGAAGCTGGAACAATGAACATTCACTTACCTCTACAACTCTGATGAGCCAGAACTCATCAGGAAATCTGCAGCTTACTGCTTTGCCTGCCACAAAGAATAAGTCTTTACAGCTATTAATAATTATGACTGTCTGCTAAGTTCTAAGCAGGCTAGGCATAGAGAAATGACAAAATATTTGCTCCCTTGGAGCTAAGATGGCCCTGGGCAGCTAGCTGCTCAGTCAGTTAGGGAGATGGTTCTGCGTACATATGTAGGGTATGTCCAATTACATACACAAACTAATAACGTAGACTAAAACCTCCAAACTTGTTTTTCACCATTGAGACTGGTAATTTCCTAATTACTTATTATTTGAAGCTATTCATAAACTTTGAAGATTATTTAAATACTTATGTTCATTTACCCGAAAGAAGAAAAAAACTATATTCAAATCTACCGTTACACTGTTACAGAGCTGCTCTTTAGAGGGAACCATCGGGTACTGTTAATATAGTCAGTTTAGTCCTGAGAATGTGTGGGTTGGTAAGCAAGGACAAGGACTCAGGAAGAGCCACTGCAGAGTAAGTGTACTCTGCCCAGCCTTGTGGTTTCTCATCGGACTACATTGATGATCCTCATTTCCGTGAATCCCTAAGTAGCTTCGGTGGGGTCATAATCTGTTGCCTAGAGCACTAAAGAGTTTAGGAGTTCTACTAGGACTCTGAAAAACATCACTGAAAAACCAGGGGAGTCACTAAGTAAAAACAATCACTTTATTTCACATTGGTAAGACATTGATCAGTGATCTAAAAGCTCACGCATAATACAATATTTATAAAGCTAAAATGTCTCTTCTTCTGTACCATGAAGGTCTTCTGCACACCACTGGTCTCAATACTTTCTAACTAAATGTTAATTTTTTAATTTGGGGTTTATTCATTTATATTAATATCTTGCCTGAACTTATGTATATTTGTGCACCATTTCTGTATCTGGTGTCCAAGAATCTCAGAAAGGGGCATTGGATTCCCCTAGAACCGGAGTTACAGATACTTCTGAGCCACCATGTGGGTGCTGGGAATTCAACCCCAGTCCTCTTCAAGAGCAATATACACTCTTGACCACTGAGACAACTCTCCATCACCTAAGTATTATTATTATTAAAACTAAAGAATATGAAACTGAAATAAAGAACTGAGTAGATTTAAAACCTAAACATGAAAAGAACTGGAAGAAAAGGGGGGGAATTGATAAAAGATCAAAGATCAAAGCAATGGAGCACATTCATAGTAAAAGGGAAGTTAACCCCAAATAAGTCCATTTAGGGCAGGTACCTACATTTAGGGTGGAGCAAGAGAAGGACACTGTTAAATGTCCTTGGTACACATGCAGCCTGTAGGCTGTTATTAATTATCACAACTACCTAAAATAAGTGCCATTCCCATGTCAATAATAAAGCTGAAGAATGAAAGGTTATCAGGAAGGCTGGAGGATAGTCCACTTCTCTGGAGGAGAACAGCAGGACAGGGCTCAGGACACCAAAAACAAAGTGGAGGCTTTGAAGACCAAGTCTGAGCAAAGGTTAGTAAATGGCCAAAGCCTCACTGCTGAAGAAAAGAAAGGCTTTATTGACTGTAGATATGATGTCGATTGAGAACATAATTCAGGGTTGTGTTTTTTTTCTCTCAGAGGTTCACTGTTTTGTAAATACAGAGCAAACAGAAAACTGTCGTTCAGAAACTTTCCAAACTGTCCACATTCAGGACACAACAGAAGGAAAGTAATGTCATCATTTCTCAACACTTCAGATTTATCAACTAACGCCATGTTGAAGAAGTTAATGAGATTATGTCTTGGTTTGAGTTTTAGAAGAATGAATCTTCGTTTTGACAATCAAGAAAGCATTTCTAAGAAGAAAAAGAGATAAAAGTTCTGCTGTTTATTTGAAAAATGGATATTAATGACTTAGGTCCTCTCTAGATTCCTTTTGTCCAGGAGCACGGTGGGTGAAATATCAGAACCAATGGTTTAAAAAAAATAAAAACAACACTCCTGCCTCACTCCAAAATAATGCAACCCTTTAGCTCAAATAGCTTTTAATTTATTAAATTTATTTATTTTGGGATGCATGCAATGACATGCTTATAGAAGTCAGAGGACAACTTGTAGAATCAGGTTTCTCTTTCCAGTATGTGGGACCTACAAGCCTGGGTCTGCTTCTGCCTTTGGGGTGTCCAAGAACTGTTGCTAACCAGACCTAACTAGAAGGAAAGAAGTTTAGCCAGACCCTGGGAAGGATATGCAGAACCTTGATTGCTAATGAGTGCCTGAAGAAGCAGCCTTCTCCAAGACAGTTTTCAGTGAAACAGTTCTTTATTGGAGGTGAGTAAGGGCTGTATAAACCTTGAGGAGGGAGTAGGGGTTCCGACTGAGTGTACATCATTGGCTGGTGCTGAGGTGCTGGGGACGCTTCAGTTGCATGAAGAAGCATTCCAGGTGCTTGCTGGACATGTCCTTACAGGGAGAGAGGAAGTCAAACCTGTAATTTGGCCACCTAGCTATATGACTACCTCAAGGGTGGCAGAGGTGGGGGTCGTACAGAAGAGGTGTGCCCCAACATGGAGGCCCACCCTGAGTAGGGAGGAAAACAGTCCTACTCCTGCCAATCTTAGGATGAGATGGGGTTTGGACAGTCTCAATCTCACTCTTGTTCCACACTGGTTCCCCAAGCCACAAGACTTCCTAGCTCCACAGGGACCCAGGAATCAAACTCAGGTCATCAGGCTTGGTGGCAAGACCCTATACCCATGGAGTGGTCTCACCGGCTCTCAAAGAGCGTTTAAACATACCTTTTATCTTTGAGTTTCACTTAAGAACCTCAAGGCCTCATGACACCTGGGTCTCCATACACCACAAGTGGAACCTAAATCCACAAGTTTGGTGCGAGATTCAACAGCAACACGGTAGTTCTTAACCTGAGGGAGCACTTTGTGTTATGAGAAATTCACTACTTCTTCTGAAGAAGGCAGGAACACAGTAGAGGACACAGAGGTTTCAGTTAGCTTGTTTTTGATAATGAGCTCTCATCAGACAACTACTTTAACAGATTTTCCACCAAGTAAATCAGGAGTTAATAGACCTTAGGGTTTTTGTTTGTTTGTTTGTTTGTTTGTTTGTTTTAAAAAAAGAGTCATAGTCTAGAATTTATTTAAAACTGTGATGTTGTGAAGGCATACCCAACCATCACTGTGGGCGACAATTATTGCGCAGATCTGGAAACCAGGTGCCAGGAATGATGCCACTGAAGGCACCTGACGACTTCATCAACCTTCCTCTCTTTCATTGTACCTGCTGGGGCTAAAAGTCCACATACAAACTAGAGGCCCACAGGCTTTGGTGCCTGTCTTCTAAGTCCAGACCCAATCTGACTGTCAAAAAACAAAAATAATCACAAAGGACTGTGAGGTCAGCTTCTGAATAACCACTTTGAATAACCCGAACCAATTTGGACTCTGACAGAGAGATAGGGAGCGGAGAGTAAGATGGAGGAAGAGGAAGAAAAAAAGGGGAAGAGGAAGAGAGAGGGAAGGAAAAGGAGGAAAGAAGGGGGGAGGGAGAGAGGAAGAGAGGGAGGGAGGAAAGGAGGGAGGGAAGGAGGGAGAGATAAGACACTGTTTCTCATTCAGATTGCAATATCATACTATTTTACCCAAAGAAATTATCAATCTCAGGTGTGCCTGTCCACTTGATACATAGTGCTTAAATATAACACTCTTTTGATCTACTAATTGGATTTCACATTATAAGAAAACAACAACACATTTTTTCCTATCAATTAATTTTACAACAGAACTTTTCTGTATTATTGATCAATTCTTCAAAGATTCCTAGAAAATACTAAAGCACCACTTTGTCAGGTGTGAGAACACTTGTGATGGCAGCGCTTAGGAGTGTGAGGCAGGAGGATCCCCAGTTACAGGTCAGCATGAGCTACGTAGTCAAATACTATCTTAAAATTCAAAGGGTATAAAGCATCATGACTGAAATAAACAAACTTTGCGAATTCAGTTTAGAAAAAACACCCCAATTCAGTTGGGAAATAACCATTGACAGCCTATAGTTGAAATCACTGTCTTTATAAAATTCTAGTGAGAAAGAAATTAGATTGAAGAGGATGAGCCTGGGGTCCTGAAACTGAAATATGGCCGAAAATAAAAATAAGTTTATTCTAAAATGAAGGGAAGTATTTCTAGATCCGAAGTTTTATATCTGAAGTCTAAAAATCTTCAAGTAAAATGATTATCGTAAAGAGAGAGATGAACACATCTTTCATCTCACATACTCTGGGTGTCCACTTCGGTGACGGAATCCTCAGGTCTAGCTAGCTCATGATCCACGTTGAGTCTCTAGCTGTGTTGCTCTTGCTTCTCTGATACTTTGCACTCCCTGGCCATCACCAATTTCCTTTTCTTCTTCCTTCCCTAATTACTATAGTGACCACTGCTCTTTTCCATCTATATGTATTGGATCTCTTTTGTTGTTGTTTTGTTATCTATAGATTTGTTTTTTAATTTTCTTTGTCCTTGTGGAAACCCCCAGGGTGAGTCATACATGGAAAATCATTTTAAAGTTTCCTAAAGGTGTGAGACATCCACCCTCCCTGCCCCGAGGACACGGTCCTTGGGCTTCTCATACCTTTTCTATTTTTTTAATCAGTTGAAGACACAAATATTGTCTGAAGTTGGATCCAGGAAAAAAAAAAAGACTCAGATCCCTACGTGACTCTTTCTGTCTTAGGAACTTACCAATCCATAAAAATGTAAACAAGTTTTTAAAAATCTATGCATTCTAAGACAAATAGCCAAAATAAATGATTAAAATGATGCTGACAAGAGAGCTCAGCAGGTGAAGATGATCGACTACACCTGAGGAGCTAAGTGTGGGTCCCAGGACCCACAGGGGAGGGGGAAAACAGACTCCGCAACTGGTCCTCCAGACTTCTCTCTACACATGCTCCTCTCCTCACATAAATAAATAATTGTAATTATAGAAATGTTTTAAAAGATACTATTAAAATAAGAAACCAAACTATATAAGATGAATAAAATATAAAATATGTAGATTATAAAAAATTAAAAATAAAATAGTATTGCTAAATCTTTTTTTTTTTTCAGTGCTAAGATCAAACCCAGGACTTCGCACATGCCAGCCAGGAACTTAACCAATTTTACATCTCTAGCTCTTAGATATTTTCCCAGACTGTGTGCTACTATGTAGCCCTAGCTGGCCTAGAACTTGCTATGTAGACCAGTCTAGACTCTAAGACACCAAAGGGAGGAAAGGCCCTTGGTCCTGGAAAGACTTGATGCCATAGTGTAGGAATACCAGGACAGGGAAGCAGGGGAGGGTTGATTGGGGAAGGAGAGATGGCTTATGGGATTTTGGGGGGAGGGGGGAACCAGGAAATGGGACAATGTTTGAAATGTAAATAAAGAATATATCTAATAAAAAATAAAATAAAAATGATCTAGCCAGCCATGGTAGCACATACCTTCCATCCTCAGGGGGAAGGACAAGTGGATCTATTTTAAACTTACAATGCAAACACCAGAGAGATCATGTGATATTTTCTTACAGCGTCTGCTTATTTTTCTTAATGCAGTGTCCTCTGGCTCTATTCATGTTGTATCTAATGGCAGCATTCCCTATTAAAGGTTGAATGATATTTCTTCCGTGCTTTATTCCGCATTTTCTTTACGCATCCATCAATGAACATTAATGTTGTGAGCCAAGCTGGAAAGAATGATGTGTTGAACATGGGGATGCCTTGTGGGATGTGATTTCATCCCTTTGGGGATTATACTTCTTGGGAACTTCCATATTGTTTTCTGTAATTTCTGAAATAGTCTACACATACACAACCCCCAGAGTGCATCACTCTTTTATTTTCCCAGGGATTATTCTCTAGTAGAATGAGCTAATTTTAAAATTATGCTCGTGATTAGAAGAACCCTGACACAGGGCAGAATGTCATCTACAAATTTAAAAACTCCTCAACTGATAACATGCAAAAGCTTGGGAGCCTCTAGGAACCATTCGCATTAAAAGATATGTGGAAATACAGCTAAGTGGACACATCTATTACTTGCATACATTGGGAGCTTATTATTATTAAGCCTGTGCTTCATGCTTCTGCTCCAAGTTTAATGCGAGTGTATTAATAACACTGGCCTGGGAAATGTCCATCTGAAAGGTCGTACTCTTTACACTCAGTCTTCTGTCCATCTCTCTTCACTACACACTTCCTGTTTCAGAGGATAGCTAACTGCTATACCCACACCACCATTGCCCTTCAGAGTTTATGACCTCACAATAAACCGGAGTCCAGTAAGAGAATTCTGATGGACGCTTCGATTTTTTGAGTCCCTATGGAGAGCAGATACCATGAGCAAAATAAACCACCAAGTTCAGAAGTCGTGACATGAAAGCAGGGTGTCAATGCAGGAATTATTTACTGACTTCTTGGTTATAGAAGTTGACACAAGATTTATAATAATCACAGCCTCCAACATTATGTCCTGATCCAATTTAATATTTTTAAAACTATTAATAGTAGTATTATTTTCAAATTCAAGTAAGCTTTCATTTGATAGCAATAAATTAAAAACTGACATCCAGTCTTATTGGTGTAACACATATAGCAAAGCTGCTTCTTTATATTCCAGATTAAACTTTAATTTGAAAATATTTATATGCCTCGTGATAATTATTGGTAATGTATATACCAGGTGACAGTTCTAGGATAGAGATCAAACAAGTAGTAAGCAGACAAAAATATTATCTTTTAATTGAATTTGGATTCTGGAAGAGACAATATGCAAATTTGCTAATAAGGTGTCAAGGTGTAGGGCTGAAGCGATGGTTCAGTCCTCGAGGGACCTGGCTATTCTTCCAGAGGACCCAGAATCAATTCCCAGGCACACATGGCAGTTCTAGTAACTCCAGTCACAGCATATCCAGTACCTTCTTCTTGCCTTTTCTTTTCTGGCCTCCATGGGCACCGGGCATGCAAGTAGTACACAGACAAATGCACGGGCAAAAACATCCAGATATGTAAAATTAAATATAAAAAATTTAAATGTAGGGAAGTAAAGAGTTATGGAGTATATGTGGGATATTTAACCAATAAATGTCTTTCTGATTAGTTAACATTTAATCAGAAGCCTGAAGGATAAGCAAGCTAAAAATCACTGGAGGAGAGAGTGGTCTAGACAAGGAGGCCAGTAATTAGAAAGATTGGTGACAGGAATATACTGGGCCAGCTGAAATGGCTAGGACGGCTGCCTGGCCGGAGGGAAGAGGCTAACGAAGAGGAAGTCAGAGCCACAAGCCAGATTATGCAGAGCCTTGTGGACTAGAGTTTTTCACTTTTAGTCTGAGTGAGATCATGAGCCTTTGAAGTATTTGGAGAAAAAAAATATACTGAGATCAAATACAGCTTTTGAAAGGTGTCTCTGAGAGTGGGGTAAGGCCAGGGTAGAGCACGATGGCTAAGACTGGAATGAGAAAAAACAGGAGCCTAGTTCTTTTTTTTTGTTTTGTAAAACAAATACTAACAATTTATTAAAACAAATACTTAAAATAAACACAGCATTGAAAAGATCAGAAGGAGTAAAAAGGCTATTTCTGGGGGGAGGGGAAGGCTGGCTGTCGGGCTGGAACTGCTCCTGGATGAAAATCAGGAGCTGATCCTGAGGGTCAGGAGTAGCAGCTCAGATACAGGACAGCCTCAAATTGATGAGAAGAGGTGACAGGGCCATTCTCTGAATAGCTTTGGCCACTGTACCAAGCAGGAGATAGCTGAAAGATATACTGTATCTATAGACATGCTAAGACACTGGTTCCACAGCTGCTGTCAGTTGTGTTGGCTTGACTGCTGCTGCCATGTCTGCTGCAAGTACTCATACATCACAGAACCTTCTGGTGCTTTTTCTGCTGTCCAGATTTGGTGCACAAGTTGGATCTGGCTCCAGATTTCCCGATCTCCCTTCATTTTAAACCCATTGAATGTCTGGATCTGACCATCTGTGTCTCCCCAGATCTCAGTCTTCCTCATCCTTTTCCTGTGAATCTTTTCCCTGTTCTTGCTGCAACTGGGTGAGTAGCACATTGACCTGGTCAATAAGATCTGAATGTGGCATATACACACTCAAGGAGGCCTTCACATAATTCAGAGGGAAGAGGTCTAAGGGGTCACAAAAGTCCTCAGGGTTCTTGTCTATCCACATGTTCAGGAAGCTACAGAGGGTGTTCTTTACTTGTTCATCCTCTTCAGAATAAGGGTTGAAGTTTGCATACCTCATAAACAGCAGGTCCAGAACCTGCAGGGGTGTGGCAAAACTTGGGTATTTGGAAAGAAAGTCAGGGACAAAGAAGGGGTCCCCTTCCTGCAGAGAAGGCACCAGGTTGTTCACCAACTTCACCACAGTCTCTGCACTGATGTGTGACTCTCTATGGGGTTCCTGTAGATCCAGTGGAGCAGAAGCTTTCTCACCCTGGTTGCTGCTGTCCCAGTCTTGACTGCCTTTGGTCAATATTTTTCCCTTCCTGGAAAATGGCCACAGGCGCTGAAGGCAAGAGTGAACCCTGTGCCTCCAGACACTGTCATGGCCTTTAGTTTTGTACTTCTTGAGGCCTGAGCCTCGAGGAGTCCGAGGAGAGCAAGAGAACATCCTGCCCTCTCTAGTGTATCTGACAAGTGATCCCTCAGGCCTTGCTCTAACCAGTGGGTTGCCTGGATACCAAGGTTCTTCATTGTTAAGTCATTGGCACAAGGGTGGCTCCATTACTGTCCCTTCTTCAATAGGACTTTCTTAAAGGGCTCCTTGATCCACCTCCCACTTCCCAGGTGCAAAAATCTACACAGGTATACAAGTGTTACCCATTCCAGTGCTCCCAGAGATTTATGAATATAGGTAGTACCTCAACTTTGCAATCTGGGTCTCTCTACACTTGAACTACATCTGTAACCCTAATCATATTCTCATGGAAAACATTTCTGGTAAAATTCAAGAAATATATAGAAAAACATGCTAAAATTGACTTTCATGGAAAATTTTGCATATAAAATGATAGATATAAAAACTCTCTAAATTAATTGAAGGTGGAATTAGAAACATTTGTGACAAAAAAGATTTACATTGAAAACGTATCGGATAAAATATATAAAGACATATTAAAAGTGAAGATTCTCATGAAAAATAATGCAGAAAAGATGGTAGACATAAAAAAGAATGTGTTTTTCTATATATTTCTTGAATTTTACCAGAAAATATTTTCCATGTAAATCTTCGATTTCATCTGAAAATGTTTATAATTTCACTTTCAATGAACCCAGAATTATCTTTATGCCTATTATTTTATATGTACTATTTCCATGATAATCTTTAATTTTAGCATGTTTTTCTATATATTCCCTCAATTTGACCAGAAATATTTTCCATGTAAATCTTCAAGTTTATCAGAAAATGTTTATAATTCCACTTTCAATCAACTTAGGAATACTTTTATTCCTACCTTTATTACAACTATATAAAATTTTCCATGATAATCTTCAAGTCCAATATGTTTAAAAATTTTTTCTTTTTCTTTTTCCTATTTGGGGCAAATAACAGAAACTGAGGAAATTCAAAGGATCATCAGATCCTACTACAAAAGTCTATACTCAACACAACTGGAGAATCTGGAGGAAATGGACAGTTTCCTAGACAGATACCAAATACCAAAATTCAATCAGGATCAATTAGATGTGCTAAACAGTCCCATAACCCCTAAAGAAATAGAAGGGGTTATGAAAGCCTCCCAACCAAAAAAAGTACGGGACCAGATGGTTTTAGGGCAGAATTCTACCAGACATTCAAAGAAGACTTAACATAAATACTCTTCAAACTATTCCACAAAATAAAAAGAGAAGGGACACTGCCCAACTCGTTCTAAGAAGCCACAATTACGCTGATACCAAAACCACACAAAGATCAAACAAAGAAAGAGAACTACAGGCCAATTTCCCTTATGAATATCGATGCAAAAATACTAAATAAAATTCTTGCCAACTGAATCCAAGAGCACATCAAAACGATCATTCACAATGATCAAGTAGACTTCATCCCAGGGATGCAGGGATGGTTCAATATAGAGAAATCCATCAATGTAATCCACTACATAAACAAACTAAAAGAAAAAAATCACATGGTCATCTCATTAGATGCTGAAAAAGCATTCGACAAAATTCAGCATCCTTTCATGCTAAAAGTCTTGGAAAGAGCAGGAATTCAAGACCCATACCTAAACATAGTAAAAAGCAATCTACAACAAACCAGTAGCCAACATCAAAATAAATGGAGAGAAACTTGAAGCAATCCCACTAAAATCAGGGACTAGACAAGGCTGCGCTCTCTCTCCATATCTTTTCAATATAGTACTTGAAGTTCTAGCGAGAGCAATTAGACAACATAAGGAAGTCAAAGGGATACAAATTGGAAAGGAAGAAGTCAAACTATCATTATTTGCAGACGATATGACAGTTTACTTAAGCGACCCAAAAAAACTCCTCCAGAGAACTTCTACAGCTGATAAACAACTTCAGCAAAGTGGCTGGTTATAAAATCAACTCAAGCAAATCAGTAGCCTTCCTGTACTTAAAGGACAAGCAGGCTGAGAAAGAAGTTAGGGAAATAACACCCTTCACAATAGCCACAAACAACATAAAGTACCTTGGCGTGACTCTAACCAAACAAGCAAAAGATCTGTATGACAGGAACTTCAAGTCCTTGAAGAAAGAAATTGAAGAAGACCTCAGAAGATGGAAAAATATTTCTTGCTCTTGGCCATCTTGCCAAAAGCAATCTACAGATTCAATGCAATCCCCATCAAAATCCCAACTCAATTCTTCATAGATCTAGAAAGAGCAATTCTCAAATTCATCTGGAGTTAACAAAACACCCAGGATAGCTAAAACTATTCTCAACAATAAAAGGACTTCTGGGGGAATCAATATCCCTGACCTCAAGCAGTACTACAGAGCAATTGTGTTAAAAACTGCATGGTATTGGTACAGCAACAGGCAAGTAGATCAATGGAATAGGATTGAAGACCCAGAAATGAACCCACAGACTTATGGTCACTTGATCTTTGATAAAGGAGCTACAACCATTCAGTGGAAAAAAGATAGCCTTTTCAACAAATGGTGTTGGTTCAACTGGAGGTCAACATGCAGAAGAATGCGAATCGACCCACTCTTATCTCCTTGTACTAAGATCAACTCCAAGTGGATCAAGGACCTCCACATAAAACCAGACACACTGAAACTAATAGAAAAGAAACTTGGGAAGACCCTGGAGGACATGGGTACAGGGGGGAAAGTTCCTGAGCAGAACACCAATAGCTTATGCTCTAAGATCAAGAATTGACAAATGGGACCTCATAAAATTACAAATTTTCTGTAAGGCAAAGGACACTGTCAGAAGGACAAAACGGCAACCAACAAAGTCGGAAAAGATCTTCACCAACCCCACAGCCGACAGAGGGCTAATATCCAATATATAAAAAGAACTCAGGAGCCTAGTTCTATAAGCTCAGTTCATCAGCATGGGGATTCTCAGAGTGCAGTAGAAGTTAGGAACCATATCTCATCTAGGCTGAAGCCCACAGACTGGGGTTACTTGCTGTTAGACCCTGTCTCTTCCAAAGGGACTCTGTTCTGTCCATTAATCTACTTGGGCATCTAGTCTACCCACAAATGCCCTGGGAACAAGAAGTGCCAAACATGGTCGCCAAGGTGCTCCATTGTTTAATGTCCCCAAATCCTTTTACCTGTTTTTTCTACTTGGTCATGCTTTTCTGCTTTCTTTTGGTTTTGGGGTTTTGTTTTGAGACAGATTTTGTGTGTGTGTGTGTGTGTGTGTGTGTGTGTGTGTGTGTTTGTGTAGGCCTGGCTGTCCTGGAACCCACTCTGTAGACCAGGCTGGTCTCAAATTTGGAGATCTGCTTGTCTCAATTTCCCAAGTGCTAGAATTAAAAGTGGGCGTCACTACTGTTGGTATTCTGTCTGGACTCCACCCCCACAGTTAAGAGGCAACAGCCAGGTATGCTCCTCCCCACAGTTACTGGCAAGGCCAGGTAGGCCTGGCCCACTATAAGAGAGGATGCTTGGCTGGCCCCTCCTCCCTCCTGTTCTCTCTTGTCTCTCTTATTCTCTTCCTCTCTTCCTCTTGCCTCTTTTGCCTTCTTGAGCTCTTCCCTTCTCCCTTTCCTTCCCCGCCCCCCCTCTCCACATGGTCATGGCCGGTCTCTATGTCTCTACTCTTTCCCTCTCTTAGCCTTTCTATGCCTCTACTACTCTCTTAACTCCCGTCGCCCATGCCCTAAATAAACTCTATTCTATGCTATACCATTGTGTGGCTGGTCCCTCAGGTGGAAGGGATGCCTGGCAAAGCACCCCTTTCCCCCATACCTCACCGCACACCCCCATAGAACATATTCTTACTTCTTCTTTCTCTTTTTATGATCACAACATTGGTGCACTGTGACTCGTATCTAGAAACTCTGCAGGTTTGCATCCCGCTTCAGCTACATATTCTTACACCTATTTCTCTTTTTTATAATCACAACTATCGCCCAGCTCCGTGGTCAGGTCTAATCAGAGGCAAATGATCCCTCACAGTGTCTTCCAGAGCACGGTGTATCTGGTTCGCACCATTCAGAATATGGTGAGTTCATTAAAGATATAACTGTATGTTTAATTTGTGTGTTCCAGTATCTCACTCATTTGGCATATGCTAGATAATACCAATAAGCAGACAAAGTCACCATAACAACTGACTTAGTTGGTATAGTGCTTTGTTAACACCTGTGGACAAGTGGGTGAGGATTTCAGAAAATACTGAAACCTCTCTTACAATTTACTCTCCTCTGAAAACACAAAAATGGGTGAGAATTTCAGAAAATACCAAAACCTCACTTACAAACTACTCTCCTTTGAAAACACGTAAGCGGTACTGGACTCGCATCTTGTCCAGGCTGGGTTAAGCCCCCACGGAACTCCGGCATTTGCTTTGAGTCAGGAAAGGGAGAGAGGACTGGGGGAAAGTTCACAAGGTTGGAAAGCTGAAATGTCTGTTTTGAAAAGTGCACCTGCTTTCCATTCCCCACCACACCCCTGCGGCCTTTGATGCTCCGCAGAAGAAACAGAAACATGGAAAATACCTGAAGCCAAACGGAACACACATTCAAACAGAGGGCAGCAAAGAATACCTACCATTGCAAACGCATTAGACGGTGCCCTGCAAGGGAAGGAGAGCCTACGAATCACAAAGCGGTACCAGGAGGCAGATGCTCCACGCAGACAGGAGAAATAAAGACAAGCATCACATCAAAGGAGACCTCAGCCAAAGCAACAGAGGCCAGAAGGAACGTGTCCGCCAGACCACATGTGTGTCAGGCGAAGAGCAAGCGGAGTGCAAGGCGGCGAGGCAATGAATATGATTTCAGCTATTCAATAATCAAAATCAAACCGGATGAAGTTTAAACAAAATCCTCCGTTATTGAATCAAAACAGCACAAGAGGGACATTCAAAGAAAATCCTCGGTAACTTAATCCGAAGGAGAGCAGGCTAGCAAGCAAAGCAAGCTCCAGATAATCACAGAAGAGAATGAAAATATTCAGCAATCAAAGCAAGATGGGCAACCGGTGTGAGAGTCGTGCAGCCCAGGCAGCGAGAAGATTGAAGGAGAACTCTTCTAGGTTGACACTCATGAGAGCTACACTGCTCTTTAAGGAAACAAGATAGCTATCTGACCCTTTGTCCTAATGGTCAGCATTTCCTCTCCCAGGAGCCTAGCCACCTAATTCCTAAAGCCTAACAGATGGCTTTTAGAACATAAACACATCGTCATAGGGATGAGGAAGAGAGAGGAGAGGAGTTAGCTGAAATGTAAGGCACTTAGCTAAGGAAACAAAAAAATATCTGAGAACACTCCCATTCCTACGGTTCTGTCTGTCCGGCACAGGAAATTGGAGCCAGTAAGTATCAGGACTCCAGCCTGGTATGCAGTATGGCTTGGCCGCACATGTCCATTCTACAGCAGATGACTGAATTTGCTAAAAGGACCATTTTCTAGGATACAACATATTTTAATCCCCCACACCTAAATATAAAGGAATCGAGAAAATCTTCAAGAAAGAAAAGACCACTTGAAAGACCTAAGACCATTTTCCATTTTCTTCAGCACTCTAGCAAGTATTATGAAATGCATTTCAATTTCTAGGGACAGAGTTTAAACAAAGGCACATGATTGACTGTTCCTGCTAAAGACACTAATTATTTCCACCAAACACTTGTCATCGCCTTAAAGTTCTGTCTTCCACTCAATCAGCCCCTCCTCTCCAGAGCCCAGCCCCGCGTGCATTTCAAAGGGATCCTACATTTCAAAGCCTCCAAGAAGCCCTGGATACTATCTCTTCCCTTCCTCACAGGGAGGGAGGGGAGACACCCTCTGGGAACGTTTCTATCTCAGGAAGTTTTCAGCTTTGCTTCAATGTCATCAAAACACAAAGACATTGAAACCAAAGTAAAAATGTTTCCTTCAAGGCCTTCTACAAGAGAAGTTTCTTTCACAAAGATATTTGTGTGTGAGTGCGAGTGTACGCATGAGAGTGCACGGAGGCTGGAGGTCGATGCCAGGCGTCTTCTACGGTGGCTGTCCACTGTATTTGAGGCAATTGAGGCAAGACCTCTCACGGAACCAGAAGCCTATCAGCTAGCGAGGTTGGTTGCCCAGCAAGCCCACTGAATCCTCCAGGCTCGGCTTCCCCCCACTGAGTCTCCAGGCATGAATCACCACACCCGGATGCTTTGCATGGGGGCTGGGGGAGGGAGTCTGAGCTCAGAGTCTCATACTCCATGCTTAGGTAGCAAGAACTTTGCCCACTGAAAACTCTCTTATGTTCTGGTGCTGTTCTAGGTTATGGAAACATTAGGAAGCTTATGTTGGAGCTTTTGAGAGTTATAACTGAGCCCTGCTGGTGGTCCAAGCTCTCTGCTTCCCGGTTAGCCAAGAGGTGAGGAGTCAT
Source organism: Apodemus agrarius (assembly GCA_964023405.1). Classification (NCBI taxonomy): domain Eukaryota; kingdom Metazoa; phylum Chordata; class Mammalia; order Rodentia; family Muridae; genus Apodemus; species Apodemus agrarius. Next base: position 61,147,677 of record OZ030019.1, on the reverse strand, counting down.
AGTTACAAGCTTCTGCAACCGAAAACACCGCCACACCTTTCCCACCATGATGGACTGGATACTCTTGTAAACCCTGGGCTAAAACCAATCCTGCCTCCCCTGTATCATCCTGTCTGCTTTTCGCTCGGGTATTTTCTCACAACACTGAGATGAATAGCTACAGGAGCAGCGACAGGAGATCTCTGTCATGGTAGAGCTGACAAGATATTCTAATGACTTCCTCACAGAGAAGGCATGAAGGACAAAAATGCAGAAGGATTCTGAAGAGGTTGGCTCGAGAACCTGAAAAGCCGTAGCTGTCACGTAGCAAGTCCTAAGCCCAGGGAAGTGCTGATTCCCAGAAGATAGGATAGTGTGATGGCTAACACTGGGTTTTTAGTTTAAATTACTATGCTTAGAGATCTATGAGACAAATGTCCACAGACAGATAACTTCCTGGAAGGCTGGGGGCTGTGGTTCGCGCAAGAGAACAAGCCACGTATCTTTGCTTCTGTAAAGCCTGGTTACCCTAGTTGCACAGGATGTGTGCTTGATCACATGTAGAAAGGAAGTACATAAGCAGGATGTATGCTGGCCTCTGACGGCACAAAGGCAGGAAGTGCACAGTTCTGTGAATTTTGCCTTTATTTTAACCGCTCCTCCCCCCCCAATGTAATATAGGGTCATATTCTGAGTATGAGTCTCAGGTACAGTATCCATGTTCCTCTTGTTTATTAAAATTTGTTCATGGTCACACTAGTAAATCTTCAAAAGACCTCAGACCCAAAACAGTAGTTTGATAGTTGGGAAGCCAGGCTAGTTTTGAATGTATAAAGTTTGTATGTCACTGTTCACTTGAACAGACAAGGTGGATCTCGTTCAGTATGCTTTGCTTCACCTAAACTGGATGGAATTAGGGGCATACTTTCATGTGTCTTAAAGACTCTTCCGTGGAGCATAGATGCGTTCTGGTGGTGACTCACCAGAGTCAAGGTCATAAAACTTACTCTTACACTTTACATTCTGCTTCATACCCCTATGCCTACCTGCAAACCTAGGAAGTGTCCCTAAAGAAAGAGTGCCTTAGCCTTGTAATGGGTGCCTACCAATGGCAGAAACTTATAAATACAACTCCAAAGTGTCAATTTGACTTCACAAGGCCTTCTTCAATCTAGTGAGTCATCACTGCCTGCCAAAAATCTACCTCTGTACCTTCATTTTAAATACTGTTTCTGGGCTAGGTATGTAGTCGAGTGCTTGCCTAGCAGTCAGAAAGTCCAAGATTCTACTACAACACCACTCACTCTTTCGCTCGCTCACTCACTCACTCACTAAATACAGAAACACCTAAGCAAACAAGCAAAGAGGTTGTGTATGTATATGTCTATAGTATATTTGCATGCATGCATATGTGTTCTCATGCATTTTTGTGAATATGTATGTGGAAGCACAAAGTTAACATCTTCCTCAGTAGCTCTTCACCTGATTCACTCTCACAGTTGAACCCAGAACTTACCAATAGAGACTAGTCTAGCTACGCCAAGATTACCTCTCAGGCTGGAATTCTCAGGCTGGAATTACAAAGGCACTGCCATACGCACTTGGCATTTATGTGGTTTCTGGGAATCCAAATTGAACTCTTCAGGTTTATATGGCAAGTGTCTTATACATGTAATTAAATATTTTGAAAGCTCTTACAACATGGGCATGATACATGCCTATAATCTCAGTAAACAGGAGGTTGGGGCAGGAAGATAACACATTATTTTTAGCCATATTCTTCAACATCTAATAGAAGTGAAAAGGATATTTGTTTGTACGTTTTTCTCAACAGAGACATCTTCTCATTCCATTCAGCTTCATATAGGAATTGATCCTACATGAAATAACTTGAGTAAACACAAAACAGTGATTTGAAAAAACAAGAAGAGATAATATGCAATTAACAGCAGTGGGTTTGACAACCTTGGGAAAGAAAACGTAGAAGCCAACACAGACATCTCTCGCTACTGCAGATGGGGGAACTGAAACTACTGGAGTGGGCAGTTCTGAATTCTCTGTATTTACATGGAGTCATCCAAGATCATAGACTTGAAAGAACCCTTCAAAATACACTTCCAGCGCAGTCTCTGAACTTCAACCGTCTAGCGAACATTTGACAAAGCCCTGCAGTACTCTGTCCAGTCACAACCACTTTTCTTCCTCCAGGAAGGTTTCTCTCACATCAAGGCTAAGTGGAATTGCCTCTTAACTATCCTGCCCCACCCCATCTGCTCACTCACTCGCTCTGTTTATAATTATATGGTATCATTTTTGTGTCTGTTTAGTATCAGAGTCACCCACCAAAGGCTATGGACTCCCCTCACAGCAGATCCGTCTCTTTTGTTCACTGTGGAATGTATTGCACATCCAAGCTCTTTGTCTGTCTTTGTTGAGTGGATGAGTAAATGAGAGAAGGCTGCTTTGGTGTGTTTGCGTGGGATGCCAGAGTGACCACTGAAGCAAATGCTCCATGCTAAGACATAACTCCAGTATGCGTAACTGAGTGATGTCAAATGTCACTGACCACAGCTAGTTCTTACATTCGCTTCTTGTTTGTGGCTCATCAAGTGTCAACATTAGGATGGACATCCGGAACTTTGAAAAGCACTAAAACAAAATCAATATCTTACACTCAAAAGAAAGAAAGAAAGAAAGAGAGGGGAGGGAGGGAGGGACGGAAAGAAGGAAGGAAGGATGATGGAAGGGAAAGAAAAAGGAAAAGAAAAAGAAAAAGTTATAGAATGAGCCGGAACCAGAAGAAAAAAAAAAAAACAACTTGCATTTTACAATAAAGCAAAACAAGTTTGTAATTGTTTCTTTGGAATTGCATTTTTAAAAAGCTGGGCATGATTCCTCGGGCACCTGCAATCTGAGCCTTGAGAAGCTGAGGCAGAAAGACTGACTACAAGACTGACACCTGACTAGGCAAGATTCTGTCTTGGGGAAAAAGAATGTGTATAAAAGGGAGTCTCCCACATGCTGGCAAATGCTCTAGCAATCTCAGGACAGACTGAGTTTACAGTTGGAGCATAAAGAGTATGACTAATTTTATTTTCATTAGCGTATTGCTGTGATAAATATGGGCAATGACTTTACTACGAGAGCTGTTCGTGGAAAAGATTTTTGTTTCCCCAGGTATTAAACTGCTTAACTCCAAACTTCTGCCTAGAGGCTTTGGCAATCTGATCTTTGAAAAAGAAACTCACAGTATTAGAGCTGTCCCCTTACCCTCCCATAGCACTGAATCTTGCCTTTAAGAACAGCTTTATCAGCAGCGGCCGGCATTTAATATCCTAATGGAATTCACTGAACGTTCTAGAAGCAATCCACTAGCTTGGATGGAGAAAAGAAAAAGCACAGGAAGAAGAGTAAAATTCACAAGAAAGTCATGATTATTAATACCAACAAGATTTTCTACTTAAAAAATGAATTGTATATCCCAAAGACTACAATGCCATTTCTCTTTGACAAGCTCTAAGTCAATAAATATATATCAGGATTTAAACACGCACCAATTTACACCAATCTCTTAACTGGTCAAATGTTCCTGTAAGATTGGTTTTCCCCCCCTAACAAAAATCATACAGAGACTGCCCAGATCTCTGGTGTCTACTGACTGTGGAGATTCACGACATACCCTCTAGGCATGCTCTCATGTAGAAAACCCAGGATCCTTTTGTCATCATAGATCTATTACATGAACAGTATGGGAGCATGCAAAACTGCAAATTAGTTGCTTTAAGTAAAAGAATCTTAACTTTCCAAGCTTTGAATTAAAATTTCCAATACACTCAAGCTGTTTGTTTGTGTGAAGGTGAAAGTATGCAAAACACACTCGTGCACATCTGAGAGGTGAGTTAATTTTGAGTGACTGCAACTTGATACCTCCTTCGTCAGATGGTCTTGTTACCTCACTGCAGCACGAAAAGCTAGGGTAGAGCTCGGAGATTTCTGACTTGTCATCTCCCAGACCTGTACCAAAGGTGCTGCCGGAATGTGAGCGAGACAGGCGCCTCCGGTACTGACTTGCCTTTTCTACACCAGAGGGAGAATATTCAGACACATGAATGAGTGACTTAAACAGCAGATAAATTCCTTAAAAGCTTCACTGGACAGCAAAAACAATCTCTAATTAAATCATAATCCCTAGTCTTTGCTATTATAAAGGTTCTAGTCAACCAACCCCAGACTTAGCATAGACTGCATCACGTGCATACGAGACCTAAAAAAAATATTTACTATCATTTAATCTGGTTTGATTAAGGGATGGGGGATGGACAATAACTAAGCAAACATTAGAAAAGAAATTTCTTTGAAAGCAAATATTTGCTTTAAATGCTTGCTTTCAAGTAGCCCTTGAGTATACAACGCGTGGATAGTAATTTTCCGACCCTATTTTCCATTGTTCTATATATAATTTCGAAACCTGACTCTAAAACACTATAACACTGTATTTCATGAGGCAAATCTTCTTTTTGTCCCAGAAGCTCTCAGCAATCCAAATAACTAGGTCTGCAGTCCCAGAAAACCTATAGAATCATATATACCAATAAAAGGCAAAATGTAAGTATGCCCTAAACACCATTTTAAATGAATCTAGGACAAACTAATGCAGGATTTATTTTCAAGCTCCTTTGTAAGTTTTGTTTTCATAAATAACTAATGTTATTTTAAAGTGACATGGTATATTTCTTGGGTTTTCTGAATTCTCAACTTCAGATTCACACGGGCATAATCATTCCACAATGAAAGTCTTTAATTCATCATCATTAGCTTTCAGGACAAACCCCAGAGAAACAGAGGAACTCAAACGATACCAGAGAGCATATGGAGACTTCGAGACTGAATATTGTCCTCCAGGGGGTCAATATCGAAGATGGAGCCAGGATCTGTGCGCCACACTTTAAGGTCTTCCACCAAAAGAAAGAAACCAAGAGTTCAAGAGGAAACTTTGGAAAGCCAGCATGGAAGTCAGTCAAGCAAACGCAACAGATTAAAAGCAGCTTCGTGCACTGCAGAGTCCAGAGAAAGGTAGTGGGGGTGGGGCACTCAAGGCAGGCAGGAGGACACAACTCACTTTCCCATGTGGCTGCTCAGGAACAGTTGTCATCAAGTTTGAGCAGCCTGATTTCTTCTTCACTGCCCAGCAAAGAAGTCTCCATGAAGCAGGTTGACACACGGCTGCTATATTCAGTTCTACTGCATCCCTAATTCCCAACCCTCCTTTGCTCCACCCCAAAACAGTCAACATCTGCTTAAAATTCCTGACTAAGGGCAAAACCTGAGTATCCATGGGAAATGCCAAAAGGGGTTTTGTTGAAAAGCCTTCTCTCCCTGTAACAGGAAAGGATGCCGGAAGTGTAGACAAATGGCAGGACCTGTTCTCATTCCAAGTCTGAGCTTACAGGAACAAGTAAAGCCATAGAGGACACATTTATCATCAACTCGGTAGAAGAAAGGATTCTAACACAGAACCATGAGGGATGAAGGGTGAAGGCATTAGAAGAGAGATTTCTCCCATTCGTGGACCATTGATTAATTTACTCCTGCATTCAGTCTGCATGCTGTTGCCATTGTTTATTTCTGAAGTGTCCCCCAGAGGTACATGTGTTATAGACCTCAGTACCCTCTGACATAATTCAATGTTGTGGAAACTTTCGAGAGATAATCTAATCACTAGTGAGAGAAAATGAGATAGATCACTGGGGAAGTTACCAGTTACCTTAGGACAAGCCCACCTGTAGTGGCTATTCCTGGTTGTCAACTTGACTATATGTGGAATGAACTACAATCTAGAATTGGAAGGCTCACCTATGATCCTAATTTGGAGGCTCAGAGATATAAGTTTCTGACCTGGACTTAGCATGGAGATCTTGAAGCATGGATTCCAGTTCAAGGTCATCTGGGATTAAAGGTGTGGAGACATACACCTTTAATCCCAGATTTCAAGTTCATCTGGGATTAAAGGTGTACACCTTTAATCTGGGCTACACCTTCTACTGGAGACATATATAAGGACATTGAAAGAAGGAAGACTCATTCTTCCTTGCCGGCTTGCTTCGTGGGACTGAGCAACTGAAAGATCCTTGGACTTCCATCCACAGCTGCTGCTGACTACTGTTGGGGAGTTGGACTACAGACTGTAAGTCATCGACAAATTCCCTAACTACATAGAGACTGCCCATACGATCTGTGACTCTAGAGAACCCAGATTAATACACCACCCAAGTATCCTTTGCTTCCCAGTGGCTGTCTTCCTCTTTTGCACACTCTGACTGACACACTGCACTGTCACAGACCCAAAACAATAGAGCCAAATGGCTAGGTACTACAGCCTCATGCTGTCAGCCAAATTAACACATTCCTCCTTTCAGTGGATCTCTCAAGTATTTTGTCACAATGACAGACATGTAACTAACAGACTCGGAGGCCAATGTGCCTTGCTCTATTGTAGCTGAGGGCAAAATTCAAGTTTAATAATTTCTGAATGAACCTGTTACAATTGATGAACTTAAAAGGGCTGTGTGGTGACAAACAACTGGTAAACAAGTAGCCAGTTGTGACAGAAATGAGGTGAGGTTAAAATAACATAACTAGTGAATTAAAAGCAAAGATGTTCTTATCAATTACATACTGTTGACGATATGCCAAGCACTTCTGTCTATTATGATCTACCTCATTAAACATCATGATACTACTATAAACACTACTGTGGTTACCATTTCACACGTGAGGAACCTGAGGCTCAGATAGATTGAGCAACATTGCCACGTTCATCCAGCTAGTAAGCATTGGGTCCCCACAATAAAAATGTGACTAGGATCAACTTTTGACCTATAAACTTATATTTTGACGCATGATCTAATCTCTGGCTCATTGGGTAATTTAGTGTTAGTTAAATGTACTTCATTTATAATTTTATAAGCAAGCCTTCCTGGACACTGATTTTCCCCAAAAGAAGAAATAAACTGACTTCTGGGTTGCCCACCGAATTCATAATCTTTAGTTATAAATCATGTTTAAAAAATAGCAATAACTGCTATTGCAAATACTATAAATACTAACTCTAAGAGCCCTGTCTAGACAGTTTCATCATTTTTTAGCAGTGATTTCCCCATCAGTCCTGGTGTCTGATCTTTGTAAGACCCCAGGGTGAGATGAATCACACCACTCTCTCTTATGAGTTATTAGCACAAATCAATGAAACTCTCTACTTCTGCATTACTTTTACTGAATACATCACAATTCATCCATCCATCTTATTATGGCTCCTTTAAGCAATCAACCTGGAAAGATGAGTAAAGCTATCAATTGCCTACAAATAGGTCTCGAGTGTTTCTTTGGAAAAGACTCAGTTTTACTTTGGTAATGATCCAAATCACTTAAGGCTTTGACTTGGCACTTTTGCATTAGACTAAAATGTTACTTTGTCAAATACAGGCTTCCCTACCCACTAACCTCCCTGTGCCCTTTTACTGTGATTGACCCTCAAGCAGAAGCTCTTCCTCTTGAAGAGGAAAGTAACCTAACATCAAAGTTACTGAGAAGCATATACCAAGTGTGGTGGTCTGAATAGGTATGGCCACATAGACTCAAGTGTTTGAATGCTTGGTCCATAGGGAGTGATACTATTAGGAGGTGTAGCCTTACTGTTTGTCACTGTGGAAGCTGGCTTTGAAATCTCAGATGCTCAATCTACACTCAGTGTGGCACACAGTCTCCTTTTGCTGCCTGAAGACCAAGATGTAAAACTCTCAGCTCCTTCTCCAGCACCAAGTCGGCCAGCATGCTGCCATGCTTCCCACCATAACGATAATGGACCAAATATCTGAAACCGTAAGCCAGCCCCAATCAAATATTTGTCTTTATTATGGTTGCCTTGGTCATGATGTCTCTTTGCATCAATGAAACCATAACTAAGACGCCTTGGTTACCAAAAGCTTTGATTTTGTGATCGTTTGCATTGCCAATTTGACACTAGCTAACATCTCTGTGGAGACAAAGCTCTGGACATACCTATGAGGGAAAATCTTGCTTAGGTCAATCAAGGTGGGAATACCCATCCTAAATGCAGGTGGGGCCATTCTATGAATTGTGGCTCTGGACTGTAGGAAAGGGAGAAAGCTGAACATGATATTCATTATCACTACTTCCTAGCAGGGGATTCAATGTGACCAGCTGTCTCTCAGCTGCTCCCACCATAACTTCATGGGATAGACTGTGCTTTTGAACTGTGGACCAAAATAAATCCGCCCTTAACTTGTCTTTTCATGTGTGTGCATTTTGTCACAGCAATGCTGAATTTAATTGCACAGATGGAGTAAATATAAACCTTCAGACGCGGATGGCCTCAAAAGAAACAAGGCTCAGATTTTTGATCTGTACTGTTAATTCAATGATTTTCCTTTCCAGCTTATACTTCAGTCTGGTTTCCACTGATATCTCAAGCCACATTCCCTAGAGTTTCCCTGGACTGAATGTAAGGAAAAGAAATAATGAACCGAGAGGGGATTCCTCTCTAAATAACTGGGCTTTTGTGTGGCCCTCAAATATCCTAGTTCAGAAATACTATGCAAAAATACAAATGATTCATGCTACAGAAGATCATCAGATTATCTGTTTAATGACAAAGGACAAAGTGGGAAATAACTAATCCTGTCTCCCATGTACACGATGTCTACAATGCAGCACTTTCAGCAAGCAACTACAGAAGCTAAAGGAAGCAAAATGTTCAACCTTTGTAATCACTTCTCCTTGAGCTGTTTAAGAAGGTAATATTAACCAGAACGTTTGAGAGTAGGACAGGATCAGCAGTGCTATTTTCTGGATGCCCTGGATCCTTTGCATTATAGTACAAAAGCATTCTACCTAGGACCTAGTTAAAATTTACATCAAACCTGTGAGGTCAGACGAATACGGAAGCTAGTTCTAGAGCAGGCACAGCCTTTTGATCGAGCGTACCCATGGGAAGACCACACTCTTACCAACAATGATCCCAGGTCTTCTGTCCATCTCCACAACGTGAGGCTGGACACCTTTATAGGCAGCGTCGCTCACCACCTGCGTGTTCTTCCTCACCCTCTCCGTCACAGGATCATCCACAACAGGCGTGAAGCCTCTTCCCTTTGTCTTCTCAAAATCTTCATGATATTTGACCTGAAAAAGAAATTATTCTTAATTCAAATGGTAATTTCTAATTATCTCACAAAACATTTATAAAATAATAGGTCACATAAAATATATCTGGGTTATTACATATAGTAAATATAATATGTGATATAATGTAATTTCCTCAAGTAGTCCAAAACAATGTCAGAAATCAAGTGCTGATAATTTACAATTTTTAAATACTATAAATAGTATCTCCTTTAAATGATATGTAAATCTATATATCCATGAGGTATAAAAGATAATTACTTTAAAACACTTGTTACTTCTTAAAAACACACAACTTGACTACAGATTGATTTCTAACCTTTTCACCTTCAATATACAACAATAAGTTATTTAAGCACAATAACAACAGTGCTATTTAAAATTAGATGAAGAGAGATCTATATGTTCTATAAAAGTTTATTTATAAGTACAAAATCAATCCTCAGAATTATACTAGTTTATATTAAACATTTAAAATGGGTAAACTTAATGGTTAAAAAAAAAAGTACAACATGAAACTGTTCTTGAAACACACTAAAAACATTCTTTATAATATTCAAATATAACAAAGTGTGCTTTAAAATTAAATGAAAACCAAAGTCTGGGTAAATGTCATTCACACAGTGTATTTATAGTAGTTAAGTTAGAAATAAGAACACACCAAAAATCATTGAGGGGAAATTATTTTATTATAGACAAGGTTTTCATTACATTTCAGTGTAACTACAACACCCTGCCCCAAGGGCTCATTCAAATTCCCATGCTTTGTTAGTTGTTCAGATTAATAGGGAGTGAATGCCATCCATCCAAACACAAGTCTTGCTGGTCCTTAGTATGTTTTAGTCACGGAGACAGCAATCCGTTGCATCCTACCATGGAAATATTGTTTTGTGCTTCTTTAACATGTCTCAAAGCAGGTGTATCTAAGATCAGACATGGTCTACCTTTCATTTGTTTATGGTCCTGAGTGTATTTCACCTGCATAAATAAATAATAAATAAATAAATAAATAAATAAATAAATAAATAAGCAAGCAAGCAAGGAGACACCCATATAACTGGATAATTATAACCTAGAAATTGAGTAACTTTTGAAAGCTTTTCAAATGGGTGTGTCATGTCCAACGTACTCAAAATTATTCCCCAGGTAACTTTCCTTCCAGTGGGAAACACTGTGTTCCTGAATAGTCACCTAAAATCACACTCTTGAATATTTCCCTTAAAAGTTATTATATAACTGTCAACAGGAAACAAACAACTATATGTGGGCAACCATCAGTGAATAAGCACCAGAGAAATTGCTTAGAGCATTTAATCAGGGCAAATAAAGCATGAAATAGAACAATATGCATTTTCTGTTTCTAAGTAATTTTCTGCTCTATGGATGTGGAGGGAAACAGACTAGATGGTTTTCTGGTTACCTTCATCGTTTCCCCTCCCTAGAGAATGAGGAACAACCAGGAACAAATCTATGTTTTCTTCTGAGCAGCTACATCTTAAAAAGAATTGATGCTGAATACACGTGATATTTTTGGACAGGAATGCTCTGAGGGAGCTGTCAATTATGAATCTCAAATGCTGACCCACAGGCACTGAGACCCTGTGGGTGTGCTGTGAGCAGGCCCTGACACTTAGATCTGCAGGCATTTGAGGGATTCCCGAAGTGGGGTATGAAATCTACTAAGGCAATGCATACTCACTGTGGAGAGCTTTCCAGACTAACAGAATTTTATATTGAATGTCCTAAATTTTTTATCTTCTGAACTCTTACTTTGAATTACTCAGTTTTAAATTTTTCTTTAGAGGAAGCATTTAACAACTTGTGTTCAGTGAAGTACATCAGTAAAATGACATTTTTAAAAAAACTTATACATCAAAGACTCAGCCAATTTCAAAGATACTGATTAAAATAACATGAGTCACTGCTTAAACAAACTAGCGATGTAACACATCCTGGAATATTAATAAAGGATTGTACAGTTAATGTAAACGTACACAGTGAGAGCATGTGGGATGCATCCAAGAAAGCGTACATGTTTATTGGAAACACATTTTATTTGTAAAACGATAAACAATATAAGTAAGTTTGTAAGTTTTAAAGGATACACCCTTTGCAATGGTCCAAAATGAATTAAAACCACTTGCCGAGCTGATATTTTCTTGATTCTTCTTTACTCTTTCCATTTCGGGAGTTATGCTCAAAGCCGTAGCCCTTCCCAGTTGACCTTTATAATAAACCTACCATTCCAGAGGGGAAAAAAAATAGAGGACTGTGAATCACTTTAACAACAGAAGAATCATGTCATATGTAATTTTAAAGGGCTAGCCAAGGAAGGGAAGTCATTAATTAAAACAGAGGAGAAAAGCAAAGAGAGGGAGGAGAAGACGAAAACGCTTTCATCTTCAAGATCTATTTCATTTTGGGATAGGAGTGTCCCTCTTCGCAATCACCAGGATAGGCACAAGTATATCCCCAGGAAGCCTACAGTGAGCTCATTCACTCACTGAAGAAATGCTTTGTGTATATTACACATCTTCTTTGAATAGAATGGTACTGTATAGTCCTGTTTTCTCAGAAATTAACTACAACATGGTCTTGAAAGGACTTTATGCCAACACGTGGCCATGGCAAGCCATGTAAAGACAGCATGCTTCTCTCTGTACCACTCCTCCTTCTCCCTAACCATATCTTTAGAGTAATAGAGTCCCATCAAGTATGACTGGGAAGAAATGGATACTACTCTTCTAAAAAAAAAAATAGGCAACTGTTAGGGGAAGTATCTGATGATAACCTGCCTTTGGTTCATAAACTGGTACAAATGACTTTAATAAGTTTGAGGAATAAATGATTTCTTTGAAGATAATAGGTTTCTGAATTTCCTCTTCCAAGGAATCCATTCTGAATGTTGATGGTTGTTTGAAAGAATGCTCTCAGTGAACTGTGTGTGGGTTACATAAACAAAGGGATCTAGAATCGTCCAAGAGTCTATGTAAAAATGCTGCCTTGGGCCAAGTGCCCATTAACTGGTCCATTTCACACGATATATTCTGTCAACCACACATACGTCACCACTTCCTCCCAGAAACAGTAAAATCATCACAGATGAGAGAAAGGGCCCAAAAGGGCCTGACAAAGTAGAACTCGAGCAGGTAGACACAGCAAGAAAGCTGTACTACAGAACCGAGATGCCAGAACTACCCCTGCCTCCAGGGGGGAACCACAGCAGCCACCAGCACAAAAATAAGACGGGAAGGGGCATGCCACAAGCTTCAGGACGGTCGTCACAGTGCAGCGCTTGAGACTTGATGTGCCTACGACCCTGACACTGTCCTCTGAGGACACTGCCAGTCAACTGTGGCCAGATGCTGAGGCCTAGTGAAGATGCCTGAGCCTTTGCTCGAGTTTAGAGACCTCACTCGGTCACTTCTGTACTGGAGTGACTCAGCACCACTTGCTTAAACCTGCCTTTGCCTAGTTACTGCTGGCATGCTGACATAGAATGATAATTTTATTGTTGTTGGCTCTAGTCAATCACCCCACACCCTCCATCATCACCCTTCCCCATCCCCTATGTCATCTCACCTCAGCAAAAGACCCTACCTCATCTCTCAGCATCATATAAACAAAAGACTGATACAATAAAACAGTTCCTGCTTTGACAGACTCCCTCAGGATGGTTATTCTCCAGACCACAGGAGATCCAAGCTGACACTCACCATTCCACCCAGCCCCAGGAGACCCGGCTGGACAGGGTTCTCTCCTCTCCCCTGGATCTGCTAGCAGAGAGCCTACAAACTGAGACTATCAACTCAGAAAGGAAATAAACTCTAATACAGTGGTTCTCAACCTTCCTAGTAACATGACCCTTTAGTACAGTTCCTCATGTTGTGATGATCTACAACCAAAAAATTATTCATTGCTACCAATATGAGTAGTAATGTAAATATGAGATATCCAAGTTTGAGGAGCATTGCAATCCACAGGTTGAGAACCATTACTCTAATCTCGTATCTGCATATTGACACATTTGATGTGAATAAATACAAATAATAAACCCTAAGATGTTCACTCATTGCTGATATTCTTCTGGTTTTCTTTCACTTCCAAAATGGAAGTGTGTTTTAGCCCTCCTTTGTATTTGACCTATAGAGGATACATAAGAATTTTAGTAACTCGTATGAAGGGATCTGAGTGACTACAGCAAATACTGGCACTCAAATCCACACATGGGCTTTCACAGTGGTCTCCTGTTGACTGAACTCAACTGATCAAGAAGCGTTGATTGTGGTGCTTAAAGGCAGATCTTCAGCCTGGAGTGGTGGTGAATATCTTTAGTTCCAGGACTTGGAGAGCAGAGGCAGGTGGATCTCTGAGTTCTGAGGCCAGCCTGGTCTACAGAGTGAGTTCCAAGAAAGGCAGTGTAGCACAGAGAAATGCTGTCTCAAAAAAACTAAATGAAGAAGAAGAGGAGGAGGAGGACGAGGAGGAGGAGAAGGAGGAGGAGGAGGAGGAGGAGGAGGAGGAGGAGGAGGAGGAGGAGGAGAAGAAGAAGAAGAAGAAGAAGAAGAAGAAGAAGAAGAAGAAGAAGAAGAAGAAGAAAAAGAAGAAGAAAAAGAAGAAGAAGAAGAAGAAGAAGAAGAAGAAGAAGAAGAAGAAGAAGAAGAAGAAGAAGAAGAAGAAGAAGGAAGAAGAAGTTGTATTTGTCAAAACTAGCTACAAGCTCTACAATGGAAGTAAGGGGGCACCCTTAAATAAAAACAGCAGAATAGTACTAGGACAATAAAGTAGAATGAAGTCCCTTCGGCAGGCTGGGAAAGTGCTTTATTCTGCTTCTGACCCTCCATTTTCCACCTTTAAACATCCCTGACTTCTTCAACCTTCAGAGGTATTATTAAGATAAAATATTTTGACCTTAATTTTCCTCCTCCAGGTGGAGGAAATTTACTTTTACTTTACTTTTACTTTTAGATTTACTTTTACATCTTAAAGCCTTTCAAAATGCCAGTTTTGCAAGAAAGAGCTATTCTTGCTATTGTAGAAAGTTCCACAGAAGGATTGACAAAAGGTAAAAATTACTTCTTGTGGCTTCCCTAAGGAGATTTCTAAATTCCAGGGGACTGAAGTTCAAGTCCCAGATTTGCCCTTACTTGCAATGGATCTTCACCATGCTCTCTGACTCAACAAAATTCAGTTTTCCTCATCCACCAGTCAAAGAAATAAATGATGCTGAGCTCAGCTGTTCCCATATACTATTAAAAGAAGCCCTAGCACAGAGCAGAGGTCTGTCTCCCTTCTTAATTAGGACTGCTTTATGACAGTGGATTATGAAGTGACTGGCTGGTGTCTTCCATGTGGTTTACAAGGTGCCTACCTTTGGTACTGCATCCTACAGTACCAGTCAAGCCGAGTCTTCTCTTGCTCCATTTCTAATCTTGTTTTCCCTTCCAATGCATGAGCCACTCTACTTCCAAGCTCTTTACCTAGATGTATTTTTATAGGGTCAGCAGCAAACTGAAAGGTTTATATGGAAAAGATGTGGCCTTTATAGAGCCTCGTGTCCCATCCTGGGTACTTAATGAAGACCTTGTGAGTTAGATACGTGATGCAGACTCCCTGACAAAACTTCATGCCCTTCGATGTGTGAAGGAATGCTCAAATGCAGAGAGGAGTCAATGGTTCACAGAGAGCATTTTTGAATAAAAGTACATCGTGTGTTAGATAAAATAGAAAAGAAAACAGAATGACTTGCCGCACTCAGCTGCTCCTGGTTCCTCTTCACTCTCTCGATCTCTGGGGTCATGGTTACCGGAGTGGCCTTATAGGTTTGCTCTTTATACTGGAGCTGGTGAACAAAACATAAGGAGTCATGGGAAATAAATGTTTATCACTAGAACATACTAAAGGAAAAATCATATGCCACAGACCATACTCTTCCCGCCGTGCTACCAATATCTTTTTAAATATTTAACTTTTTCAAAAATACAATATATTTTGGTCATATTCTTTTCCTCCCTCAATGACTCTCAAATATTTCTCACCTCCCTACCTATCCAACTTCATTTCTCTTTCAAAGAAAAGGAAAATATAAAAGTAAACCAAAAATAAAAGACAACTTAAACAACCTAAACAAAATGCACACACAAACATCACCATGGAGTCCATATTGTATTGGCCAACTACTGTGGCTATGGAGTCTGCTCTAGAATGTACTTGATACTCCATTAGACACAGCTGATTTTCTTTGTCAGTAGGTATCAATTAGAAATAGCTTGTTGAGTAGGAGTGAGATTTCATGTCCACTTCTTCCAGACTTCAGCTTCTTGAGAGAGAGAGACCCTATTCCCCAAACTTTCTTTGCTAAATGTCCTAATTATTCATTTCACTAATAATCTTTATACTATATAACTAATTAATGACTTCTTGATTTTTATTTCATCAGGAATAAGAAATTAACCTCCTTGTGACTCCACTAGTTCCTGACATTAAAGCAATGTTAATAAATTATCATCTTATGTTTAAAATGATTTATTATCATCATCATTTTAATAGTAGGTCACATTGGGTATCAAATGGATTCTTGCCATCACTCTCAGCATTGAGAACAAAGGTCACAGAAATCCTACGCCTGCTCTTTAATAGCATACTGCCTCTACCAACCTTCTCCTCATGGGGATCTCAGTTTCTCTCCTTACCAAGTTCCAATGTTGGAAGGTTTGACTTCTGACTAGACACTATAGAAGATATTCTAACCTGCTGCAAAGAGATCTTTCTTAGCTGGGAGAAGAAAAGGGTGATGACTTCATTGTCCACAGTCAACTGTCTCAACAATTCTACAACATCTCAAGAAATAAAGGAACATCAAACACGGAGGAAGGGGATGTCAGGGACAGCATGTCTGTTGAAAGTTTCTGATGGCTGCAGTAGAGCTGAAAGAGGAGCTATGTGGCAAGAGTCAATGAGTTTCCAAAGTTTAAATTCAGCCTTAGAGCCTTGCACAGGCCTTGCTCTTGACATGTATGCTCTTATAAATGAACAGAAAAATTTGAGAAGTCTAGAAAATAAATGGAAAAGGTTGGATTTCTTCCGACCTCCTTCTCTGGTTCATGTGAGAGTTTAGGCAAGTTCAGAGGCCTGAAATGATAGAGTTACAGTAAGGAATATTTCACTTAACCATTATTGGTAGAAATAATGTTAGCACTTGAACTAAAGCTTTGCAGGTTAGCATTGCTGACAGGGAGAACCTACAATTGCTAGTGAAGGTAAACATCAATTCGATGGGAGAAGCAACGTCTCTTTATTACTCAATCTCTGTTTTATGGGAGAAGAACTTTTAGAGGTAACAATCTGTGAAGAGTATATAATGAATGGATTCCAGATCTGGAATTGAACTTATCATGTATGATTCCATGTTCCTCTCTACCACTTCATTGTTTATTATACCTCTTGGATTCCACCATGTATAGGATGACAAGCCATGTAAATTTTATAGCATCTATGCTATCATGCACTTATTTTTCAAATAAAGTTGAGACAGTGCTGTTTTTATAATATACTTTTTTTGAAGAAGGAGGAGAAGAAGAAAAAGAAGACGGCAAAGAAGAATTTCAAAAAGATAACTTAACCACTAAGTCAAATACTGGCAATAACAGAGCTGTTAGCATATTCTTAAATGAGATATAAGCCACACTACAAGGATCCTCCATACTATGCTCTTATGATTAGTATTTCAAGTCCCTTCCACCCCATCTCCTGCCATCCCAAATACCCATCCCTTAAGTCTTCTCTCCCTCAAAAAGGCCCTGGATCCTTGAAATACTGTTTCCCTACCAGGAAGTCTCTTCCTCACAAAGGCCACCTGAAATCATTCGGGAGTCTATAAAACAAGACTCTGGAGTTCCTCCGTCTCTAAGGCTGTTCCTCCTACCATCACCTTCCCTCCCTGTGATATACTATTCCTCCTCCAGAACACTTTGCAAGAAGTGTTAAAAAAATTTGTACTTGTCAGGTATGCAAAGAAATAGTAACTACTCAACAAGTACAAGTTATGGTGACAGGATGTGAGGCAATACATAACAGTAATTTATGCCCTGTTCTTCCTAGAGAGATTTAGATTACCCACAGCCCATGCAATCAGTCTCACTGAAATTTCCACAGGATAAGAATGTAATGAACTTATAGAAACAAATGCCCAAGATGCACATAATGGAGGACATAAAGCAGTGTGGAATGTTATCTCTACTCCCAAGTAATGACCAAATACAGTGGCATTCTTTGTGGTGAGATTCCACCTGTGCTTGTACCACGTCATATACTGGCATTTCAAGAACACAGAACAAACACTTAAAGAAATATGATCCCATTGATTATGTCTTTCTGGTTTTCTGTAACTCCCTTTAGCTCAGGAGGATCAGAAATGGCTGTTGCATGTTTAATTCCTTCTTTGAATTTTAGTTGAATAATTTATTTTAAAATATAGCTAATTTATTCTATACAAAGCTTAAAATAACTAAGAATTCTTCAATTGTAACTGCTGTATAACTGAATTTTTTATTCCAACATTATAGTCCCTTCAGTAGGAAAACAGTTTCTTATATTGTTTGATGCTTTCTGGGCTCTTTGTCCTGAAGTGCAAATACATTCACATTTATCACTATAGGCATTCACATGTCACATCCTCCAGTTAATATAAACAAACATTGCTTATGACCATAAACTTTAAAATTAAGCGGATGTACAAAATGTCTTGGAAATTTTCACAATATAATGACTTGTTATTTTCTATCTGGGCAGCAGTTTTATCTATTAATGTGTTAATTGGAATTTAACATGTATTTAAAGGCAAAAATCAAATAAATTGGCTTCAGAGTCTTGCAAATGTTGCACACACAAGCAAGAGGACAAAGGTATTGTAGAACATGAGAAGAGGAAATGTGGTTCCCATAAATGATAAAGGGAAGAGGAGTGATGTGTACTGAAGAAACAGACCAATGTGCCTTGTAAATCCTAAGAAAGCATAAGGTCAGAAGTCAGGAAGTCACCTCTATGTGCTTCAAGATTGGAAAGCACCTGCACTGTGGCTTGACTGTGAAATGTTTCCCACTGGCTTGTGTGTTTCTACATCCTCCTTCGGCTGGTGTCAACACCTTGGGAGTCTGGGAAGCTTTGCACATGGGGACTAGCTTGTCTGCTGGGGATAGAAGACTAGAATTAACTAACACACCCTGTATCCTGACATTCATTCTACACAAGAATTTCCCCTCTGGGTAGGACAATTTAGAGGAACATCAACAGAAAAAAATGGTAATACATGGGGCTATAAAACAAACTAGCAAGGCCTTGCTTTGTAGGTGGTATCTTATAACTAAAACTCGGAGAAGACTGGACTCCAGGCAAAGAGAACACAAAGTACACACAGATATTTAGCCAAGATTTAAGTCTACAAGATTTAGTTTTTAGAATTAGTTCAAAAATTTAGAAAAATTTAATTAAATTTTTAGAAATTTACTGCTTAAAAGATTAAAGCTGAAGTGTAGTCTGGCATAAAAACACTAGTCTCTCAGATGTCAGCAGTCTTGGTGTCTGTGGATTTAACATGAGTAAAGATGCCAGGATCAACCCAGACCCAAAATAGTTAAATGCAAAGTTCACGGAGACAGGTTTCCTCTAAATGAAATTCAAAAACAGATCTTAGCACAGAAAGCTACTAGCAAAAAGGCTTGTCCTCGGAGGTGGAAAATGTCGGGATGTTTAAATGTTAGTGAATCACCTCCTGGTTTGACAGATCAGGCTAATCTTAAAAGGCCAAGTTTCCATTTGAATATTAAGCAGGGGGTTATGGCCCAACCTCAGAAGTACAGAACTACACATTTCTAAGGGAGAAAAGATGATAGACTGTGATGTACTGTACTGTTTTGTATGATTGTGTTCGGGTAAAAAGCCCAACACAATTAAAAATGAACACTTGGCTTCTCAAAACTCTTCATAACATAGCACAGTCATCCCCCTGTAGGAAAATTACCAGACGCCATATATACCACAGAACACTTATAGTTGATGTTCACATCCATGGATGCATGCCAAATGCAGCCATTGCAAAGTGAAGGGATGTAACATTTTACACTTCTTTTCCAAACTAACTTCTCTGTCAGCTTCAAGTAGCACATCTTTCAGATTCCCCTAAAAGAGATCAAAATATCATTCACTCTAGCCCAGGCCTCAGACTCCAGGTCCTCTTTCTAGCTGCTATCCTCAGGACAGGGTTCCTTTATGGCGCAAGGACTACACTGGCATTCTGCACATTTTTTTATAATTGCAAACATCACCTTGCCCTTCCTGGAATTCCAACAGAAACTGCCACCAGGCCACATGCTCTGGATACCACCTAACACTGAATGAGCACTGATGCACGTCATGAAAGCAGCTTTCTTTGGTTGGTGTCTTAGGGTTTTACTGCTGTGAACAGACACCGTGAACAAGGTGAGTCTTATAAAGGACAACATATATTTTGGGCTGGCTTACAGGTTCAGAGTTTCAATCCATTATCATCAAGGTGGGAGCATGGCAGCATCTAGGCAGGCATGGTGCAGGCAGAGCTGAGAGTTCTACATCTACATCTTTTGAAAGCTGCCAGTGGAAGACTAGCTTCCAGGCACATAAGCCCATGCCCATAGCGACATACCCACTCCAACAAGGCCACACCTCCTAATAGTGCCCATTCCTGGGCCAAGCATATACAAACCATCACAGTTGGCTTAATGGAAAGGTCTGGCAGGTTGTGTGTCCAAGACGAGAGATGAAGAGATGGGTAAGGGAAAAAATGTTAAGAAAAAGCAATTTTTACATCCACAACAAGAAATCTGTTGTTAATGTCAACCAATAAAAGGGATACGTTTTTCCTATAGCATTAAATACCTACCCTCCCACTCCCACAGTCAAAAGCGCCATAGCATAAGGTCTTTATACAATTTATATTCAACTGATGTGTTCTTTGCTGAGTAAAGTGGAAGGGGAAATAAGTTCAGAAAACAGAAATAGGGAAACAGAGCTGTGTCAGGGAAAGCCTCAGAAATGAACCTGACACAGGAAAAAATGAGTTGGTGCTACATTCAAAAGACAAATCTATACCTTTGCTTCAGCTACCAATCAAATGTGTTAAGCCCTTTGATTAATTCGTTGGGGTGAAATTCATTTGCACTAAGAGGTGGGACAATATTCCACATACCCTTTTCTCTCTAAAATATAACACGGCTAAAATTCTGATCCAAAGGATGAATCGTAGATTCATTAAATTTAATAGAATCCTAGATTCTATTAAAATGTCTTCTTTGCCCTGTTTTAGTGAAGTGGAATAGAGCTCCAGGCTCAAGAGGAACAAAACTGATGTTTTCTCTCTGGAAGGGAGACCTTTGATGGCTGATAACATTGATGACAATGACGTCATCGTTCAGGAAAGTGAAGAAGAAAAGATAAGAAGCAGCTTATTGAGAACTAAAGCTAAAATCACTCATATAGCCCCTGTCTCTCTCAGAAAAGGTAACTAATGCTGTAGAGAACTTACTGAACTAATATTGTGCTGGTTTTTCTTCACTCGTTCAATCTCTGGAGTATTCCTTACAGCTGTGCCAGCTCCTACTTCTTCCTTATAAGATACCTTCAAAGTAAGGAAAGGAAAACAAGAATTGTAAGCTTATTAAGATTCAAGTCCTAAGAATTTCATGAATTCATTGTTTCTAATGGCTGAATAGTATTCCATTGTGTATATATACCACAGTTTTTGTATCCATTCCTCTGTTGAGGGACATCTGGGTTCTTTCCAGCTTCTGGCTATTATAAATAAGGCTGCTATGAACATAGTGGAGCATGTATCCTTATTGCATGCTGGGGAATCTTCTGGGTATATGCCCAGGAGTGGTATGGCTGGGTCCTCTGGAAGTTTCATGTCCAGTATTCTGAGGAACCGCCAGACTGATTTCCAGTGTGGTTGTACCAGCTTGCAGCCCCACCAGCAGTGTAGGAATGTTCCTCTTTCTCCACATTCTCGCCAACACCTGATGTCTCCTGAGTTTTTAATCCTAGCCATTCTGACTGGTCTAAGGTGAAATCTCAGGGTTGTTTTGATTTGCATTTCTCTAATGACTAATGATGTTGAATTCATGAAATTCTTAGAGAAATGGATGGAGCTGGAGAACATCATACTAAGTGAGGTAACCCAGTCTCAAAAGAATACCCATGGTATGCACTCACTGATAAGTGGATATTAGCCTAGAATCTTGGGACACCAAAGACACAATTCACATACCAAATGATGTCCGACAAGAAGAAAGGAGTGGACACTGGTGCTGGAAAGGATCAAAGCATCAGTGTAGGGGAATACCAGAACAGGGAAGTGGGAAGGGGTGGATGAGGGAGCAGGGGGAGGGAAAAGGGCATGTGGGACCTTTGGGGGGCGGGGAACCAGAAAAAGGGAAATGAAATGCAAATATAGAATATATCCAATTAAAAAAAAAAGAAAAGAAAAAGAAAAAAAAAGGTTCAAGTCCTAGATCTGCCTGTTATAAAAGCAAGACTACTTCTCAGGTTTTACAGTAGTGTGAATACGGGTCTCACTTGTGACTAGCAATATTACACAAATCAATGAAATAGTCCATTACAATAATAAATGATGACTTTGGTTTCATATCTCATAACCTCTTAGCCCAGTTCATACGTGTTCTAAGGCATGATGATTACCTTAGCTGGGAGCAGATTATTTGCCCTAAGAATATAAATTGGCAATCTCCAGTTTCCTGCTTCAAATATATATATACATATATATATGTATATATGTATATATATATGCTTTAAATATATATATGTATATATGTGTATATATATATTATGTATATATGTATATATATACATACACACATATATATACATATATATGTATATATATATATATATATATAGTGCATGTGTATTTGAGAAAAAAATCAAAGCACATGTTAAAAAAATTCACCCAGCAGCTAGCATTTAACCCCAAACAAGCGAGGTTTCACAGCACTGCTTAATCTAATACAAAGGTCCCTCACTGTCTCCTAGGAAAGTACTATCCCTAGTATCTGCCTTGACTCATCTATTTTTCTCACCTTCTCCTATCTTTCCACCCCTGACATCTACTTCCAAGCAGAAAGAAAAACAAACACAAAAGTTTGCCACACATAAACAGCATCCCTAGAAAGTCCCATGAGAACAGAATGGTCCCACTCCAGACACCGGCTTATCCAGTGAGCATCCTGGGAGGGGGTGGGGGTTGGGGATAGGGGATAGGGATGTAAGACTTGAGCTGAAAGCCATGAAACTCAGGAGCATCAGGGGATCCCAGGAGTCAGGAGCAGCCCTTTCTCTGACCTTTCCACTGAGAACTGCTCATCTCTTGGCACAGCCTGGACCTTCTTAGGGCAATCCCTGACTTACCAGACAGCCTGTCTGTTCTGAGAGTGACTCAGCCAATTAATTATGAAGTAGTCAGTATTTCAGAAGTCCTCAAATTTGATGGCATTTGTTTTATGATTCCTTTTGACTAGACGTGTGCTCCAGTGCTACATGACTGAGAATTTTATGACATATGACTGTAGGGTCCATTTAATAATTTCATAGCACAATTCAAGTTTATTCATGTATTGATTAGAAGAGGCCTGCTTTAAAAAAAAAAAAAAACAGTACACAGGCAATTCCTATTCTTCAAAATAAAAACAGGAAAGTTTATGGGTTTTGTAAGTCTCTAGGTAAGTCATCCATGCAAATTAAGTGAAAATGAGGAGGGGATCCCCTCATGTCTCTACTCTCATCTTCACAATAAAATCACTGTAGAAGTTTTTTTCTGAGGTAAAATACAGTCAACACTTGTCATTGATAATACAAAATTTGGATTTAAAATTCCAAAACAATTCTAATGGTTGAATTTATAAGAATAATTATTTTTATTTTGAAGAAATAAATCCATCTGATAGAAAATACAAGTGATAAAGAAAAAATCAGACAGTGAGGAAAAGGTTTTCTTACACAATATAACATTTTAGAATTGGGCGGTAGAGAGTCGTTGGAATATTGTCCTCAGAGCATTTGCCTAGCCTGAGCAAGGCCCTAGATAAAATCCTTAGAGCCACAAAAATAAATAAATAGGCAAGCAAACAAAGATACCATAATGTCAACTTTGAAAAAACTACAGATTGGGGATTCCCCAACCGAGATATCTGAAATTTAGACTTCTTGCCAGCTAGCAATTGACCTATCTCCTGTGGTGTGTTTCAGTCCTAACACATGTGCACTGAAAATAATTAATGGCGTTATCTTAAGCTGTGTGCCTAAAGGGTATATGAAGCCCAAATGACTTTTATGTTTAGACCTACACCTCCTCCCCACCATCACTTATTAAATACACACAAATATTCCCAAATCCAAAGTCTGAGATGCGTCCAGCCCCTCGCTCTCCACAAAGCGTCTACTCACATTGCTGATATTTTGCTGTGTCGTCTTGATCCTCTCAATCTCAGGAGTGACTGCCACGGAGGAATAGCTGGAAAGCATTTTCTCGGCCTCATCTTTATACTTTTTCTAAAATCACAAAGTGATTACAAATTGAAAGCTCTGTGTGGTGGGAGGGGAAAGGGATATGGCGACATCTCCAACTCTACCACACCACACAGCTGCAACTCAAAATTTAAGATTCAAAGTAGCTGTTGACACAGCCATTGAAGTCAAGGGTGTTGGTAGACAGCCTGTCACAACAGCCCAACGGGACTGACTTCTGTGTTTCCCCTAAATGTGGGACCTACTCTTCTATGTGCGAACAAACCCAGAATCTACCCCAACTTCTCCAGCACCCCCACTGGCTGTGACCCAACACTCAACATCTACTTCGTTACAAGCTTCTGGACTGGTCCTTTGTTTCCTACTTTTGGTAAAAATTACTGGCTAAAGATAAGATGTTATTATATTTGTAAGTAAGATTATTTCACATCTCAAGTTCCTCTCCAGTAAATGAACTGCAATGGGCTCCTTTAATAAAGCCTGAGTCTATGTTATGATATAACTGACATCATTGTTGAAAATACCCAACACACACTTATTCAATCAGTTCCACAAATAGATATTACTGGATGGAGGGAATGAGTACTAAGTGAAGTGGGCGCTGGACTCGGGCACATGCAGCAGCCATTGTGTCCGTCCTCCCTGATAAGGATCTCCATATGTGTGTTCCATGAGCTACCCTAAGATTTGCATTCTACTTAGGACAACACACCCAGTGTCTCCAAATTCATTGTCTTCACGCAGCATGGGGGAATGAGGAGCAGAAAGCCACGACCTTTAAGACTATTCTAACTGCTGCACATTCCTAGGTAACTGACGAGCAGACAGGTCCCTACACTCAACTAGAATTTGAACGATTGTGTCCAATTTGGGTTGAAATTATTTCCATCATGATTTCCATTAATCAAATTGATTAATGATCCCTGCTTCTAGAACAATTTTCATATTTCTCATCCTGTTACTTTTTCTGCTTGGGATGTACTTCTCAGATAACTTTATAGCAAGTATATGATTAAATAAAGTGTATGTTCCCTCCAAAACAGATTTTACAAGCAACCTGCTCCTCTATAAATATTTTTTTGAGATAGTATCTTTCTCACATTATTTTTTTCAAAAGAAGTGGTATAAAAGAAGTTCTTTCACTGTTATTGCCCACTGGGTTCCGCTTCCCCCTTCCCATCCAACCCTTCTTTCTCTACACACAGCCTCCCTTTCACAGTCCTCTTACTGTCTCTCTCTCTATCTCTATCTCTCTGTCTGTCTCTGTCTATCTCTGTCTCTCTCTCTTTGTGTGTGTGTGCACACCCACACTTAAATCCAAATTCTTCACATCTGAGAAAACATGAAATATTTGTCCTTTTCAGAATACCATCCTTTCACACCCAGCTTTTTAAATTTTTGGAGAATGTCTGACAGGCATAGCTAGCAAATAAATTTTTCTTAGAAAACTTAGCTCTTCTAATGTTTTGTTAACATTATTTATCAAGTGATAATATAATATTCACTACCTTGTTTTACTGAGATCTATTTAAAAATATTATTCATCTCGAAATGGACATAAAGTATTTTTGGAGTTATGCTCCTGTTGTGTGAACAAAGACGATTGAAGAAATGTAGGCAATGAAGTTAAAAATAAAAATAACGTCAAAATTGTCTTGGCCTCAAAGAAGGGGAACCATGGGGGGACTTTGGCACTTCACAGCAGCTACTAAATTAGATCTATAGCCACTGTCCTAATTAGCAATGCAAGTCATGTTTGGTCATTAAGGTCTTAATAAAAATGCTCTAACTTTGAAGGCCACATCTTCAGAAAGATGTCAATCAAAGACTCTGGAAGCAGTCAGTGACAGGATTAGAGTACATTTCTTTCTTTCCTTCTTTTTTTTAAGGTCCAACTATCCTCTTTTACGCTTTTTTTACATATTTTATTTATTTATTTATTTGTTTTCTATACTCTTTGTTTACATTCCAAATGCTTTCTGCAAGCGTCTTCATCCTCCACCAACCTGGCTGTAGATCTCAGATGCCCTCTTGGCTCGAAGCATATCTGGGATGTCCATGTTCACTTGCATTCCTCTCCCCTTAATTTCATTCTCCAAGTCTTTCTTATATTGCTTCTAAAAGAACAGAAAATAATCTCAGCTCTTTGCTGAACCTTCCAGGGTCCCATTGCTATTCATGTGTTTCAACAGCAAGGTGACATTTACACCCTTCCAGAACCTTCATCGAGGCTTTGTGTTCACACCTTCCTTACCTGGCTGGCCATCTCCGATGCCCTCTTGGCTCTCTGAACATCCAGAGTATCTGTGCTGACCTGCATTCCTTTTCCTTTAATTTCTGTCTCCAAATCTCTTTTATAGTCTTTCTGTAGAAAATAAAACACCCAGGGCTCTGCAGTCATTTCAAATGGTACTGAAAAAGCATGATGTCATTTTGACATCAGGACTATACATTGTGAAATTAGCTCAGACCTTATTTTTTTATTTCTATATAACAAGACAGAAGTATGACATGCAGTGATATATTTATACATAACCAGGAGGCTTTGTCTACTAAGCTGCATTTAAAGAAAAGCACAGAACTAGATTGGGGAAATTTTGTATTCCAATGATAAAACTGAAAATGTATTAGTGACCGTATAATTTAGTTGGTGATTATGAATAAAATGACTATGAAACTGTCACTCTTCTCAATTAACGCAACTTACTACACTTCCATTCTAAACTACTGGGTTTATATAATATTATCCCAAGTCTCTGGACCCTATGGGCCTTAAATAAATCATTCTACCCCAACCTTGGGTCTATGTAGTTAGTTCAGGGATGGTGTGCACTTCCTTTACCATGGAGAATATCAGAAAAGCCTTTTCTTTTATTCCTAGATATGAATGACAGCAGATACACCCTGTCTGGGAACTCAGGAAGGAAGGAAACTGAACCATATGATCCTTAAATGATGTATAACCTCTCAGAATGACTGGGAACATTCTGGAAAAGGTGTCACTAAACAACTTCATCACTGTATGACCAAAACACCTCCACGCTTGGATGGCTTAAAACAGCATATGATAACAGCTTCATTCCAAGAAAACAAATGTACCGAGAGCCTAAGTCAGAGGTCAGTTTGCTAATGTCTTATTGGCTGTAGAAAGTCACTCAGTTACGCCCACAGAAACAGTACAAGTTTGAATATTGGAGGACACTAACCTAACAATATACCATATCAATATTATTTTTAAGCACAGCTTTGGATACTAAAATTAATAACAAAATCCCAAACTTTAGTTGCAAAGAATTTGAGAGCCTATCAGTTTGGCAAGATGGATCATGTGTAACTAAGATTATGCAAATGAGTTACGTAGACTATAAAGATGATGACAACTCCAGAACCTCCTCCCCGGGCCATGTGGACCACAGCTGACTCCTCTAGGTCTACTTCCCCCCTCTCTTTCTACTCATTCCATATTTCTTGCTCTAGGAGGATGCTTTTCATTCCAATGATAATAATTTCAAAAGCTCCTTTTTCTAGCCCTGGATGCCCTCTCTGTTGCAATACACTCTCATCTGCTAAAGTGAACTTGATGCAGCCTCTGACACAGAATAAGAAAGGTTCATAAAAATATAGCTGTGGTGGTAAAACAAAAAGACAAACAAAACTGTACATTAAGCGGGTAGGAACTGAGACAGAATCCAGGCTAAGAATTTACTGTACCTGTTGAAATCATGTTATGCCCTACTTTAAAACCAGTTTTCTAGGTGCTGCCTTGCCCTCAGACATTCCATTATGCAGGAAGCTCCTGACTCTGTTTTGACTATGGCCCCTGGTTGGCCCTCAAAGCCACATCCTCTACCAGGCACACACTGATCAATGGCTCGTTCCTAGGTCTAGAAAGGGAGACAGCTGAGAAGTTTAGTAGGAAGAAGTAGAACTGTGGACACATGTGTGTGCCAAATTATAGCAGGAAAAATCACAAATTTATGAAGTAGACCAGACTAAACAGAGAAAATGACCCCAACCAGCCAATAACTTCATACCCGATGTGTGTCAGGGATCAGAGCCTCCCTGACCTGGCTCAGTCCCCGGCTATTTGACACAGCTACCTAGCTGCTTACTCATCTACCTGCTCACCCCATCTGGACCCGAACGTGACGAGCTCTTGCCTGCTCCTGACCCGTTTTCTACTGGAGACCCAGTTTCGCCTTTACACCTCTGACTTCTGCAGCTTTGTTTTGAAACCTGACTTGAACTCCGCCAGCATCAGTACCATCAGCTCCCGCTCTTCACTGATCTGGTTCATTTGTATCTATCCAGACTCTTCCGTAGCCCACTTCTAAAAGCTCTTGAACTTTGAACTCTGCTGCAGCCTCTTTTACTTGAATTCATTCTTTAACACATGCAAATATATTCATTCTTTAACATTTTATGGGTGTATATATGTGTATATATATGTATGTATGTATATATACATGTATGTTCTTACATAAAAACATATACACATATATACTGTGTGTGTGATGCATTAGCATCAACAGTAATTAAGAGTAGAATAAAGAACTTCCATTCACCTTGTTCAAGCTACCAAGGTGGGTAGATTTTATTGCAAATTATAGTCATTGAAACTGCTAAACTTTATGAATTTGTTATTCAAAATATGTTGACACTGTGGAAAGAAACAAACATGTCCATGTATGTTTCCAATGTAGCTCACTCATGACAGCGTCAGTCCTGGTAACAAATACGGTACTTCAGTTTGTTCTAAATGGATTTAGAACAGTGTTACAGAACGTAATTGATGAGCAGAGTCAAAGTGACATCTAAGACTTGTGTGACTCCATTTGAAGAGGCAGAGGAGAAATTGAAGGTTCTAGTTTTACCATGTCATGTTGAGGTCTTACTACATACACATGTAGACAACAAGTGTTTCAATGGACATAGTCACATCCACGTTATAAATCATACAATGTTTCTGAAGGAGCTAGGCAAAGTCTAGAAAGTAATAAAAAAGAATTTGTAATAGTAAATGAATATGAATCAGAGGAGAGCACACAGCATTCAAGATTTACTTAAGTTTCTGTACATACAAGATCATGTCTGTCTACACATCATGCGTACAGATCCAGAAGTCTCTACAATAAACTGCTAACAATGACCAGTTACACTATAAGAGTCACAGTAGCTCCCAGAGTAGCCCCAGTGAGGCCCTACCACCAAACCTTGAGAAAAGCAAATCACTTTCCTTAATCTGCACCTCAGCTTTCTATATTACTCTTACAAAATGTCAACACTATCAAACTCCAGCGACTTGTTCATACTCCCAAAATCATTGGGTGAGGTTCAGGAAGTATGGTGCCTACCCTCGGGCATCTCCCTAGACAATGCAAAGATGGTCTGCCCTCTACAGCTCTGTTGTGCCCACATCTTCATGTATTTTGCACAAAGAGGAGGCGGCACTGAATGAATGCACATGGTCGATCAAGATAGTCCGTATCTTAACCCAAAAGCCGCCTCTAGAAACCTCAGGCAGTTATAAAGTGAGCAAAGGATGCCTCCTAAACACACAATCACACCAACCAAAGATTATACTCAAATTAAAAACTATATATGGTCCTAACGCTTCCTCAAAACATTGGAAACACAAATATGCCAAGCAGAGTATGAGCTATCCTAGAGAAAATGCCCTACAAAATTATGTATCAGACCCTCGACTAACCTGAGATGTCTTGTATTACAGCAATAATGTATATCAGAGTGTGAGTCCCTGCGTGCATGTATGCATGTGTGTTCTATTACAGTGGCTTTTTCCAAGCTTCCTTGGGTGCATTTAAAGGCTATGAGAGATGTGGAGACTATAAACTTGCAAATAGACATCATGATTTGAAGTGGTTTCCATTCCAAATATCAATGCGGCTCGTGGGGCTTCGAGAGATTCCACGCACTCATCCGGTGTTCCTTTGATTTGCTGACAACAAACCCTGGAGTTTCAAGGTGTGGGCGACGCCCTCCACTCACCTCGCTGGCTATCTTGGCAGCTCTTTTGGCACGTTGTATTTCAAGGGTATCGGTGTCAATTTGCATTCCCTTGCCTTTAATTTCCAACTCCAGATCCTTTTTGTATTCCTTCTATAAAATCAACATTCAACATAACTTAGTCATTCTGTGGACAACATATGCTTTTGCAGTCAATGATACCAAAACAAACAAGTGAATACACTAAACATTTTTAAATGACCAAGAGAGGGCTGTGGGATGGTTCAGTGACTAAAGCACTTTTCACATAAGCAGTAAGGTTGAGTTTAAATCCCCCAGAAGCCACATACGCTCACCCAGACACAGCAGCGAGTTCTGGGTTCAGCAGAGACCCTCAGTTAATAAAGGAAAGAGCAATCAAAAAAGATACTCAACTCCAACCTCTGGCCATATGCCGTACACACGTGCAACTCACACATATGCAAATACACATACATGAATAAACACACACAACATACACACACACAAAGTTACAAAGAAAGAAAAAAGGAAAGTGACCAATGTGTAAGAGAATGAAATGCTTATTGCTATGCATGAGCACTCAAATCTATGTACGTCGTGAAGAATACAAAATTAGGATGACTATTCTCACTACAGGTGTTTTTATACTGTTAAAAAGTCAATAGTCAAGTGAGAGTCTTCATGGGGTGCAGTCTTGGAGACTGGGAGACAGGCAAAGGGATACAGACGAGTTTGAGATTTAAAAAAAAAAAAAAGACCAGGAATGAGGCCAACACACTCAGCAGCCAAGCTACGTGATACTCCAGATGATTCCAACCATTCCTGAGTGCCTGTGAAACAGGGAATGAGCATGACTCCATGCAAGATCCACAGTGAGGAAAAGGAGGCAGTGACAGAGAGCCCAGCATCAGTGGGCTGAGGAACAGAGGGGTGGCTTTCTCTGCTCTTTGTTCCTGCCTTAGGACCACCCAGTCTTTTTTTTTTTCCTAATGCCTGGTGTGCTGGTATTCCCACTGCCACCACTACCATCTTACTACTCAGGATTCAACTGGCCTTGCCATACTAAGTATACAGTAAGCTTTCCAGATATAATTGACAAACAATAACAGGATGCCCCCCCAATGAAGACTCTGCTACATTATTGCAACTAAAGAAGATTGCTCCTGCTACTAGCAGTCTTCCCTGTTTCCATATGAACTTCGAGATTTTTTTTTATTTCTGTGAAGTACACAAACAGGAACATTTGACTTCTTTACCTGTTCGTAGCCCTTTTAATTCCTCATCTTATCATACTGTTCTAGCAAAATTCTAAGCACCATATTGAACTGGAGATGAGATAGTGGCTAGCTGTCTTGCTCCTGATTTTAATAGAATTGCTTTGAGGCTCTCTACATTTAGCAGAAATACTATGGGTTTGACATATATAACAGCCTTTATAACGTTGAGGTATGCTTTCTCCAATCTTATTGTCTCTAAGACTTTTATTATGAAGGGATGTTAGATTTTTGTCAAAAGAATTTTCTCTGTCTATTAAGATGATCAAGCCTTTAAGTCTATTTACATGTTTTATTATATTTATCAATTTGCATATGTTAAATAATCCTTGCATCTCTGGGATAAGATCAACTTGGTCACGGTGAATGATCTTTTCATGCATGCCTGTGCTCAGTTTGTTGTGATATCTCCCTATCATTCCTAATTTTATCAGTTTGGATCTTCTCTTTCTTTTAGGTAATTCGGCTAAGGTTTGCCTATCTTGTTTATCTTTTAAAAGAACCAACTCTTCATGTAATTGATTTTTTTTGTATTGGCTTGTTTGCATAGTCGTCTCTAGTTCTTTCATTTCTGCCCTGGTTTCAGTTATTTGTCCCATCTACTGCTTCAGTTTGATTTGTTCTTGTATTTCAAACCTTTTGAACATATTTGTAATTTATCTATTTGAAGTCCATCTCATTTTTAATGTAAGTACTCAGAACAATACATTTCCCTCCTAGGACTCTTTTTTTTTTTCATTGCATCCTAGAGATTTTAATTATGTTTTCATTTTTATTTAATTCCAAGACCTTTTTAATTTTCTCTTCAATTTCCCCAATGGTTCAAATACTTAACAACTGAATAGTTTAAACTCCATGAGTTTGTATGTCTTCTATTTATCTTTGGTTATTTATTTTTTGATATTTTTGTTATTTGTTGATCAAGTTTTTCTTCATTGTGGTCAGAAAGAATACATAGAGTTAGTTTGATTTTCCTAAATTCATTAAGACTTTCTTCGTGTATTAAGATATTATCTGTTTTAGAGAAACTTCACTAGCATACTGAAGTGGGACGACTTGCGTTCCATAGATGTGTTTGGGTAGAATGTTCAGTAAATACATAGCATGTGGCCAGTGGTACCATTTAGCTCTAGTGTTTCTATGGTTACATTCTGTCCATTGATGAAAGTCAACTACTGTGTTGGGGTTAATCTCTGACTTAATGCCTAGTGGTGTTTGCTTTATGAAATTGGGTGCAGGCAATTTCGGTGGACTTATGTTTACAATCAATATCCTCTTGGTAGATTGAAATGAAGTGGCCTGCTTTGTCTCCTCCAATTAATTGGTTTCAGTTTGAGTCTTTTGTGTTAGTTCAGAACTGCTGTGCCTGCTTGTTTCCCAGTCCCCTTTGCTTAGAATTTTTCTCTTTGCCTTTCACTCTAAAGTTGTATCTAGCCAAAATATGTGGGGTGTCTTTCATGTAGAAAGCAAAAATGTAGATGCTGTTTTCTGATTCGGTGGGCTAGTCTATGTCTTTGGATTGTGTGATTGAATCAGGTGTTGGAAGCCATATTAGTCTAGCGAGGTTCTTAGGTCTGAGTGGGTGGGGCCAAAGCAGAGGAAGCCCATGAGTGCTAGATGCCTGAAATGAGGTGTACAGGGGCGTGCCAAGCTTTTGAACCACTGAAGAGTGTCAAAGAAAGCCATGGTAGGATCCCAAAGTAATGGCACTAGAAGGAACCAGAGACTGAAACTGGACATTTCATTTAAAGGACATTCTTATGAGGTTCATATGAAATGAGAAGCAGCAATTACTTTCACTCCATACAAAAGTTTAACTCCTCAGCAGCCAAATGAAGACAAGAAATGTGTGTTACTTAAAGAGCAAGACAGCACAAGCACCTCAGTTGCAGGGGCTACCAGGACACAAGGCCACACCTGTCTAGTTTTTCCCCCTTCATTTGCTTCCAGAGAACCAGATCAAAATCTCATAGGAATATTTTGCCTATGATACAGAGTTCTCTAAGATGAACATACACACACACACACACACAGCATATAGAAAGATTGTGAAGATGAAATTATCTTTAATTTGGTATCTGAGGAAAGCCTAAGACGTGGCTGTCTGTTATCATCTACACATAAGTGGCATCATATCAAGCCTTTGGGAAAGTTCTGTCGGTGAGGAAAGAAGCCGTAAGCGTTCTCGTTCTGAGCTGCTAAGTGAATTCACTCACCTCGCTGGCTATTTCAGATGCCCGCTTCGCTCTCTGAATATCAAGAACTTCCGAACTAAGTTCCATTCCTTTCCCTTTGATTTCATTTTCCAAATCTTTTTTATATTCTTTCTATAAGACAAGAGTAGAGCACTGCATTTGAAGATTTCTTGACAATTACTTTAACTCATATACCAGTTTACATATTCTCTAGAGACCGCAGACAAGAGAAAATATTGTTAGGAAGGAAAAAATAGATGCTGAACATTTTTTCCAGCTTCCCATTGACGTTTCATTTTCTCCTCTCTCAAACTCAAAGTGGCGTCCATGTGACCAGCATTTCATCCTTTCTCCCAACACCTTTTGCCATCATATTGAGCTTCTTTAAAAAGATATCTTCCCTTTAAGAGTTGGAGAAAAATCTTAAGAATACATATGCTTCTTATCATTTAAAGTGATTTTAAAAATATCAATTTGATGTGAATTTCTAAAACAAACTTACTGTATAAGGATTACAAAGCCAGAGCTTGCTATAGCCAGAGGTGTTTTTAAAATTTATATTTTATTCAAAGATCTGTTTAAAAAAACAAATAATTTTCTTGAAACGGAAAAGAGACTTTGAATATCTGTCTTAATATCATATAGTTCTTAAAATTTTTACACATAGCCTACCTAGGCTAGCCTAGAAATCACAAATAGGCAAATGTGACCTTGAAGTTCTAATCTTTCTCCCCCTGATCTCGGAGTGCTGGGATTATAGGCATGAACCTCCAAACATATTTTAGGAGGTGCAGGCATGGAATCCAGAGGGCTCTGTGTGTGTCAGGCAATCTGCCAAGGGAGCCATATCCCAAACCTTGATACCGCATGTTAGGTAAACGCAGTTGCTTTATGGACTCTTCTATTCTCTACTGAGAAATTGTTGATTTCCTTCTTTACTTGCACCATAAAGTTCCATCCAACTGGGTTTCATTTCATGACTATTTTGCTAAATAAAAGATATAATTCCCTTTAATGATAAGAATTTAGGTTCCTGTTAATTCTGGAGTTCATGTCACACACACACACACACACACACACACACACACACACTATACTGTATCATTAAATTAGCCTGACTTCTGATCAAACAATAGTTTTCGGAGACATTTTCAAGTTTGCCTGTGATTTTAGAAATACCTCTCAGTCAAATGACCTTGATGAAAGTCGCAACCTTTCTACTAATTTGGTCACGTGAACTTTAGGAGGCCTTTGAGTAACTCAGGCTCCATTCCCATCTTGGAAAAAGGAAATAAAATAAAAGTCCTATTAATATCAAAGGGCAATGGAGGAAAATCGGGCAAAATATTGGAGCAGCCAAAGGCCTCACATAAAACATACATTTTAAAATATAAAATGATACTTGGGAGACTACATGGTAATATAAAACCATAAAATAAGGAGTATAGAATCTATTACAGCTAAGGGCTTATATCTAAAAATTTCTAACTGTATCAAGTAACCAAGTGGCTTTTTCAATTAGCTATCTCTATGTAACTAGCTAAAAGATTAGCTATAGCCATTATGAAAGAAATACTTGTATCCCTCCCCAAATCTATATGTTGAAGCCTCAGCTCCCTAGGGAAACATTTGGGTTTCTATGAGGGTATGAGGGTAAGTAGGGACCATGTTGAGATTAAAGACTCCACAGGAAAAGAGACTAGCATTCCTTCTGCTGTGGTGACACAGAAGCAACCACCAGCAAAAGAGGAGCAGGGCTCTCACCTGGAGCCACACCCACCAGCACCTTGACTTGAGACTCCTTGGTTTACAGAGCCAGGAGAACTACCTGATTTAGAACCTCCTGGTTTACAGTATTTCCTTATAATAGTCCCAAGCTGCCTGCTCCTGTGAACAGTTTTGTGGGCCTTCTCCTGTCCTATTCAGACATTCAGAATCCTACGTCCAAAATGTTATCAATTAAATCCTATAATTTTAGTTATAAGAAACTCATAGCATTGCTGTTCAAATATTTCCTTTGAAAGAAACAGAGTGACAATTTTGCCATTAAGAAGGAAGAAATAAAAGGGGAGCTTCGAGGACCAATCTCACTTTGTCACCTTCTGCCAATGATTGGAAGATCCTGTCCTAACAGGCACACAGCAGTGCAGCTTGGCTACGGAGAGCGGTACCAGGACATCAACATTTATTTGTTCTGGACTTCAAAGAAAATGTACGCAAATAAGAAGTGACAAAAGGGGGCGGGGCAACAGAATCTGCATAGAAGCTATATTGCTATTCCAAGAAATCACAGCAATGTCTGATGTCACTTGAGCAGCACAGGCCGGCTACCATGTACTTATTAAAAGCTTATGACTAAAAGTCCCACCTCCAGCCGGGACTCATGGGTCACTTCATTCTAAGGGGTTAGGACATTTCTTTGGGAGGAATCATTTCTTAGAAAATTTAGAATAAGACCAGTTTTCTTTTTATGAGTGTATGCTACTCATTATATCCTAGATCACATTAACATATAATCATTTAAATGAACATGTCACAGTAGAGTTAGCTTCGAGCCACTTGGGGGAAATGGATTAATTTTTTTAAAGTGTTGAAGTACAAGTATAATGTTTTGATTTATTAAAGTTAAGACGTTTAATATTCAACAAGTTTAATATATTGTGAACCAAATTTTAATTAAATTATCAATAAAATTTCTGGCGGTTCCCCCAAGCCTTTGCAGTGAAGGTTGGTCTCCATCTTGCCACCAGGCCACCACTAGAGAGACCCAGGTATACAGACTTAATCTGTGACTACCATCGCTCGGATGGAAATCTGCCAGGCTCTCGCCACTAGCCAGGGCCAGGGCAACAGCTCGGTGGGACATCTACACGGCCACTAGCCTTGCATCAACTCAGTTGGGAACGCCTTCCCTGAGGTCCTCTCAGCACTCACAGAGGCAGTCGCTATCTTGCAGCCTGGTCATCTGTAGAGAACCAATGGGCAGGCCCAGCCTCACAGGAGGTTCAAACACTAGCCAGTGACAACAAGGCCAACTAATGCCAGAGGTAACCAGTTGGCAAAAGGCAAACATAGGAATGTTACTAATAAAAATCAAGGCAGCATGGCAGCATCTGAACCCAGTTCGCTGACAACAGGAAGTCCTGGATACCCCAACACACCAGAAAAACAAGATTTGGATCTAAAATCACTGGTCAGGAGGCTGATAGCGGAACACATAGATAAATGTCTTAAAGAAATACAGGAGAAAATGGATCAAAAGTTAGAAGCCCTTACAAGGCAAACACAAAAATCACTTAACGAAATTCAGGAGAATATGGATCAAAAAATAGAAGCCAATAAAGAAGAAATACAAAAATTACTTAAAGAAATACAGGAGAATGTGGGTCAACAAGTAGAAGTTATGAAAGAGGAAACACAAAAATCTCTTTAAAAATTACATGAAAACACAAACAAGCAAGCAGAAGGTCTGAGCAAATCCATCCAGGTTCTAAAAACAGAAGTAGAAACAACAAAGAAATCACAAAGGGAGACAACTTTGGAGATAAAAACCCTTGGGAAGAAATCAGGGGCCATAGATGCAAATATCAAAAATAGAATACAAGAGATAGAAGAAAGAATCTCAGATGCCAAAGATACCATAGGAACCATTGATTCAACAGCCAAAGAAAATACTAAATGCAAAAAGCTTGTAACCCAAAACATCCAGGAAATCCATGACACAATGAGAAGACCAAACCTAAGGATTATAGGTATAGATGAGAGTGAAGATTTACAATTTAAAGGACCAGCAAATATCTTCTACAAAATTATGGAAGAAAACATCCCCAACCTAAAAAGAGAGATGCCCATGAATATACAAGAAGCCTACAGAACTGCAAACAGACTGGACCAGAACAAAAATACCTCCTATAACATAATAATCAAAACCCAAAATGTACTAAACAAAGAAAGAATATTAAAGGCAGTAAGAGAAAAAGGCCAAGTAACATATAAATGGAGACCTATCAAAATTAACCCAGACTTCTCACATGAGACCATGAAAGCTAGAAGATCCTGGGCAGATATCATGAAGACTCTAAGAGAACACAAATTTCAGCCAAAACTACTATACCCAGCAAAACTCTCAATTGCCATAGATGGAGAAACCAAGGTATTCCATGACAAAACCAAATTTGCACCATATCTTTCCACAAACCCAGCCTTACAAAGGATAATAGGGGGAAAACACCAACACAAGGAGGGAAACTACACCCAGGAAGAATCAAGATAGAAACATCTTCTCATCAAACCCAAAAGAAGATAACCTCTCAAATATAAAAAATAGTTTCAAAAATGTCAGGAGGTAATAATTACTATTCCTTAATATCTCTTAACATCAATGGACTCAATTCCCCAATAAAAAGATATAGACTAACAGACTGGATACAGAAACAGGACCCTACATTTTGCTGCATACAGGAAACACATCTTAGTGTCAAAGACAAACACTGTCTTAGAGTAAAAGGATGGAAGACAATTTTACAAGCAAATGGTCTCAGGAAACAAGCCAGAGTAACCATTCTAATATCAGATAAAATTGGCTTTCAACCTAAAGTCATCAAAAGAGACTTGGAAGCTCACTTCTTGCTGGTCAAAAGGAAAATCCACCAAGAAAAACTCTCAATACTGAACATCTATGCTCCAAATGCAAGGGGACCCTCATTCATAAAAGAAACTTTACTAAAGTTTAAAGCACACATTGCACCTAACACAATAATTATGAGTGACTTCAACACTCTACTCTCCTCAATGGTCCGATCAGGAAAGCAGAAACTAAACATAGACACAGTGAAACTAATTGAAACATTGGACCAATTGGATTTTTTTTTTTAATTTTATTTTCTATATTCTATGTTTACATTCCAAAGGCTTTCCCCTTTCCCAGTTCCCACCCACCATAGTTCCCATAGTTCCTCTCCCCCCCATCTGTTCCCCAATAATTCCCCCTCCCCCCTCGGTTTCTTTACTAAACTGGAAGCAATCTTTACAGGCCCAGGGTCCTCTCCTTTCTTCTTCTTGGGAATCATTTGACTTGCTATTTGTGTCTTGAGTATTTAGGGCTTCTGGGCTCATTAATATCCACTTATCAGTGATTGCATTTCAGGTGCATTCTTTTGTGATTGGGTTAATTCACTCAGGATGATATTTTCCAGGTCTAACCATTTACCTACAAATTGCATGAATTCATTATTTTTAATTGCTGTGTAGTATTCCATTGTATAAATATACCACATTTTCTGTATCCATTCCTCCTTTGAGGGATATTTGGGCTGCTTCCAATTTCTGGCTATTATAAACAAGGCTGCTATAAACATAGTGGAGCATGTGTCCTTATTGCATGCAGGGGAATCCTCTGGGTATATGCCCAGGAGTGGTATGCCAGGGTCCTCTGGAAGTAACATGCCCAATTTTCTGAGGAACCGCCAAACTGATTTCCAGAGCGGTTTTACCATTTTGCAATCCCACCAACAGTGGAGGAGTGTTCCTCTTTCTCCACATCCTCGCCAGCACTTGTTGTCTCTTGAGTTTTTAATCTTAGCCATTCTGACTGGTGTGAGGTGGAATCTCAGGGTTGTTTTGATTTGCATTTCCCTGATGACTAATGATGTTGAACATCTTTTAAGGTGTTTCTCGGCCATCCGAATTTCTTCTGGTGAGAATTCTTTGTTTAGCTCTGTGCCCCATTTTTTGATAGGGTTATTTGGTTCTTTGCGGTCTAACTTCTTGAGTTCTTTGTATATATTGGATATTAGCCCTCTGTCGGATGTGGGGTTGGTGAAGATCTTTTCCCACTTTGTTGGTTGCCGTTTTGTCCTTCTGACAGTGTCCTTTGCTTTGCAGAAACTTTGTAATTTTATGAGGTCCCATTTGTCGATTCTTGATCTTAGAGCATAAGCTATTGGTGTTCTGTTCAGGAACTTTTCCCCTGTGCCCAAGTCCTCCAGGGTCTTCCCAAGTTTCTTTTCTAATAGTTTCAGTGTGTCTGGTTTTATGTGGAGGTCCTTGATCCACTTGGAGTTGATCTTAGTACAAGGAGATAAGAGTGGGTCAATTCGCATTCTTCTGCATGTTGACCTCCAGTTGAACCAGCACCATTTGTTGAAAAGGCTATCTTTTTTCCACCGGATGGTTGTGGCTCCTTTATCAAAGATCAAGTGACCATAAGTCTGTGGGTTAATTTCTGGGTCTTCAATCCTATTCCATTGGTCTACCTGCCTGTTGCTGTACCAATACCATGCAGTTTTTAACACAATTGCTCTGTAGTACTGCTTGAGGTCAGGGATATTGATTCCCCCAGAAGTCCTTTTATTGTTGAGAATAGTTTTAGCTATCCTGGGTTTTTTGTTGCTCCAGATGAATTTGAGAATTGCTCTTTCTAGATCTATGAAGAATTGATTTGGGATTTTGATGGGGATTGCATTGAATCTGTAGATTGCTTTTGGCAAGATGGCCATTCTTCGAAACCACAATTACGCTGATACCTAAACCACAAAAAGATCCAACAAAGAAAGAGAACTACAGGCCAATTTCTCTTATGAATATAGATGCAAAAATACTAAATAAAATCCTTGCCAACCGAATCCAAGAGCATATCAAAACGATCATTCACCATGATCAAGTAGGCTTCATTCCAGGAATGCAGGGATGGTTCAATATACGGAAATCCATCAATGTAATCCACTACATAAACAAACTAAAAGAAAAAAACCACATGGTCATCTCATTAGATGCTGAAAAAGCATTTGACAAAATTCAGCATCCTTTCATGCTAAAAGTCTTGGAAAGAGCAGGAATTCAAGGCCCATACCTAAACATAGTAAAAGCAATCTACAGCAAACCAGTAGCCAACATCAAAATAAATGGAGAGAAACTTGAAGCAATTCCACTAAAATCAGGGACTAGACAAGGCTGTCCTCTCTCTCCATATCTTTTCAATATAGTACTTGAAGTTCTAGCGAGAGCAATCAGACAACATAAGGAAGTCAAAGGGATACAAATTGGAAAGGAAGAAGTCAAAGTATCATTATTTGCAGATGATATGATAGTCTACTTAAGCGATCCAAAAAACTCCACCAGAGAACTTCTACAGCTGATAAACAACTTCAGCAACGTGGCTGGTTATAAAATTAACTCAAGCAAATCAGTAGCCTTCTTGTACTCAAAGGACAAGCAGGCTGAGAAAGAAGTTAGGGAAATAACACCCTTCACAATAGCCACAAACAACATAAAGTACCTTGGCGTAACTCTAACCAAACAAGTGAAAGATCTGTATGACAGGAACTTCAAGTCCCTGAAGAAAGAAATCGAAGAAGACCTCAGGAGATGGAAAAATATTTCTTGCTCCTGGATTGGCAGGATCAATATAGTAAAAAAGGACCAATTGGATTTTACAGATATATATATATATATATATATATATATATATATATATATATATAACAATTCATCCTAAAGCAAAAGAATATACCTTTTTCTCAGCACCACATGGTACCTTCTATAAAATCGATCATATAATTGGTCACAAGACAGATGTCAACAAATACAAGAAGATCGAACTAATCCCATGCCTCCTTTCAGGTCACTATGTAGTAAGAGTGGTCTTCCATAGCAACAAAAACAACAGAAAGCCCACATACACATGGAAACTGAACAATACTCTACTCAATGACACCTTGGTCAAGGAAGAAATAAAGAAAGAAATCAAAGACTTTTTAGAATTCAATGAAAATGAAGGTACAACCTACCTAAATCTATGGGACACAATGAAAACATTGCTAAGAGGAAAACTCATAGCCTAAGTGACTCCAAAAAGAAACTGGAGAGAGCATACAGTAGCAGCTTAATGGCACACCTGAAAGCGCTGGAACAAAAAGAAGCTAATTCACTCAGGAGGAGTAAAAGACAGGAAATCATCAAACTCAGGGCTGAAATCAATCAAATAGAAACAAAGAGAACCATACAAAGAATCAACAAAACCAAGAGCTGGTTCTTTGAGAAAATCAACAAGATAGATAAACCCTTAGCCAGACTAACCAAAGGGCAAAGAGACAGTATACAAATTAGCAAAATTAGAAATGAAAAGGGGGATATAACAACAGAAACTGAGGAAATTCAAAAGATTATCAGATCCTACTACAAAAGTCTATACACAACACAACTGGAGAATCTGGAGGAAATGTACAATTTCCTAGACAGATACCAAATACCAAAATTAAAACAGGATCAATTAGATCAGTTAAGCAGTCCCATAACCCCTAAAGAAATAGAAGGGGTTATAGAAAGCCTCCCAACCACAAAAAGTACTGGACCAAATGGTTTTAGCGCAGAATTCTACGAGACCTTGTCTTAGTCAGGGTTTCTATTCCTGCACAAACATCATGACCAAGAAGCAAGTTGGGGAGGAAAGGGTTTATTGAGCTTACACTTCCAGCTGTTCATTACCAAAGGAAGTCAGGACTGGAACTCAAGCAGGTCAGGAAGCAGGAGCTGATGCAGAGGCCATGGAGGGATGTTACTTACTGGCTTGCTTCCCCTGGCTTGCTCAGCCTGCTCTCTTATAGAACCCAAGAATACCAGCCCAGAGATGGCACCACCCACAAGGGGCCCTCCTTCACTTGATCACTAATTGAGAAAATGCCCCACAGCTGGATCTCATAGAGGCACTTCCCCAAGTGAAGCTCCTTTTCCTATGATAACTCCAGCCTGTGTCAAGTTGACACACCAAACTAGCCAGTACAGACCTTTATAGAAGACCTAACACCAATACTCTTCAAATTTTCCACAAAATAGAAACAGAAGGGACATTGCCCAACTCATTCTATGAAGACACAATTATGCTGATACCAAAATCACACAAAGATCCAACAAAGAAAGAGAACTACAGGCCAATTTCCCTTATGAATATCGATGCAAAAAAATACTAAATAAAATTCTTGCCAACCAAATCCAAGAGCACATCAAAACGATCATTCACCATAATCAAGTAGGCTTCACCTCAGGGATGCAGGGATGGTTCAATATATGGAAATCCATCAATGTAATCCACTACATAAACTAAAAGAAAAAAATCACATGGTCATCTCATTAGATGCTGAAAAAGCATTTGACAAAATTCAGCATCCTTTCATGCTAAAAGTCTTGGAAAGAGCAGGAATTCAAGGCCCATACCTAAACATAGTAAAAGCAATCTACAGCAAACCAGTAGCCAACATCAAAATAAATGGAGAGAAACTTGAAGCAATCCCACTAAAATCAGGGACTAGACAAGGCTACCCTCTCTCTTCATATCTTTTCAATATAGTACTTGAAGTTCTAGCGACAGCAATTAGACAACATAAGGAAGTCAAAGGGACACAAAATTGGAAAGGAAGAAATCAAACTATCACTATTTGCAGATGATATGATAGTATACTTAGGACCCAAAAAACTCCACCAGAGAACTTCTACAGCTGATAAACAACTTCAGCAAAGTGGCTGGTTATAAAATCAACTCAAGCAAATCAGTAGCCTTCTTGTACTCAAAGGACAAGCAGGCTGAGAAAGAAGTTAGGGAAATAACATCCTTCACAATAGCCACAAACAACATAAAGTATCTTTGTGTGACTCTAACCAAACTAGTGAAAGATCTGTATGATAGGAACTTCAAGTCCTTGAAGAAAGAAATTGAAGAAGACCTCAGAAGATAGAAAAATAGTTCATACTCTTGGATTGGCAGGATCAATATAGTAAAAATGGCCATCTTGCCAAAAGCAATATACAGATTCAATGCAATCCCCATCAAAATACCAATTCAAATCTTCATAGATCTAGAAAGAGAAATTCTCAAATTCATCTTGAGTAACAAAAAACCCAGGATAGTTAAAACTATTCTCAACAATAAAAGGACTTCTGGGGAAAGCAATATCCCTGACCTCAAGCAGTACTACAGAGCAATTGTGCTAAAAACTGCATGGTATTGGTACAGCGTCAGGCAATTAGATCAATGGAATAGAATTGAAGACCCAGAAATGAACCACAGAGATATGGTCACTTGATCTTTGATAAAGGAGCTACAACCATTCAGTGGAAAAAAGATAGCCTTTTCAACAAATG
Organism: Apodemus agrarius; assembly: GCA_964023405.1. NCBI lineage: Eukaryota > Metazoa > Chordata > Mammalia > Rodentia > Muridae > Apodemus > Apodemus agrarius. Next base: position 61,104,338 of record OZ030019.1, on the reverse strand, counting down.
GTGTCGGGTCAACTGGAGGTCAACATGCAGAAGAATGCGAATTGACCCACTCTTATCTCCTTGTACTAAGATCAACTCCAAGTGGATCAAGGACCTCCACATAAAACCAGACACACTGAAACTAATAGAAAAGAAACTGGGAAAGACCCTGGAGGACATGGGCACAGGGGGAAAGTTCCTGAACAGAACACCAATAGCTTATGCTCTAAGATCAAGAATTGACAAATGGGACCTCATAAAATTACAAAGTTTCTGTAAGGCAAAGGACACTGTCAGAAGGTCAAAACGACAACCAACAAATTGGGAAAAGATCTTCACCAACCCCACATCTGACAGAGGGCTAATATCCAATATATACAAAGAACTCAAGAAGTTAGACCCCAAAGAACCAAATAACCCTATTAAAAATGGGGTACAGAGCTAAACAAAGAATTTTCACCAGAAGAAATTTGGATGGCTGAGAAGCACCTTAAGAGATGTTCAACATCATTAGTATCAGGGAAATGCAAATCAAAACAACCCTGAGATTCCACCTCACACCAGTCAGAATGGCTAAGATTAAAAACTCAGGAGACAACAGGTGCTGGCGAGGATGTGCAGAAAGAGGAACACTTCTCCACTGTTGGTGGGATTGCAAAATGGTACAACTGCTCTGGAAATCAGTCTTGCAGTTCCTCAGAAAATTGTGCATGACACTTCCAGAGGACCCTGGCATACCACTCCTGAGCATATACCCAGAGGATTCCTCTGCATACAATAAAGACACATGCTCCACTATGTTCATAGTAGCCTTATTTATAATAGCCAGAAGTTGGAAGGAGCCCAAATGTCCCTCAAAGGAGGAATGGATACAGAAAATGTGATATATTTATACAATGGAATACTACTCAGCAATTAAAAATAATGAATTCATGCAATTTGTAGGCAAATGGTTGGATCTGGAAAATATCATCCTAAGTAATTTAACCCAATCACAAAAGAATACACATGAAATGCAATCACTGATAAGTGGATATTAATGAGCCCAGAAGCTCTGAATACTCAAGGCACAATTAGCAAGTCAAAACATTCCCAAGAAGAAGGAAGGAGAGGACCCTGGTCCTGAAAAGATTGAATCCAGTTTTGTAGGAGAGTACCAGAACACAGAAATGGGGAGGGGTAATTGGGGAATAGGCCGGGGGGGGAGGCCGGGGGGAGGATTTATGGGACATATGGTGAGGGGGGAACTGGGAAAGGAGAAAGCCTTTGGAATGTATACAAAGAATACAGAATAAATAATAAAAAATAAAATAATAAAATAAAATAAAATTCCTATGGAGATAAAAGGAAAAGAAACCCAATATGAGTAATTCTGCTCCATACACTAACTCTATAATTTTTCTCTAGATAAATAAGAAAGAACTCTTGAATCAATCATGTGACTTTCCCATGTGAATAGCTCATCTCTGACTTCAAATGTCATGATGCTACAGGGAAACTGCCCAAAAAGCTAGAGCGATGATTCAGCAGCTAAGAATATGTGCTGCTCATCCAGGGGACTCTCAATTGGGTGGCTCACAGCTTTAGGTCTAAAACCCAATTCTGGCCTCCGTAGACGCTGCACTCATGCACACAAATCCACACATGTACACATAATCAAAAATCAAGATTAAAAATTTAAAAAGTAAAGCCCGTGGTAGAATATGTTTTATGATAGCTGAGAAAGTCAAGCTTTCAAGAAAGTGGTTTTCTCAACCAGGCGATGGTGACACACGCCTGTAATCCCAGCACTACAGAGGTAGAGGCAGGTAGCCTCTGTGAGTTCAAGGCCAGCCTGGTCTAAACAGTGAGTTCTATGACATGCAGAACCGTGGTAACATAGAGAAATGCACAGAGAAATGTTGCCTTGAAAAATAAGCAAAACAGAGAGAACAAAGAGAAAAGGAAAAAGAAGTGAAAGTGGTTTCCTCAGAACAAGTCATATATATACATTGTTCTCTCCCCATCATCTGAGACTGCCAGGAATAGGAACTCAACTGCATAATTTGTGATGGTGAGGGACTGCATGCAGTTACCTCTCATATATATATATAATCTCCATTTTATATATATAACAGTATATATATGAGAATCAGTCTTCTGTTTAATATTTTTCATAGAAAACAGCTGTTATGAAGCTATAAAGCTCACTACTTACTTACCTTCTGAGCTATAATCACAATGAAAGAGCAGAATATTTTCTAAGTTTTTTCCAGACAATCTGGGTAATTTCTTCCTTCACTAGTAGATAGTTCTATGAACTTACACTTTCCTATGTTACGAAATTGCAAGGCTCTGTCAGTGAGGGCCAGAATAAAGAGTTCGCAACTCAAATATGCAATTAGCACAGAATTGCTAAGTAAGGCGATTCTGGAGTGACTTCTTTCCATTTCCCTCCTTGGTGACATTTAATGTAAACCTGAAAGGCCATACCATAACCTCTACTATAAACTCCCAAGGCCGTACCTCCCTCATCAGGTTGGTGATATGCTTCACATGCAGAAATGCAGGGGTCTTGTCTAAATCCAGTGAGGACCTTCCTTTAATCTCCTTCTCAAAATCTTCTTTGTAAACTTTCTGTTGAATAAAGACATCATATTCAATGTAGAGAACACTAGTTGGTATAAGATAGCTACGAGAACAGACATTCGTTCTCAGAACAAAACTCGTAATTGTAGCATCTCAGTTTTCTTTACTATTTCAATCATTTATCATAAAAACTTGCAGACAGCAGCAACAACAACAAAGAAAAAAACATTACACAGCAAAATTAGTCTTCTTAACAGCAGAAAAATAATTGCAACTTTGTCAGTTACCGGCTTCTACCAAAGAATAACAGAGTCACCAAACAGCACCTCCCATGCTGAATGAAGGCATGGAACACTGTATGTCACTAACATCTCTCCATTTTACAGGAAAAAATAAGACAGGCTCTCTGATGGATCATCAGATGACGTCACTCAAAATGGAGCATGGCTCATCCACTGGAGGAAGCTCTGGTGGTGTGGAAGGCAATTCAAATTCTACAATGTAAATGCTCATGGCTCCCTTCTCATTCTCAAGGTCAGACGTTCGTGAGTCTGTGAGAAGCAATTTTAAAATAGAAAATGGGTGTTCTGTTGCTTCATGACTTGAGCACTGGGAATATTTCTTTACTACTTATAGATGTTCATATGGGTGAAGCTACACTGTAGGATGGCCTTGTCATAATGTCATGGGTCCTTCTTTAATAAGAGTTCACAGCAGCAGCTGGGGGTAGTCCATGATTAAGAACTTACAGATCATATGTGAGGCCTGAAGTTCACACGAGAAATGAATGGGAGGTGCCTATGACGATTCTGTTGGTTCGTTATAAATCTATAACGAACCTTGTTTTTTAGGCATGCTTTGACATCTTTTTTATTTTTCCTTCTTTTTTTATTTGATATATTCTTTATTTACATTTCAAATGATTTCCCCTTTCCTGGATCCCCCCTCCCCGAAAGTCCCATAAGCCCTTTTCCCTCACCCTGTTCCCCCATCCACCCCTTCCCACTTCCCTGTTCTGGTATTCCCCTACACTGCTGCACTGAGCCTTTCCAGACCCAGGGGCCACTCCTTCCTTCCTCCTGGATATCATTTGATATGTGGATTGTGTCTTGAGTATTCCAAGATTCTAGGCTAATATCCACTTATCAGTAAGTGCATACCATGAGTGTTCTTTTGAGACTGGGTTACTTACCATCACTTACTATGATGTTCTCCAGCTCCATCCATTTGTCTAAGAATTTCATGAATTCATTGTTTCTAATGGCTGAATAGTACTCCATTGTGTATATATACCATGTTTTTTGTATCCATTCCTCCACTGAGGGACATCTGGGTTCTTTCCAGCTTCTGGCTATTATAAATAGGACTGCTGTAGTGGAGCATGTATCCATATTACATGCTGGCGCTTGAGTCTCAGCCTGTCAGGCTTTTGCCTGCACCCATGGTCTGGGCAGCTCTGCAGGCCTTCTGTATGCTTTGACATCTTTAGGTACGGCTATAAATTCTAGCATTGCAGTTACACACTTGAAAATCAGTGATGACCCTGATTTTATTTTTAAAGACATATATTTTCATTTTATGTGTATGAGTGTTTTGTACATTTGTTCATGTGTACATGAACAGCATGTATGGTGCCCATGGAAGGAAGAAGAGAGCACTGGATTTACTGAACCTGGCATTAGACATGTGATAAGATGCCACCTGGGTGCTGGATACTGAATCTAAGTCTTCTGCAACAGCAGAAAGTTTTTTAACCACTGAGCCATCTCTCCAACCCTAATGACACTTGTTTTATGATTACAAAGATGATCTCTTCAAATCGCAAAGTAACTATTCCCCTGAAATGTTTACTAAACAGGAGCCAGATTTCACCAAATAATTTATTCACAATATATCATAAAGATGATAAGATAACAAATCGTGCCTAAGATTGTTATTTGTGCAAAAGGAGAAGCTATTTCTTAGGCTCATTGTAAATTTAGTACAAAGGAATGTAATTGTGAAAACAAACATTGTCTCCAAACCTGGAGAGATGAGGAGAAACATACTATCTCCTCACATAGCACTGTGTTACACATACCCACTCAGTCAACCATGAGCTAGGAGAAAAGGCTGGGGTGGACAGACATTCTGCAAATCAATTAAGAGCTTCACTGAAGGCACTTTGAGTTAAAGAAACAAATATAGCAGAAAAACAGTTATGAGGAATTGTTCCTTTTTCATGTAGAACCAATTGGGAAAATGTGACTATACACTCACTACACCCCAACCCGATGACATTTCTAGGCCAAACAGATTCTTTATAAAATAAAACCTAGTGTGTGCATGCATTTACTTATATTAGATATATCAAAGAGCACTTGTCTGGAGCAAAATCACTGCAGTAAGTCATTAAGAAAAGTTAGTTTTCGCCTAATTCGCCTCAGTGGGAGAGGATCTGTCTAGCCCTGCAGTGACCTGATGTGCCAGAGTGGGGAATACCCAGGGAGGGCCTCGACTCTCTGAGAGAAGCGGAGGGGTGGGACTCTGTGACAGGGGACCTGAAGAGGGGGTAGCAATCAGTATGTAAAGTGAATTAAAAAAAACTTAACTTCAGAAAACATTACTTTGTGAACTTTTGGAATTCCTGCTTTAATACAAATTCAAATAAAAAATTATGACTAGAGAGATAGCTCAGTGCTTAAGAGCATTGACTGCTCTTCCAAAAGGCTCTTCCAAAGGTCCTGAGTTCAAATCCCAGCAACAACATGGTGGCTCACAACTATCTGTAATGAAATGTGATGCCCTCTTCTGATGTGTCTGAAGACAGCTACAGTGTACTCATATATAATAAATAAATAAATAAATCTTTAAAAAAATATATGGCTGGAATTCTATCAAAATAGGCGGCTCTAACTTTCCTGATTTCCTAAGAGGCACAAAAAAACCCTCTTTTTCTCACCTTTTAAATCTAGAAAAGAAAAGGAAAGGAAAGGAAAGGAAGGGAAGGGAAGGGAAGGGAAGGGAAGGGAAGGGAAGGGAAGGGAAGGGAAGGGAAGGGAAGGAAAGGAAAGGAAAGGAAAGGAAAGGAAAGGAAAGGAAAGGAAAGGAAAGGAAAGGAAAGGAAAGGAAAGGAAAGGAAACAAAAGAAAAAAGAAAGGGTGATTTTGATTGGAACTGCCTCAAACACAACCCCAAAGAACCAAAATGCTCATCGTATGCTCTATGCAGAAAGACTTTTATGCAAGTAAAAAACAAAGAACTTTCTAAGGACAGATTTAGAGATTTGTTCTAGAAAACACAGACTAAACCTATACCTGGCACTGGACAGAAATGAGATAAACATGATTGAAGGTTAGAGAAAGATATGAATGGCTTTCTTTGAAATCAGGCTTTTCCCATGGCAGGTATCTCAGGGAATACAGTCTCAGCTAGTTTTAAGGGCTCGAAGCCAACTCTAAGAAAGGTGGCTCTCTTCTGGTCTGCTTTGTTCTTTTTATCATACCCTAAAGTAATTCTTTTTAAACATCATACTTTCTCTAAAAATTTTTAGGTATTTATTTCTCTACCCTTGGCACTATCCACTTGGCCAAATGAGATTCCCTAATAGAAGTCCTGACTCTTATCAAACCTTGCTGAGTGTGGGAAAAACTGGAAAAAAATCTGAAGGGAAATAAAAGAAGAAATCTAATCATCAGTGTCTATAATTAAAGGGGAGCTTGCCTCACTGGAGGGAGGGAAAGGGCAAAAAGGGTGAAGAAAATAAGAGAGACTGTCATGAGGAATGAGGCGCTAAAATCCCAACTTTCCAAATTACCACTGTCTCTAATTCAGAAATAAGGCCTTGAAATACATTAACCATGAATGATGAGGTAGGTAGAGGTCTGTTGGTGAGAAGAAATGTTGAACAGTTTGTGTACAAAAGAATTAAGATAATCGCAGAAAGCGTGTGGTAAAGGCTTCTCTGCATGAGTCTCTAGTGAGAATTTTGGTTTCTTTAAAAAAAAAAACATAAAAGTATTATAAAATATGTTTTCATTTTAATCCCAGCTGTGGGATATGGGGCTGCTTCAGATTGTCCACAGCAGCTGACTGTGATTTTCCTCGTGCTCTGGCTGGAGTGCGATTTTGCCAGCTGCAAGTGAGTTTTATGAGTATGTGACTCAAATAAAAAAATATGACTGGGAGGTAGAGAGATGGCTCAGTGATTAAGAGTACTGACTGCTCTTACGAAGGGCTCTTCCAAAGGTCCTGAGTTCAAATCCCAGAAACCACATGGTGGCTCACAACTATCTGTAATGAAATCTGACGCCCTCTTCTGGTGTGTCTGAAGATAGCTACAGTGTACATTTGGAATTCTGGGGACTTTTCCGATGATATATAGATGCTAGAATCTTGCTAGAAGGGGCTTGGTGGCTGGCTGGTGGTTGGATGTTGTTTTGTTGGTTGCAGTTTGCCAAGTAGTGGTGCACAAAAAGAGAAGAAGAAAAAATTAGATATTCTGACAGTGAATACCAAACTTGTTCCAAGGAGCAAGGACACACCTAATCAGCAGGAAATATCTAAGGACACCCCATACCCTTTTATTCTTTTTTTCTATCCTACTTAGTGTTAGGGGGTTGAAAAGGTGCGAGAAGGGGTTGGAAAAAAAAGAGGAAGAAAAGAAAAACCCACAAAATAGCCATAAGTCTAATTATATGTCTCCAACTAGCTGGAGATGCCAGGAGACTGTAGCAGGGAGTCGACTAGCTCAGGAGGCATGAGGATGCTGTCAGGGTGGTCTGGAGAGTCTTTGGGGGACATGGGGAGGCAAAGGGAGACCAAAGGGAGGCCATGGAAAGGTTGAGGGGACACAGTGTGAGTCATAGCGATGCTGAGAGGAAGTATGAGAGCCTGAGGTGAAGCCACCCTCCAGATGCTTTCATTTAAAGGGGGGGGGGTCTTTTGCTCTCACGTCCTTCAGTGAACATGGGTCTAACAGTTCAACTTCCCGAGAACTGTGAAAGTTGAAACCTCTCCCTGGACTACAGGCCTGCAGCAGTGGCCACGCACTTCCTATGAAATGGGGAGTGCCGTTAAAAATCCAGAGCTGGCTCACATAAGAGGCAGGACTGCTGTGGGAAACAGCGGTGCACTCTAAAGGATATCCTGAAATGCCTTCTATGCCGTTGTCTAAATGGAGAAATGCGAATCCAGTGCCATTTACCCTCTTTAAGGTGACCTTGTGTGTGCTTCCAAACTTGAACCAAGTTCAGCAGCTGGGCCAAGTCAGCTAAAACAGACAACTCACTCAGTCACTGCAGCAACGACGGACAGTTCTTTATCAAACTCAATAAAAGACTTAAGAAGATAAGACTGAAAAGGATAAATCATGCCTCTCTGCTCTTTGGCTTACAGAAGAAATTAACCAAGAGTGTCCAATCTCCGATGGTCTGAAGGAATCTCAACAAAGCAGGTGGCAAACAAAAACTTTAATACTGTCTGACAGGACTGGCCAGTGCTTCTGTCCCTTAAATATGACAGCCCCCTGGGAACCATAGATATAGAAGTTGCTGACTGTAGACAAAACTGTGTGCCTGGTGCCCCGAAGGAGAGAAAATGAAAGAATCACCTGGTCTGAGACAACATGTCTAAGGATAATCTTGCCTGTGACAGGATTATCTTCTCTAGAAGAGAAGTAAACATACTCAACACATTCACACATTTCCTGGGGACGGCAGGATCAGATAATCAACTTGCAGAAAAGGAAAGGAAGTATCATGATTGCAACCAGGTCCTAAAACCCTTGTGACATTTACCAGATATGTGATTTTACTTGGGATAGTTAATTTCAGTGTATTATTATTGAATGAACTACTTTCTCCTCAAGCCATTATCTTAAGGATTGAATGAGCTGATGTTGGTGGGGCTCTTAGCAAGGAGTCAGGCACAAAACAAGGATTTAAATTATTTAAATGTTGGTTCTATTACCATCATAGGGGAAGGGGAAGAAAAGCAACCAGGTCTTCATTTGTTGAATTAGTTTTAGATACAGTTTTACATTGATATAGTTTGAAAGTGTGAGTGTATAATCCTGGACAATCTGAGACTGTGTCAGTGCTTTCCCATGGGGATGAGAACAGTGAGGAGCGCATCTGCTTGATAGCTCTAGTTACTGATCAGCAAAACTGGGGAGCAGACAAATTCAATGACCTTTGGCAGTGAGAGGCTGGATCTAGAACACAGGGCCTGCCATGCAGAGCTGTGCTGAGTCTAGAACAGGGTCCTTGAGCTTGCCCTACACAGTTGTGCTGAGTCTAGTCCTTGACCCTGCCACCCGGAGCAATGTTGGGTCTCGAACACAGGTCCCCATCCAGCTCCACAGAGCAGCACTCTTATCTCTAGACTCACCCATCCCTGAGTGATTCTTTTCAAATGAGAAAAGTATCAATGGAACAATTGACAGCAAGCCCAGTACCCTACCTCACTCTGCATCTTCTGAGCCTCCTTTGAAGACTGATATGACGGTGTCTCAACAAACTCGAGCATGGACTTCCCCTTATTTTTCTCATATTCTTCTCTGTATTTTACCTGCATTGAAAAAAAATACTAAAATCATATAAAATAAGGGCTGTGTATAGCTCAGTGTTAGAGAACATTCTTAGCAAGGACAAGGTCTTGGGCTCAATTCCCAACAAGACCAACAACCACCAAAAGCCCATATAGTGAACAAAACACAATAAATGGATCCGAAATTAACCATCCTGTTTTGTGTTCTCAAGTTATTTTTGCAGTTTAGGGTGATGAGTGTGTTCCCCGGAGTTAGGGACATACAAGGGCCGAACATAAAAACTTTTAAAGATAAAAAATTATTTTGACCGAACCAAAAGGTGTTCAGTGTTATGGGACTTTAAGTAATGTATTCTATAGAGGACAAATAAAATGTTGTGCCAAATAGGTAGAATATGTTAATATGTGGTAAATACATGTGTTATTCATATATATTTAATGATATATTATGAGTTATTTGTATCACATAAAATTAGTTTTATCTCATTTCTATTTATAAAGGGAAGGTTGCTTTGAGTTTTTGATTTTTTTTCTTTTCTTTGTGTAGGTATGCATATGTATATGTGTGTGTGGTATGTGTTTGTGGTGTGTGCACATAAGTGTGTGGCCTGTGCCACAGAGGCCAGATGAGGATGCTGGGTTTTCTATTCTATTGTTCTCTGTCTTACTTCCTTGAGACAGAAATGGAGGGAGGGAAGGAGAAGGGAGGGATGGAGGGAGGAGAGGAGGAGAAGGAGGAGAGAGAGGAGGAGGGAGGGAGGGTGCGAGGGAGGGAGGGAGGGAGAGAGAATTTAAAGACAAAACTCATGTTTCCAAACATTGGAGAAAGGGGTGTTGAAGTGTCACTCCTGACATTCTAGTCTCCCCTGGGAAAGAATCTCAATGAGGTTCTAGATCAGGTTGGCCTATGGACATGACTGTAGAGGATTGTTCGTTTATGTTCATTAATATGGGAAGAGACAGCCTAAAAAATGGTAACATCATTCCTTAGATTTTTGTCCTAGACCATGGAAAAGGGAGAAAGAGTTGAGTACAAGAATATGTACAATATTAATCTATGGCTGTGTCTTCCTCACTATGGATGAATCTGTGTAACTAGATGCCTCAAGTTCCCACGTCTAGGCCTCCCTACAGCCACAGACTTTAACCTGGGAACCCAGTGAGCCCTCTGTCCCTTGACTCGCTTATGTCGAAGTACTTTATAACAGCAGCAGGAAAGAAAACTGATACAGGGAGTGATTTCCAAATCATTACAGAATTTATGTCCCACAGAATCCATTTAAAGGAGTCATGTAAATGTCTATCTTAATAGGTGCTAGAAATGGCATCTTTAGCAGCTATTTAAAATTGAAATAATTTAAAAACAGATATTGACTTTACAATGTGCTAGGAAGAAAAAAAACTTAAGTTCGTTTACAGAATACATAGGGGTTCATGGTTAGAAGAAACATTAATTTAAAATGCATTAGTGAGGATGTTTTCCCTTTCCAATAACACTTATAATTAAATGGAGAAATTATAATAAACCTTACACCCAGAAAATTAATTTTGTAGCTCAAAAATGTCAAATCGGCAAACGGTAAAATTTTAAATCATCATGAGATTTGATCACCATTTAATTAGTTTCTAGATCTAAACTTTTTAATTATACGAAGAACTTATTTTCATGAAACTTTTACACGTCGAAACATGGTTCCAGCTGACCCAAAAGATAAAAGAAAATTAGGATCCAAGATGATATATTTTTTCTGAAACCACATTAATGTTCTTGGACTCCACCATTCTTCAATGAACAAGGCACTGAGCAGGGGGCAACCCCGACAGTCATGTGTGTCCAGGGGGCGGGCGGGCAGAGCTCAGAGCGCGCACCTGACTCTGGAGGGCGGCGTTGCCTTTATGGTGCAGGTGTTCAGGGGCCTCGGCATCAAAGTGATACGATCCTTTGTTTTCTTCAAAATCCTTTTTATATTCCCACTTAAAAAAAAAAACATGAAAACAAGTTAGGAATGAAAGAGGCTGATGAGTTAAAGGAAAAAAAAAAGACTTAGTAATGTAACTGGGGTGTGCTGGCTCTCATCCCAGAACATGAGAGGCTAAGACAGGAGGATGACTGTGAGTTCCAGGTCACCCTTGGCCACAGATTGAGAGCCATTCTCCCAGCAACTCCTCGCAAAGCAGACAACACGGAAGCCAGTGGAAAGGAGCCACGGTGCTGTTAAAGAGCCAGTCTCCGTGTAACAGCTGGGGCGGAGGAGGTTCTGATGCTAAGGAAAGGGGGAAACCTCAGGCGGTGTCGCTGTAGGCGGCCATGGGAAGAGCACAAGCAACATTCGGTGACTAATCATAAATGTGGCATGGGGCACCGTCACCAATGGAAGATCATTAGATGGGATCGCACGGATCCTGTGTGGGCAAGGCGGGGCGACACGTAGACACTGCTTCTGACCGCAGGACGGAACGGTGCTCAGCAGTGTCCAGAAGAAAAGACAGAGATAAAAAGAAGCTAGACTCCAGGAAGCTAGACTCCAGGAAGGAGGCTGCAGACAGAAACTGGACCACGAGCAAGGATGGAAGTGACGAGGACAAAGAAAAGCTGAAAGATAACCGATCTAATTCTCTAAATTCCAAGGAAAGGACCTGAAGAAAATGGGTGCAAGTCATTGGCGTTTGTTTTTAAGATTTATTTTCTGTATGAGTGCTCTAGCTGCAGGTACACCGGCAGAGGGCGTCAGATCCCGTTACAGATGGTTGCGAGCCTCCGTGTAGTTGCTGGGAATTGAACTCAGGACTTCTGGAAGAGCAGTCAGTGATCTTAGCCACTGAGCCACCTCTCCAGCCTCAATTTATTGGATTTTTTTTTTAAGTTGAAGCTGTTGGTGTAAGCCCTCTGCTATCATGACACAGATGAGTAAATTTGAGAGAGACCAGAACGAGTATAGAAGGCATTTTACTTTGGACCATCAGCAGCGAGAAACAAAATTTCTAGCACTAGAGACCAGACACTTGGGAATTAGTCCTCCGTGGGAAAGACCTCTACTAGCAAACAGTGGTCCTCCGTGATCCAAGGATGCAGGAACCGACAAAGGTAAAAATCAATTGCCCACGGGTTCCAGGGAAAAAATGGTTCTGTGTAGAGTAAAGGGGAATACATTCAGCTTTTGAAGAAGTGGCGGGAAAGAGGCGCCTGTGATCCTGGGAGATGCTGCGGACAGAAGCATGAAGAGGAGCTCCGAGCATCAGGAACAGAAAGACAGAAGGTACTGGTGACCTGACACAGAGCTGTTGCTCTGTAGGGACAAAATTCCGGAGGGAGCCTGAGGTCACGTGCTCCCTGTCACTTGGGCAGCAAGGATAGAGGGCACTGAATTCTAACCAGAATAAAATGACTTTAGAAAGTACCACGGGAAAGTCTTAATAAAGTTCATATGCTACATCTTGTTCCTCTAGGAATTTTAAGTTAAACTTGGGCAAAATCTAATTTAAACAAGAGGCAAAGATTAAACCTGAAATAAGATAGCAAAGAAGTTTATACTTTGTTTAGATTTTTTTTAATGATATCTACTTATTAAACAGCTATACTTTGAATGCACTAAGGCAGAACATATTCTACTATGGAGTCAAAGTCCATAACTAATGAGGTCTATGGAATTATACTCAGAATGGTGGATATATACTAAAACTGGACTAAAACCAAATCCTTTGAATGCCAATCTGCACATGAAATTTCTAATGCAGGGCTTGTTTTCTGTATTAAATAGTCTCTGTTGCCTCCTAGTGGAGATATGTAGGATAACATAGTATAAATTTTTTAAATTTATATATATAATGTTATAAGGAAATTGAAAGTTCCATTTTCACCACAAAGTGTTTCTTCAAACACTGAATTCTTGATTCTGCACAGGCTTTTAAATGTCTCATTATGCTCTACACATGACACATTAGGATGCAAAAATTTTGATATAGACCAATACATCTAGAGATGGTTAATAAAATAGCCATTTATAGCAAACTAGCACTGAACTTTAGCAAAATACCTAACATGAAATTTCTTCTTCAATGTTTTAATAAAATCCAGTCACCTTTATACAAGTTATACAAATATTTAAAAGGCTGGTCTAATTTATAAAAAATTAAGATATATATATAAAATATAGAATTTTAATATGTAAATGATTCAGAGAAAAGCAAACTCTCTGGCCCTTTGAGTGACGGAATCATTTCTGTGATACAGTCTGAGGCAGATGAGAGAGAGAGAATCTGTGACTGACGAACAACATGGGCATTGTGACTTCCTCAGGCTTTCCGCTGGAGAGATGACAAAGACTGTGCACACTAAATTTAGATTCATTTTCTCTACCGCAAAACAAACATCAACACTTTGAAAATAAATGTTGCTGGTGCAAGGCAAACACGCTTACTCGTTTACACACAAATCCCCACGTTCCTCGCAGAGTTAGGCTGAGTGTGGGTAGGGGACAGTCCCGGGCAAGCACTACCCCAGGACAAAAGCCGCCACCGGAGAATGAAGAAAGCAGAGGGTGCAGAGGATGGAGAGATGAGTGTGTGTGTGTGTGTGTGTGTGTGTGTGTGTGTGTGACATGAAAAGCATGAAACCAGGACAGAAATGCAAGGGTGGGTGGGGTGTGTACGCCAATGGAGGCTGGGCTTGGAGAAGCCCAGGACAGTGTAATTCAAGGGCCCTGACACCAAAGGCTCGTTCTGAGCTGTCGACACGGCTCAAACACCAGAAACTGTAATATTCTGCTTTTGGCCCAAATACCAATACTTTTTTCAAATAAATTAAAAACCAATCTCTGCAAGTGTGAACCACATACGTGCAGTGTGCACCTTGGGAAGGCTGGTGGTGACGATGTGCAAGGGGGAGTGGACATACAAATAATAAATGGTGTTTAGCCAGTGCTAAGACCTGAGGCTCCCTTAAGATGAAGGTTTGGGGATCTGGTCTCCGGAGTGAGTGGCTTTATACTGAGCACAGGGTGCTCAGATGCTTAAAAGACTACCTACACTTTTTCTCAGACCTTACAGGATGAGTATTTCTTCATCTGATCCGGACCTATTCTGAAACTTAAGATGCTTTTAAGTGAATGGGTGGTTATTATTGGGATAACTTGAGGTCAAATCAGAATCAATCATTATGATGTGGCATCTGGGTATGTACAACGGGGAGCCAGCACTGACCAGGAGTTATCAGTTCTAAGAGCTAGTGAAGTCAGTGTCCAGGTCCACCAAGTGTGGACACAGTGTCCCAACAGACTAGGGTTCTGAGAGACTGACCATATGAATAATAAACACATATAGACAATGGGACATAAAGCCCTCCTTGATGACATGACAGATAACACAGAATCCATCTTCAAGACTAAATTCAAAGTGGCCATAAAATATAAGTATCTTCAAGTTTTCTTATCAGATAAAATGATTTAAATTGTGACTGTATTTTTATATGTGTTTATATATACTACATATAAACAAGAATGCTTGCTACCGAAGACATAACATATATGATATGCCAGCATGGCTCTCATAAAAGAAAAAGATCCCTGACTGCAAGACATCAAGTGTGTTCATTCTGATACAAATGAAGAAATGGGAAGAAAGAAGACAGAGCGATGTTTGCCTATAGCATCGCCGAATGTGCTTGTGCGCATGAGGTGCGAGGTGCTTTGAGAACCCATGGAGGCCATCGCTTTCTTCAGAGGAATATAGCTCTGTCCACGCTCCAGCAAATAACCTCCACCCCTCTCGCGCTTGCAGGCAACCCTCATTAAACTCCGTGTGTCAAGCACACACAAAGACGTGAACGTAGGAGGGGTACCCGTTGACAAGAAGAAGGGGTTGGAGCAGAAGAAGAATGGGGGATAAGTGAGGGTAACATGGAGTGAATGAACTAAAATATATTCCATACATGTATGAAAAGGGAGACATAAGTTAAGAAAAAGAGCTCCTAGCTGGGCGGTGGTGGCGCATGCCTGTAATCCTAGCACTTGGGAGGTAGAGGCAGGCAGATTTCTGAGTTCGAGACCAGCCTGGTCTACAGAGTGAGTTCCAGGACAGCCAGGGCTACACAGAGAAACCCTGTCTCAAAAAACCAAAAAAAGAAAGAAAGAAAGAAAGAAAGAAAAAGAAAAGAAAGAAAGAAAGAAAGAAAGAAAAGAAAAGAAAGGAAAGGAAAAGAAAAGAAAAGAAAAGAAAAGAAAAGAAAAGAAAAGAGAAGAGAAGAGAAGAGAAGAAAAGAAAAGAGAAGAAAAAAGAAAAAAGAGCTCCTTAATAAAGAGACAGTGGCTGCCGTGGGATTTGCACAAGCAGAGGCTACTTTTCAGTACGTTAGTTGTTGGGGGGCACAGCACACAGGCACATCTAATGAAGCAGGTAAGACCAGGAGCAAATAGAAAACACTGCATCCCCAGGATCCACACGTCTACTCTACACCAGACAGCCCACTTACTCCACTGAGCATTTTGCTGGCTTTCAGAGCATGGTCTAAAAACAACAAATTTGGGAGATCTGAAACTGGCTCGTGCATGGTTTGAACATCTTTCTTGTACTTCACCTACAAAAATAATATGGAATAAAATACCATATAGTAGAAGAAAATGGGAAAACCCTAGTGTTTTCTCTTCCTTCCTTCCTTCCTTCCTTCCTTCCTTCCTTCCTTCCTTCCTTCCTTCTTTTCCTTTCCTCTCCTCTCCTCTTCTTCCTTCCTTCCTTTCCTTCCTTCTATTATTCTTTCTTTCACTCATTCATTTTATTTTATTTTTATTACTTTTATTTTCTTACAGTCCAGCTGTTGCCCCCCTCCTGATACCTCCTCCCAGTCCCTCCTTCCTACAGTTTCTTATCCCATTCTTCCTCCCTGTCTCCAAGAGGTTGAGTATTCCCCCCTTGAGTCTCCCCACTCCCTGGGGCCTCAAGTCTCTCAGGGGTTAGGCGCATCTTCTCCCACTAAGACCAGATGAAACAGTCCTCTGCTGTATATGTCAGGGATCTCGGACCAGCTTGTGTATGCTGCCTGGTTGGTGGCTCAGGGTCTGAGAGATCTCAGGAGTATGGGTTAGTTGAGACTATTGGTCACCCTCCTCCTCAGCTTCTTCCAGCCTTTCCTTAATTCAACCACAGGGGTCCCCGACTTCAGTCCAATGGTTGGGTGCAAATATCTGCATTTGTCTCAGTTGGCTGCTTGTTGGGCCTCTCAGAGGACTATCGTGCTAGGCTCCTGCCTGTAAGTACGCCATGGCATTAGTAATAGTGTCAGGACTTGGAGCCTCCCCATGATCTGGATCCCAAGTTGAGCTGGTCACGTCTCCATTTTTTTGTCCCTGCAGTTCTTTTAGACAGGAAGAGTTCTGGGTCAGAATTTTTGACTGAGGAATGGCAACCCCATCCCTCCACTTGATGTTCTGTCATTCTACAGGGGGTAGACTCTCCAAGTTCCCTCTCCCCATTGTAGGGTATTTCATCTAAGGTTCCTCCCTTTCAGTCCTGAGAGTCTCTCATCTCCCAGATCTCTGGTACTTTCTAGATGGGAACTTCATTGCATATTCCCATTTATTCTTCTGGCCCTCAGAGCTTCTCTCCTGTCTCCCCAATGCCCATACCTGATCACATTCCCCTTTTTGCATCCCCCTATCCCCTGCCAACCAGGTCCCTCCCCCTCTGCCTCCTGTGATTATTTTCTTCTTCCTCCCAAGTGTGATTGAGGCATCGTCACTTGGGCTTTTCTGCCTGTTAACCTTCTTTAGTTCTGTGAATTGTATCCTAGGTATTCTCCTCTTATGGCTAATATCCATTTATGAGTGAGTTCATACCCTGCATATTTTTTTCTGGGTCTGAGTTACTTCACTCAGGATATTTTCTAGCTCCATCCACTTGCCTGCAAAATTAATGATGCCTTCGTTCTTAATAGCTGAATAGTAGTCCATTGTGTAAAGGAACCACATTTTTGTATCCATTCTTCCATTGTGGGACATCTGGGTTGTTTCCAGCTTCTTACTATTACAAATAAGGTCGATATGAACATTGTGGAGCATGCGTCCCTGTGGTATGGTGGAGCATCTTTTGGGTATATGCCCAAGAGAGACATACCTGGGTCTTCAGATAGATATACTTCCAATTTTCTGAGGAGCCTCCAGATTGATTTCCAGAGTCGTCGTACCAGTTTACAATCTGACCAGCAAGGGAGGAATGTTCCTCTTTCTCCACATCCTGGCCAACATGTGCTGTCCCCTGGGCTTTTGATCTTAGCCATTCTGACGGGTGTGAGGTGGAATCTCAGGGTCGTTTTGATTTGCATTTCCCTGGCAACTAGGAACGTTGAACATTCTTTAAGTGCTTCTTGGCCATTCAAGATTCCTCTGTTGTGAATTCTCTGTTTAGTTCTATACCCCATTTTTTTTATTGGGTTGTTTGTTTGTTTGTTTTTTTTTTTTAAATAGGTTAACTTCTTGAGTTCTTAATATATTTTTGATATTAGCCCTCTATTGGATGTGAGGTTAGTGAAGATGTTTTTTTCCCAATCTGTAGGTTGCCGATATGTCTGATTAACTCTTTTGCCTTATAGAAGCTTTGTAGTTTCATGAGGTCCCTTTTATCAATTCTTTATCTTAGAGTCTGAGCTATTGGCTTTCTGCTTAGGATATGCCCCTGCCCCCTAGTGCCAATGAGTTCATGGCTCTTTCCCACTGTCTCTTCTGTTAGATTCGGTGTATTTGAGTTTATGTTGAGGTAGTTCATCCACTTGGACTTGAGCTTTGTGCAAAGTGACAAATATGTATCTATTTTCATTTTTCTACATATAGACGGCCAGTTAGACCAGCACCATTTATTGAAGATGCGTCCACTTTTTCCATTGTATATTTTTGGCTTCTTTGTTAAAGATCGGGTGTTTGTGGGTTTGTTTCTGGGTCTTCAATTCTTTTCCACTGATCGACCTTTCTATCTCTGTACCAATATCCTGCTGTTTTTATCACTATTGCTCTGTAGTACAGCTTGAGGTCAGGAATGGTGATTCCCCCAGAAGTTCTTTTATTTTTAAGAATTGTTTTCACTATTCTGGGTTTTTTTGTTTGTTTGTTTGTTTTTCCTTATGAATATGAGAATTGTTCTTTCCATGTCCGTGAGGAATTGTGTTGGAATTTTGATGCGAATTGCACACAATCTATAGATTGCTTTTGGTAGGATGACCATTTTCACTATGTTAATCCTACCAGTCCATGAGCATGGGAGATGTTTCCATCTTCTGAAGTCTTCTATTTCTTTTTTGAGAGACTTGAAGTTCTTGTCACACAGATCTTTCACTTGCTTGGTTAGAGTTACACCAAAATATTGTATATTATTGGTGATATTATAAAGGGTGTCATTTCCCTAGTTTCTTTCTCAGCCCGTTTATCATTTGTATAAAGGAAGGCTACTGATTTGTTTGAGTTAATTTTGTATCCAATCACTTTGCTAAAGTTGTTTATCAGATGTAGAAGTTCTCTGCTAGAATTTTGGCAGTCGTTTATGTATGTCATCATATCATCTGCAAATAGGGATAACCTTGCCTTCTTCCTTTCCAATTTGTATCCCCTTGATCTCCTTTTGTCTTTTGCTCTCGCTAGAGCTTCGAATACTATATTGAATAGATACAGGGAGAGTGGGCAGGCTTGTCCTGTCCCTGATTTTAGTGGGATTGCTTCAAGTTTCTCTCCATTTAATTTGATATTGGCTGTTGGTTTACTGTATATTGTTTTTATTATGTTTAGGTATGTGCCTTGAATTCCTGATCTGCCCAATACGTTTAACATGAAGAGTTGTTGTATTTTACCAAAATGCTTTTTCAGCATCTAATGAGATGATCATGTGATCTTTTTTAATTTGAGTTTGTTTATATAGTGAATTACATTCATAACTCATTCTTTTTTCTCCCTTACACAGGGTCCTGATTAGTGTGGTAGTGACAGGATTTACAAGCAGCCACTAGATGGTGCTGATTCACTACTGAGTGAGTCAAATGGTTACTTATGGACCTGAAAATATTTGAATTTCTTTTACTGTTTATATATTCCAAACGGTGGCGTTAACACACTTCAGTAATTAC
Source organism: Apodemus agrarius (assembly GCA_964023405.1). Lineage (NCBI taxonomy): Eukaryota > Metazoa > Chordata > Mammalia > Rodentia > Muridae > Apodemus > Apodemus agrarius. The sequence continues at coordinate 61,085,167 of OZ030019.1, read as the reverse complement.
AGTAGAAACTCTACTTTTAGAGAACAAGAAGCTTCGCTTTATTCTTTCTATGCTGCTAGAGAATTATTTCAGTTTTACTTTGCTGTAATTTAAGCTTAAGCAGCTTTGCATTCTATAGCCATGTAAATTTTTTTTTAAACCAACTGCTTTGGGATTTAATGCTAGTGGTAAGAGCAAAATACTAGTATCAAGTTCGTTAAACACTATCTGTATGCCCAACATTTTTAAAAATATATATATATATATGTGAAGCACCCTAATTGTTTCAGTTTACTCCCATTTGACAGATGAGGAAACTGAGGCACAGGAAGATTGAAGGCATAACAGCAAGTAGCTGGACAGGATCACATCCAGGTAGTCTGACCCTCACTAAGCCTTGAACATTTAAGGCTCAGTTCCAGACGCCTTTAAGATTAGCTCGTCTCCACCCACATTGTGTCTGCACACATTCAAAAATTATCAGTCAGGGAAAGAAAGATTCTGATATCCCCAGAGGTTCTGCCAGACGGGGCCCCCTTTATCTTCCAGACACAAACCAAGACTTGTGATTGAGCATAAATACCTTCTGCGCATTAATGAATGAAAAGTAAAGCCAGCGCCACCCGTGGAGATGGAGAGGCTGGGCAGGAGGAAGCCTCCGCGGAAGAGCCTTGGGTCTGATTGGAAAGGATCTCTACATGTTTTAAATTATCCCCAAAAGAACCTTTTGAGATTGTTCCTTGTTTTGGACAGTACCTTCTCCTAGCAAAAATTCTGAACTCCATTTCTTACTCAATAGATCCTTCTTAATTTTAAAAACATAAAACTATAAATCTACAAAGATAGAGCTTGGCACAATAAAAATGAAAGAAGTTTTGAAGCTTTAGCAGCACAATTCATGACAATTTCTCTTTGATACACCACCATGTATCAGGTAGTGCTTTATAACAAACCCAATTTTGTGGGCATAATTATGAGTTAATTGTTGTCCTACCTACTAATTTGTAATAATATACATTTCTTTCCTAAAAAACTCTATAATCTATTTCTACTCTTGATCAGACACAATAATTTTATTCATACCACTGTTCCTACTTATTAACTAATTAGTAATCAGTAACCATTAATAGCAAATTATAATAATATACTTTTCCAGAAAAAAAAAAAGCTTCAGGAAAATATGCTCCAGTGTTTTCAACTACAAATTACTTGGAAATTACATGATCTTGATTAAATATCAGTAATTACAACACAGTGAGTTCTAGGAAAACAAGACTCTAAAGATATTGAAAGTAATTTCTGTAGATTATAACTTACGTCACTTGCCAGGACAGTGGCGAGCTGGTGTTGCCTGAAAGACGCACTTCCCAGAGGATTGTAATGGTGGCCTTTTCCCTTTATTTCATTATCAAATTTTTCTTTATATTTAACCTATCATAAAGAAAAAGGACAAACTAAATGAAATCACATATTTTGGTAGAAAAGTAACACATTAGGTTTTTTTTTTAAGAGATCAAATAAAAACTACCTTTCAAATGAATCACTGCAGAATTTAAATTTCTGATATTCATCCCTTTCCATAAAGCTTAATGAGGCAGTTAGAAAATCTTAATATGCTACTTGAATATTGGTCATGAATGTCATTAAGCATGAGCTCAAATTCTCTGCTCATGAGAATTATGCATTTATAATATAAAAAATTTTTACAGGTTAGTTTCCATTTCTGTACCCCTGTAACCCAAGATCACATACTTCTTAAGGGCTCACTCACAAAGTGAGTGTCCTTGGAACCAGAAATTGAATGGGTTTTCCTGGGGGAAATTATCCCAAATACAGATATCCACATTTAATTTGTTCAAAGATTCCTTTTTAAAACTGTATTTTCTGCAACATCCATATCTCAATTGGTCAAAATCTAATTTTTAGAAAATATATTTTCTACAATGTTCTACATCTATTTTCTGGCACTTTTAGGAGTGTTGTTGTTGTTGTTGTTGTTGTTGTTTTGATTTTGATTTTGTTTTTTGTCTTGCTTTAACTCCTCAATTTATCCAAGAGAAAAAGTATGTTTAATATTCAGTCTAAATCTATTTTTTCTTTAGTTATAAGAAAAAATGAAAGGGCTGTCAACTTAGAGCTATTCCTTCATGGTTAAAAAACAATATAGATGCATGCTATAGGCTGGAATACAGACAAATTCTCTCCCTAAGTAGATAAATGATTAACGTCCCCGCTCCTCGAGGCTCCCACACCTTGGGGAATAACTGCCGGATATGGATGTACATGTTTCAGAAGCAAAAATAAACTGCTTTGGCCTTTCGTACTACCTCTACGATCATACGGTATTTTACAATATCATAAAAATATTTTTATTTTATTATAATAAATATTCTTATAAAGTGCATTTATCCGCGTGCCTTAAGGCCCTGCCTGCCGAGGTCCTTATTAAACAGAACTTGGAAATGGCCGCTTTCATGGCCCTGCTTGGGGTGACGGTCTTCTTCAGGGGCACTTGCCAGGTGTCTTGAGAGCCAGCTAGTGGAGTTTGGGAGGCGGGGGGACCAGCATTGAGGAACTACCTTCTGTGTGTCCTACTTGAAGATAATTTTCTGATACTCGTGCTGCCAGACACATTTATTTTAAATAATTGATAAAGAATTTCTAAAATGAGAAGATGATTTTCATTTATTATTTTGCATCCTAAAATCAGAGATGAGAGTAGAAGCAGGAAATGTTTAAACGTACTTCACTGCTTCCGTCGGCCTCACTTAAGGATTCTTTCTAGTCAGACATGTTCATGCATTCACGTCCACGTCCAGGTCCACCTCCCCACCCCCCACCCCCGGCCATGTCCATGTCCCCGTCCCCCCACCCCACCCCGTCCAAGCCAAGCTTTCTTTGGCTCAGTCGCATTGCAGGGACTGCTGTTGGTGTTAGGCAGTCGCTGTGAAGCTCTAACCAGCTGGTGGGCTGTAACATGCTGACCGCCACCAAGTTTCAATCAATTAACCCTATCCTCTAATGTCAGCCAACGTGTGTGTCTCGGTTACATAAGAAAGAAAGTAGGTTCTTCAACTTTTGCCCCCAGGGAGCCTGTCTGAATTTCCTCTGTTACTCGGATGAACTACAGGAACAACCAAAGCAGCAGAGGGGAGAGAGAATTTATTTTGGCTCGCAGTTTCAAGTTACGGTCCACAGAGGCAGCAGCGCTTGAGACAGCCACTCGGGCATCATCCGAGGGACACCGGCAGGGAGCAAGGGATCAAGCCTGCAGCTTAATTTGCTTTCTCCATTTTATACAGCCCTAGAACCTCTGCTCACAGAATGGTCTCAAGCCTCAATCATGATGGGTCTCTCCAACATCAAGTAACAACCAAAACGTCTCCCACAAGCATGCCCAGGGACGATCTCACAGGCGATTCGAGACCCCCTTCAAGTCGAGAATTAGCCATAACCACCACAGCCCACTTCCTACTGTTTGTGTATACCAGGGGCTGCCCACACAATTGTACCAGATGCAAAGACAATGCGTAGGTTGGCAATGAGAACTAAAACTGGTAGTTTATCTGTTACCAAAACCTGGCATTTTCTCTTCTAAGAAAATGCGTATTTCTGACGAATAATTATCGATCTTCTGCCCACAAGATTCTGACAATTATATTGAGTGTAATAACGAGAAAAGTGCTGTAAGCTTGTTTTCCTTCTAAACTTTGGTTGTCTAAGTGATGTGGTCTAAAAAAGATGTGCAGGAGACCAAACATTAAGAGTGGGTCCATCGGCTCACTTACACAAAATAACTGCATTATACAAAAATATATTAACCAAACACGGACATACAACTGGATCTTTGCCTCACACCTTCTCCAAGATTTGGACATACATGAATAAAGAGAATCAAATGTGGCTGACACGGGTCAGATCTCTCACCCTCCGACTGTCTCCCTCGCTAACGGAACAGACATGTTCAACATTCTGCTCCATTTCCAATCCACGGCTCACAACCCGACTGTCTGCTTCCCTATTCACACCCACGTCTCCCGAGAGACCCCTGCAAGCCTCGGATGCCACTGCTTACCCAAGCACGGAACGAAGCACACACCTGCCAGTTATAAGATCATCGGAGAAAGGGAGAGAGGCGTGCTGATGCTGAGATAAAGGTGACTCCTTAGACCTAAACCCATTGTTTTAGAAATAAACGGCGTTCACAAGCAAGTCATGAAGTGACTTCATTTACATTAGGAATGGCGCACAGAGAGCTCTGACAGCCATCACTTTCTAATAAACATACAGAAACATTATATAAAAATCAAACTCCTAACTATTCTCTAAAGAATTTCGACCGTAACTAGACTTTAGGGGAGATCCCCACTGTGTTTGTTAAGCCACAAAGGCTGAATGTCAAGCAATTCTCCAAGTGCCTCTAGACAGAGCAATGCAACCAGGAAGTGAGGTAAGTGAGTTTTTAGCACCCACATGCCTGGCTCCCCCACAGTGACACCTCTGCTTAGGCTTTCCTGACGCCAGCAAGGAGAGAAACTCTTTCCTTCAGCACAGCTGTAAAATCAAATGTTAGGAACAAAACGGAAAGCTTGAGGAGTGGACCTTAATCATCACGGAAAACAACAACATACCAAGTATCTAAAAATATCCATTCTTCCCGATCTCTGCTAAATTTGAACTACAGGTGAGCAAGGAAAATACTACAGTTTTATATAGAACTCATGACAGAAAGAATCAGAGTTTCAGTTGAATTTCACATGCCCTTCTCTTTCCTCCCTCCTTCCCTCCCGTCCTCCCTCCTTCCCTCCCTTCCTCCCTCCCTTCCTTCATTCCTACATTTTGCTTTCCTTTTTATTTGGGTCTGGGGACTAAACCCAGAGACCTACATGCTCTTATTTTCTTTACAAAATAATATCATCCGGACTTTGTCTCAAACGTCAAGAATCCAAAGAAATTTTAAGACATCCACATATTCATCAGCAGCCTAATTTAATTTATTTCATTTTATGACCCTGTAATCCCTGGGCTGTGGGATTTGTCAATTTTTAAAACACACACACACACACACACACACACACACACACACACACACACACCTCACATCACGAATTATACAGAAATGAACAGAGAGATCCATTCACATTGGCAACTTGGGATCTGACATTTAAGCTTATGCTTGGCAGTGTCAGAAGATTGGCAGAGCGTGTGCTTGCCAGGAAGGGAGAATGGGAGCATCTCCAAGCCAATTAATACCTTCCTCAGTTCAAGGACACTATTTATTACTAAATTTTTTACAGCAATCCATATTGGATCTCTTAAGTTTTAAGCTCATCCTTATCAGTACGACAAATATGATTTCGTAATAAATACTAATTATTATATTATAATATTTCTCTATTGTTGTACAAGTAGACCAAGAATTTAATCCTTTTGTCCTGCAGACAAATTCCAAATATTAAATTCAGGCGCTATAAGAACACAGTAACAAATCATCCTCATTTAGAACTTTTAAGTTAATGGTTTTGACAGTCCGTTCATATTTGTGATGCATGTAAACTAGTATCCCTGTCTTGGCACATGAAATTTTACTTTATTAATTTTTTAAACAACTGTAACATAATTATATGTATCTTCCCAATTTTAAAAAAGAAAGTTGGGGCTGGAGAGACGGTTCCGTTTAAGAGCAAGTTTTGCTCCTGTCAAGGACTAGAGTTTGCTTCCCAACAACTATTAGAAGACTGACCACCACCTCGAACTCTACTTCCAGGTCTGGCCTCCTCTGGCACCTGCACTCACATGCTCTCGTGCATGTGCACACATGCATATACACACACAGGCACACCTGTGCACATGTACACATGCACACACATGGTCATGCACACACATGTAAATATAGATCTTAAAAAAAACTAAAAGGGAAAGCTTATCTCTACAAGGTCCAAACAATTGTTCAATTTAATATAAGACTAGTTTTGCTCATGTTTCTGTTGCCTGGCCTGAGTAAAATCCCACGGAGCTCAGTGTGCAGGGAAAATGTTTCTCCCACTCATAGTCTGCCGTCTGGCACGCCCACCACGCATGCCTGGCCACTACCCAGCGGCACACTGCTTGCTTTTGCCTTCACTCTCACACCCACGTCACCTCTTTTCCCGGCTTACTGAATTCCTAAACCATTCCCAAGCAATGTATGTCTGTGCCTTTGCCATTGACTTAGGAGCCAGAAGGTGTATGGCCTTCAAAGTTACTGGTGACAATAAGAAACTACACTCTGGCCTTTGTTTCAGGTTGATGCACTTGAGAAGACCCATTAACAGGACAATCTAGGGTTCCTATTCACACTTATGCCCACCTCTCCTCTTTCAGAAACTTTCAGACTCTAAGACCAATGGAAAAGGAAAGCCGAGGGGTACAGAAAACTCGCAGACTGCATCCAGTTTAAACATCTGATCGCTCAGTAGCTACACAGTTTGGGATTGAAAAGAATGCATTTCTAAAAGCCTAAGGAGGAATCAAAGGGTAGGACTCTTGCGGACTGAATTTGAAATGCGAAAATACATACTCCGATGGGAGTTTTCTTCTAAGGACTCACAGGGAGGATTGGATGGAGTTCAGCTAAGACTGGAGACTAACAGTAAGCGTTCCTGCCCTCTCTCCGCCCTGTATTGGAATTCGTCTACAAGAAAAGTAAATGAGAAAATGCTCCAAGGATCTCTTCAAAATGGTTCTTATGGAATCGTGTGATCCGTGGGCCAGGTAACGACTCTAACAGTGAGCTTCTGACAACTCTAACAAGCAGCTGCATCTTCTGTCAAATCAACCTCAGCAGAAATAGAGAAAGAAAGCACCACATCCAAGGGCACTCAGCAAACAAGCACCAGCACCAGCAGTGGTGCCAGGAGTCTCGTTCTACAGTCAAGGTTTCTAGGCACTGAAAGGGACCGCACTGTCTCTGTACAATCTGCTTTGTGGCTGATGTGGAATTGCCATGCACTGCAAAGAGTGGGAGGAAAGTGGCGAAATGGCTCAGTAGGGTAGAGGTGTTGGCTGCCGAGCTACAATGGTCCAAGTTTGATCCCTGGGACCCACATTATGGAATCTGCTCTCTAACCTATACATGTGCTCCATGGCACCCACCCATGCACACGCAAAACCCAAAGCAAGTCCAAGCCCTCTTGCCTTCTTAGCAGGCATTATTAGGGATGCCCAGGACTTCAAGAGCTATCTTAGGCCTCTCCTAAGAGTGTTGTCCAAGCATATTCTCAGTCTGTATGCCTTAAAAGCCTTCCAAGACACAGGGTTGTTTTCTAAGTGCCAGGCAAACCATAAAACAATTAGCACAAGTCACAGTCGCATTCTTGAACCTCTCCTACACATCCCTTCTCTCTCTGCCTCCCTCTTCCACCATAGCTCTGGAGATGTCTGACAGGTAGATCATTTCCCCGTGTGTGAGTCTTGCAACCACTCCCTGCTGGCCCATGAGACTTTCATCTCTGACAGAGGCCAACCTTTCCTGCGGTGCTGACATCTTAATCTGCCAAGAGTAACGTTCTGCCTAAGCCATCCCACATCAAATTTTTCTGTGACGACTTAGTTCTCACCTGTAAGTAGAAGTTTAATGAAGTGCCCACCGCTGAAATGGCGATAATTTGTTCTTTTTTTAAAGACACACACACACAGCCTGTAGTTACATATGGGAATACTTTCTCTTTATACCACTTTGATGATAGAGAATATCATTCCAGTGAACAGTTGGGTTGGGAGCCATTGTTCAACAGCTACAGAGTTTAGCTTACAGGAGGAAGAGTTGGGCATATGGTGATGGTGGTGGTACATTAGGAATTCATTCAGTCAGTGCTCTTGAACTTCAAATCGTTAAGACAGCAAATTGAATGGCTGCTGTTAAAAAAACCACACCATGATCAAAAGTAACTCGGGAAGGAAAGGGTTTATTCTATCTAACTAACAGCTCCCTGGCAACAGTCCATCACTGAGAAGTGAGGGCAGGAACTGAGGCAGATAACGATGAAGGGTGAAGAGAGGCTGGGCTTCTTCCGGATAACTCACTGCCATTCCTAGACAGGCCAGACCCACCTGCCCAGGGACGATGCCACCCACAGAGGACTGGGCCCTCCTACACCCAGCAGCGATCAGGAAGACACCTCTACAGACATGCTCACTGGCCAGCCGGATAGAGGCATGTCCTCGGATGAGAGTCCCTCCTTCCAGGTATATCTGAATGTATGCCAAGCTGCAAAAGTATATTAGTTTGTTATATATAAAAGGAACATATTATTTTCATTCCACTCCCTAAGTAAGTAATGCCATATAGTCAAAATGAATACAACACTGACCCTTTGCTCATTAAAAAAAAAAAATCCTCCTAGATTCCTTTTGATGGCCATAACTGACACCCCATGGATCAGAGGCCCCAACCCTGCCCTCAGTCTCCTTCTTGCCTTTATCCAGGGCTTTCTTCTTGTGCAGACTTCTCTCCCGTTAAACCAAGCCGAACTCAAAACTACCTCCTACACAAAACCTTCTGACGGCATGTCCTTCTCCCCCACACAAGTGACAGGCAGAATGCTGATGGGTACAAGTGACATTTCATTTAAATTCTGCTGCCAGCATTTCTTTTTTTTCTACTAATAAATGTGAACCTCTTTTCACAAGGTTACTGGCCATTTATCTTTTCTCTCTGTAGAGTCATGGTCACCTCACTTCTGGTCGTTTCTGCTTTGCTGAGAGTCATTTTGGTTTCTGCCATAAAGAACCTATGACGGTGCTGGAGAGAGATCTCAGCAGCAAGGAGCATTTGTTGCCCTTGCAGGGAACAGAGATTTGACTCCACACACCTACACGGAAGATCACAACCACCTATGACTCTATTACATGTCATCTACTGTCATCCTGTGACCTTCGCGGGCTTCTTTACACACAGGGGCACACTCAGGCACACACATATACATACTCAGCAAAAATAACTTTTTAAAAAAGATCTCATGACAAAAACTTTTCCTATTTTGTATATATACATATCTGCAGCATATTTTTCAAATATTTTGAAATAACTGCTCCTCTTTTTACTACCCCAAAAGCTATTTTTTTAAATTTTCTTCTCTGTACAAATCACAAAAGTGTTTCATTTATTTGGTTACTTAATTTGATCCTTATTTTTTGAAAAGAGAGAGTTTGGATTTGAAATGGAATTATACAGAAACTTTAAAATTAATTTTGGAAGAAATAGCATGATGGTGATCATGAATACCAAGAATCTCAAACCAAGAGCCCCAGTATGTCTTTCTAGACTTAGGATTTATCTCATATTGTTCAGTCATATTTTAGACTTTTATCTATCTATATTGCTCCAGTTTGAAGTATAATACAAGAGATGGATTATTTTCCCAAATCAAAAACTATAAATGATAAATGAAAAGCTGATGTTTTCAAAACATCAGTTTGTTGACATCATTGTTGACCCTAACATCTTTATCCCTGACTAAATGTCCATGTTGACTTACTCACTTACCTGAGGTTTTGAGACAGGGTCTCAGTATGTCACCCTGTCTGGCCTTTGATTCACACTCCTCCTGCCTCAGCCTCCGAGTGTTGAAATGACAAGCACGGGTCACAAAATGCAACAGTGATTTTAACATTTGTGTGATCACTGTGTCTTACTATTCACTAGAACCTCTAGACCCCTGGTTTTGTTAAAATACAAACCTTTTGTGCCGTAGAGTGACTCCTGAATTTTCTTTTTAATACTTTAATTGTTTTGTTCATCTGCTGGTTTTCTCGGCAGTATTGGTTTATTTGGCTTTACATGGAGGACGGGGTCTCCTTCCGTAGTACAAGCTGACCCTGAACCTTCTGACTCAGCCTCCTGAGTGCCAGACTTACAGGTACGTAGCATCACACTTGGCTTGCACTCATATTGTTAATCTACCTGAGATTCGCTTTTGTATAGGGCTAAAGATACCAACACAGTTTTCTTTTTACCACAGTGGGTAGCCGGTGACATAAGCACGATTTATTAACTGTCCTGTCTTTCCCCCACTGACTTGAAGCAACCCTTTTGCCATACGTTAAACTCTTAAACATACTAGGATCTATTTCGGGCATGCCTAGTTTATCCTACTGAGTATTTTAGCTCTCAATTTAAACTGACTTATTCAAACTGTTTTCTAGTTATTTCCCTGTCACTGATCTGCAGTCTCACACTGTTGAAGACTCTTTCAGGCAACTCCCGTCCACAGAAGCTTTAAAATGATTTCAGCCAAATTCTTAAAAATGTTTTGGATTCTCACTGAAATTGGATGGCATTTGAATGATAATTCTGGAAAAATGGAAACTTTAACCTGTTTCCATTTACCTTCCAGATTTGTAGACTCTTCAAGTCTTATATTCTGAAATCAGATTTCAAGGATTTATGCACTTTATCTTGCCTGTTATATTGTCTAATTAAGAAAAATTGTTTTTAAATTGAGAAAATATTTTATTACTAAGTTCAAATTGTATGTGTGATTATTTTGTGAATGCACGCATAAAAATATAACTTTTTGGTATTGGCTATTGCTGATCTCTGGAAATACAACACGGCCAAACTCTTTGAAATGGGTTCAGCTATGAGCCTGGAGAGAAGGCTGCTAAGAGTTGGACTTTTTCTCTCTGCTGAAATTTGCAATTATTGGAACACTAACTGAAGTAGCTTCAGAAACATTATCTAGGTTTATTTTTGCAATTAAAGATATTATCTAAGATGAAATTTTTTTCTATGCTCCTTGAAATAAAACCTATGAATAAAGCCATTGAAGGATTATCATGCTCAAGTCTTACCTGGCTAGAAAGTTTAGAAGCTTCCACGGCATGTTCAAAGTCTGGTCTTCCAATTACAGAAGGTTCTTTATTCACTAGGCCTTGCCCTTTCTTGTATTCTGCCTAAAGGAAAGAATGAGAAAATTTTAATATTCCTACTTTACATTACATTAGCATTAATCAAAATACAATATAATAGTCCCTTAGCCCATTAAAAATACTTTACACTAAATACCAAATACTAAAATAATGACTGCTAAAGTAGAAATTTATTTTTAGTAGTGAAACAATTTTTTTTTATTTTAACCTAAGAAGCCAGTCATCATCCTCATCTTTATATTTACCTCTAAAGATTCTAAAAGATTTTCTGGAAAGTTAAGACTCTACGTTCCTTATTCTGCTAACATTTTTCATTTTGTCCATGAAAACAGGCACTTGATTACCAAACAGTTGAATTCGTTTCTTTATTGATTTTTAAGGGGCATGGACTTATGTTATTCCAACAGTTAACTTTAACCAGAATGCCTTATATACTCAAGCAAAATAGCATTAGCTTGGAAAAGTATCCCAGAGAAGATAAGTCACAGCCACGGCAGGCAGGCAGTGTGCAGAAGTAAGGGCTGGTGGGAAGGAATCGGCAAATCACCAGCAACAGATGGGAAGAGGCCAAGCAGAGCTCCCTGGATGGGAGGAAGCTGAGAGAATGATCAGAATCAGAAGACTGACAAGTCTGGCTTCCAAGCTGAGATGTCTGAAAGCGATCATATACCCAACAGTGTGTGATCCTCTAAAAATACGATAATACTAGACACGGTCGGGCTGAACAGGGGCCATTCATGCACATCCCCGATAATTTGCATATTCAAATGGATAACTCAGGACAAAATTGAGATGTCATTAATTCAAATGAATTGATTGCGTTAATTAAATTAGCCTTCCAACTATGAATGCCGTGCTCCATCTACCTCCAAAATAAAGAGAAACAATCAGATTTACACAACAAGATTAAGAGAGAGAGATTACGTTGCTTATGATCTTGGAGATCTGAGTTGCCTTCTTGATATCCGGCCTGTCCAGCTCCGCTGTATATGTGTGGGTGCCTTGCATATCCTTTCTGTAAGAAATCTGATGAGAGAGACGGTTTCAATTGGAAAGACGTCTGACTTGGTCATTTCCTTTAGCCCCCTTCACTCCTACAGAATCATTTATCCTTGCCAGGCCCCGCGTGGAGAACACACCGAGCTCAAGTTACTTTCTTCATGTCTTTTGTGCAGATCATTCATTTCCTCTGATATATTAACTCCCTTTATATCATTCCATGTCCATCAGTGTGTCTAAAATAGATATATACTACTGAATAGAACAAAAATAGGGCATAATCAGTCTGAAAGGATTTTTTTCTGTATAATACTCTGAGTAATTGTTTTGTGCTTAAGTGTGTATGCTTATCCTCTCAGCCAATATTCGTCCATCCATCCATCCATCCATCCATCCATTCAGGAAATGTAGGACAATTCCTGACATACAAATGCATAGTATTGCTCCCGTGGGGATGACAGATGGTGAAGCTAGGTAACCCCATTCTCTACCCTGGCAGCCCTGCCCTCCTCTCCCTTCCCAGCTGAATGCCTCAGGTGCCTGTGCTTGGGGGGGATATTTATCCCCTAATAGATTAAGTCATGACTAATGGTCTAATTCTACCAAAGAAAAGCTGTATTAAGGAATCTTGTAGCCGGGCGTGGTGGCGCACGCCTTTAATCCCAGCACTTGGGAGGCAGAGGCAGGCGGATTTCTGAGTTCGAGGCCAGCCTGGTCTACAGAGTAAGTACCAGGACAGCCCGGACTACACAGTGAAACCCTGTCTCAAAGAAAGAAAAAAAAAAAAAAAAAGAAAGGAATCTTGTCCCTCTGAACGTATATTAGGCATAAATCACTCTCAGGGCGAGTAGAAATTCAAAGAGAAAACCAGACAAGTGCTAACAGGTGTAAAGTACTTTAGATCATTCGTTCAGCTTCTTTCCACTACCTGGCCCGACAAATGGGTGAACAGATGAGAACAGAACTAATCCGGTGCCTGACAGCCAACATCTCCTCATCCCTCTGCTTCTCTGGGTCACGAAAAGCATCGTGAGTTACAGTCCTAGCTGTCAGATACAGTTCCATCAGAGGCAGACTGACTTGTCTCGGAATAGATTCTGCTACGGTTACAATGTAAAGTATATGGTGATTTTCTAAATCTATCTTTTTTTTTTTTCAGAACATAGAGGGATAGAATAGAGACATGAACCACAAGACATCAGCACAAGGGACACGACATAGTCCTAATGCTGCCAGCCAAGTTTCAGCAATGGGGCCATACGGCCTACTCACTAACATTTTACATCATTGGGCTCTGCTTAGTCTTCTGTTGCAGAATCTTGGTAAGTGGGCCCTAAGAATCTGATTCTAAATGAGTTCCTAACTGATAACTTTGACCCAGGACTGGTAGAACGGACCTACTTGTTTGTTTGTTTGTTTGTTTGTTTGTTTTTCCTGTCACGTTTCTGAGTTTAAAGAAGTCCCTGCTGCTTTTTCCCATTTGCCTCAGTGACAATAAGCAGGAGCAAACACACTCGGACATTAATACTTCAGTGGGTTTCCAATGCACTGTGTGACTTTATTTCAGTGAAATGTGATGCTTCCACTTAATCTTTCATGAGCTTGCAACAGTCTTCACACCACGACTATTTCTAAAACCCACATTTACTCTCCCGAACCCGCCTGACAAAGAGAGGCAGCTTCCACACGGCTGGTACAGGTTCATAGAGAGCATCCGTTTCCCTTGGCACTTAGATTTCCATAAGCTTTGTCTTCGTCAGTAAGTCTAGGTAGGTTTTTGCACCTACAGGTAGTAAAAGAAATATGAAAATTAACTAAAAACTGAGTTAGGCTGTGAGGTGGATTTTAAGGGATCAGGACTCTTTAAACAGAGCGACTATCACTGGCCACAACGAGCAATGCCCTCACCTACAAATGACAGCAACTCCATCCCTGTCTACACTGGATTAAACACAAGCTGCATAAACAAAATCCAGTCCTCAGGTGAAAACAAACCAAATTATTATCCACCTCCAAGACTGACTGCCTCTAAGTTACTACATCCGTGCGTGAGCCACCAGGGGGGAAATGGCTTTCCGTTTAGAGAAGAATGGGGAGGGGAAAGACGGAAACCCGCACTTTAAAATAAAAAAAAAAAAAAAAAGAACTGCAACCTTTCAGAAACCTCGGCTTTCCATGGGTTACCTAATTATACGCTGTTCCGCCTAATGACGACATGGTGTGAGGTGAACCGCACAAAGGCGGCGGGAGCGGGATGCTGAATAGGGCCCCATCATCCATGTAAATTGCAAATTAGAGGCCAGCATATGCGACTCAAAACAAATATTAAGATTGACATGAGCTGCACGTTCAAAGGAGGACACCACGGAGCCACGCAGGGGGAAAGCGCAGGATCCGGCGGCTCACCATCTTCTGGGGCGACACTGATGGGGGGGAAATGTCGCAAGAAAGGGAGGCTGCCGTGCACGACACTCTCAGGTTGCAAGCTCGCCACCAAACCCTCTGTTAGGATAGCGGACCCTACCCAGGGTGGCGGCAGCATGACCTCGTGTGTGTGTGTGTGTGTGTGTGTGTGTGTGTGTGTGTGTACACAGTGGATATGGAGGTCAGAGAGCAACCTCAAGTGTTAGTCTTCAGGTACCTTCTACCTTTTATTCTAGACAGTTTTTCTCATTGACATGAAACGTCACCATGTGGGCCAGACTACCTGGCCTGTGAGCCTGGAGGGATCTGGCTATTTCTACCACACACACACACACACACACACACACACACACACACGCACACCTTGCTATTGCTAGGATGACAAATGTGTGCCCTTCTGCTGGCTTTCTCTGTGAGTTCTAGGAGACAAGCGCTTTCCTCATTGCATCGTGGCCCCAGCCCCCTAGTATCTGTCATTTGAAAACTGCTTGCCGTTCACTAATCGTTCATCTTTAGTAATGCAGTAGAACCTTCCTCTATGCAGGCTAGCCAACCCGGTGGCAAGCCCATTTAGAAATCACGATAAGGACCTAACCAGGACTAGGGGCATCCAAAGGTCCTGAGGAACAGGCATAGAGTAGCATCGTTCTTTCCTCTAGGATCAGCTGCTATAAGCACAGCTTCAGGTGGAGACAACAGTTGACTCTTTGAGTCCTCACAGACACTGTCAGTCAGAATTGACACTGGACAGAACTGAACAGAGCCAAACTATGGGTCGAAAGAGAGCTTCTTGTGAGAATGTGAAGGGGGTTGTAGCCAGTTTGCCTGAAGGAAGCTTGAGTTTTCTATAAATAGCGGGGCCTCCAACTATAATTACAGCTATGCATTCTGTACCTTGGATTCAGCTGTAGGTTAAGAACGTTTGCAAAAACCAAATGCAACCACTATTAGCCTAGCACTTAAACACTGTATTAGGTGCTCCAAATAATCTAGATGTGGCTTAAAATATGGGAGCAGATATATAAAGCTCATAAGCAGATAATAGTTACTAATAATACCTAATAATATATGCTTAATATAATATATACTTCATAATAATATATGAGCAGACATAATATGCCTATATAATAATATATGCCCATATATATAATATATGAGCATCCATGGGTTTCTATATGTACAGAAATCTTAAGTCCACTCTCCCATGGATACCAATGTAAGACTGTATATAAAACCAGCAAACTCTCCATTTTTACTTGAGGTACATAGAGATGGATTCCCATCACTAACTCTAGAGACATTGATTCATGATTTTCTGCAGAGTAAAATCAGTCCTTTATGACCTCCAGGAAATCGGTGGATTCCAACAACCGTCGGGCCTGGGTTGGGCCCTGTTCACCACGTTCAGCTGCCCTGGCCTCATGCTATGTAATTCTGTCTCTCAGTCCCATATATGCTCTCCTTTCAGCATTCCTGTGTCTGTTGCACACCGGCCATGCTCTTCATGTGTTTCTTCATTCATGTAATGTGTGACATTCAGAGTGTCGCATGTTGTGCTAAATATTTTATGTGCATTAATTCTTTAAATGCCCACCCCATCCCTGTTAAATTGTCTAGACTTAACTGGGCTGTATCAGCACTTCTAGGACTGGGACCATATCCTCCAGGATCCCCTTCCTTTTTTAGGTATGGGTTAGAATGCGCTGATAAATGGAACGCTCACGGGATTTAGAAAGGAGAGAGAAAATGGATGCTTTGGCCTCCAAAGACAGGCAGACACAGATGCAGGGGTTCTCATCAAGCTCTTCAGGATCATATCACGGTCATGTGGCACTCCTTGGTTGGGGAATTCATGAACTGATCAAAAGTAAAGCCTCCACAGACAGTCCTTGGAGGGAAAGTAATGCACTCGGAGAGGCACAGAGGGCTCCGACCACGATGCCAAGCACCGTGCCAGCAGGCAGATGCGAAGGCAACAGATCCAAATGGACCAGAACCAGTCACTCTGACACTCTAGTGAGGACCCAAATAGTTCTTCGCGAGGCAACACCAGACAAGAAGGAAGACTTCTTAGGTTGGAAGAGGAGAAAGGAGGTGAGTAGAGGCCACAGAGGGAGGTCACAAGGGAGGTTCAAGTGTAGTGCTCTAAAGGAAACCTTTTTATAACCATTAAAAATGCTGCTCTCAGAGTGCCTTTGTACGTGGACTGTGAAAGGCAGTCTGCGGCCTGGTTGAGCGAGGCTTACTCCAGAGACCCAGTAGAATATTCTGCAAGGGATGGAACCGTGAGCCATGCTCCCAGATACCTAGGCTCCTGACACCAACTCCGTACTCCTGACTCCTCAACTTCATAATCCTGTGGCCATCAGTCATGTAGGGCCAGGCCCAGTGTTCTGGCTGGACCCCACCCCTACAGGTCACCTGGCTACAGCCAGGTTGTCCCCGCCTCACCGTTGACTGGCAATAGTCAGGTAACCCAGCCCACTATAAAAGGGACTTCCAGGCCCCTCCTAGCTCTCTTGCCCTTCCGGTCTCTTTTTCTCTTCCTCCCCCTCCCCCCCACTCTCCTTTCTTCTCTCCTCTTCGCACATGGTCATGGCCAGCTCTCACCCCTCTATCTCTTCTTTCTCTCTTTACTTCTCTCTTTTTCTTTTTCTACTTCTCTATAATAAAGCTTTGAAGCCATGGGCTGCCTCTTCTTACCAAAACCCGCCGTGTAGGAGCAATGGAACAGGCCTCAGCGTCTCCAGCCACGAGAGAAAGGACCAAGGACTCTTCTGCCCAGCCAGGCTTCCTCTACAGGTACACAGGACCCATGCCAGAAAGGCCCCACATTCTGGGCAAGGACCCCATCTCCCCTAGCTGGGCAGCCTCCCTCCATAGGTACACTGGAAACCCACCATCCCTACACAGGTATGGGGCCCCACCCACCCGCTTTCCCTACAGCTTGGGCCCGCTTGTTTTTCCTATATTTGTAGGCACCTCAAACTGGCTTACAGACTAGGATTGCTTATTTGTAAGCACTGCAGACTAAATTCAGGACCTCCTGCATAGTAGCAAGTACCACTAGCTAAACCACAGCCTCCAGAAAGCTCCTCTTGGCTCTCTATAGTTAAATACTGTTTTCTATGACAGGATATAACTGTTTTGAATATAAATAAAAGTGTGGCTACACAACAAACAGGAAAAAAATCTTCAAGCTCCAAAAAGATGGAATAAGCCCCAGAGTTCCATCTAGAACAGTCTATCACTATTGTTAAGTTATTAGACAGGTGATAAGCATTTTCCTTTTTACGACTCAATCTCTTCAGACCACAGCCTTCTGCAGAGACGGAGAAGTCATTCTAATGACCCTGAGAGATGAGCCAAATACTACTGTTGATGCAAACTCCTGAAATGCTGTTATTGTAAGTCCCCTGGGGAACCTCAGAAAGCCATAATCATTGTCCTAGTATCATTTTGCTGAATTGTCTACAAGCATTTTTACTTTCTGAATTGATCAGAAACTTAACTGCTGATAAATTTTTATTAATCTCAAAGAAGTGCATATGTCTCTGGATGGTCTTTCCCTCAGACTCTGCTCCTCACCTTGTCTCTGTATCTCCTTCTGTGGGTATCTTGTTCCCCCTTCTTTTTTCTCTTGTTCCCCCTTCTAAGAAGAACCAGAGACTGCCCCACCTAGGGATCCATCCCATATACAATTACAAAACCCAGACACTATTGTGGATGCCAACAAGTGCTTGCTGACAAGAACCTGATACAGTTGTCACCTGGGAGGCTCTATTACTGTATGACAAATATAGAGGGGGACACTCTCAGACAGCCATTGAACTGAGCACAGGGTCCCCAGTGAAAGAGCTAGAGAAAGGACCTAAAGAACTGAAGGGGTTTGCAGTGCCATAGGAGGAACAACAATATGAGCCACCCAGTACTCCCAGAGCTCCCAGGGACAAAAACATCTTCCAAAGAGTACACATGGAGAGACCCATGGCTCCAGCTGCATATGTAGCACAGGATAGCCTTGTTGGACATCAAAGGGAGGAGAGGCCCTTGGTCCTGGGAAGGCTCCATACAGCAGTGTAGGGGAATAACAGGATAGGGGAGTGGGAGTGAGTTGATTGGGGAACATGGGGAGGGGAGATGTGTTAGGGTATTTTCGGGAGAGGAACCAGGAAAGGGCACAACATTTGAAATGCAAATAAAGAATATATCTAATAAAAATTTTAAAAAAGGAAGTGCATATGGCATGCTTAGAAAAAGAAAAAACATCAAGTCTGAACACCTTTTAATGTGCATTGAACCGGTTAGCAATACAATCTTCGGAAAGCTGACCATTCCATCATACCACAACCGATAAAACTGAAAATGGCCACTTGAGATGCACTGGGCTTACGGCAGAGCAACTGGCTAATTCCTGCCTATGTAAGGTTGGTGAGAAGCAATAATAGAACTGGGGTTTTCACTACAAGCATATATTTTGGGGGAAATCACTGGTGAAAAATACCTCCAGTTTCTCTAATTACATTACAAAAATGTGCCAGGGCCACATCCCTTAAAATATGAAAGGATTTAGATAGGCCGGCTTGAATCATTTTTTGATGACAGTATCAACAAGATACTTTTGGGGACCCTTTTGAATTTGCCTTTTCAACCTGATACCCTTTGTATTTATTTCATAGTGATTTAACCCTTTGAACAACCGAAGTTTTAATTGGTCATAGTTAACTGTCATGTCACCCTAAACTCTGAAATCGCCCCTCAAAGCTGGAGGAAGGCCAGATAGGCCTACTATTTCATGAAACAGAGACCTCTTGGGAGCTCTTTAAAGATATAGTCTCTTTTAAAACTTGAATGAACCCTTAGAGTAAGGACCAGTGCTCGCCTCCCCACTGGAGAGATATGAAAGCATACTCTTTATGTAAGTAACTCGCTTACGGTTATCCATGCCACTTGGCAAAGCAAACATTTTCAGCAGTGTCTAAAGCCAAACTCCTCCTCCACTGTGAGCACCAGTGGATACCATGTCGAGAGCTATGACTTTTCCTCTCCTGTGACCACTCACTAAAGTTTTCACTTGTACAAGAGGTTATGGCCAACTACCCCCATCCAAATACTACTGTTCTCCTTAAAATGTCTAGTTATTTGAAGGTGAAAATCTTGTTGGACTGTCAGAGTCTTTTGTTTATCCATAAATATTTAGCAAGAAAAACTGAAAAAAAAGAAGAAATCATTTTCTTTGGACACCCTAAGAAGAGGTAGGGTCAGAAAAGAAGCAGAAACAGAGGCTCCAGAGTACAAATGCCCAGGCTCTCAGCCAACAGACCTTAGAAAGCTGACTTGACTTGTATGGATATACAAAAAGGTAATAAGTTAGCTCTTGCTGTTTATAGAATAATCTGATTCATTTTGTTAATTTTTATTATTACTGTGGTGTGTGTGTGTGTGTGTGTGTGTGTGTGTGTGTCCACCAGTGCGCTTATACCATAGCATGCACATAGAGATCAGACACAAGTTCTCTCCTTTCCACCACATGAGTGCCAGAGACCTAACTCAAGTCAACAAGTCTGACAAGTGCCTTTACCCATAATGCAATTGCCCTAGCCCCCAGCTTCTATTCTATATTGAGTCACTTATGTCCAAACAGAGAAGTGACATTCTCCATTGCAAAAGAGCAGTGCTGCTAAATTCTACTAGAAAACTCTGTATCCCAGTTCTTTGGGCTGAAGTTTCCTGGGAGATAATATCTTATGTTCTATAACTGAAACAGAAAGTGTACAACCTAGCTCCCCCTCTCTGTGTGGCTTCCGGGGCCTGCGTTAAATTTCATGAGGACAGCAAATGTATTATTCTATGAGGCTTGACTCAGGAAGAATATAAACTACCTCAAGGTGGAATACAAATATCATTTTCACTTTAAATCTGAGTAAATAGTCTTAAACAGTTTCTAAATCCTATTATATGTACAAACTTTGCAAGCAAAGGTTGAGCCGAGTCGGCGGAGGACTGTAAGTAAACACAGCCTTCTCCCATAAGTACACAGTATTGAATGGAGGAGGAAAGGCTTTCTGCTCTAGTTCCTCAATCCCGCAATCACAGATCTTTTAAAGGAAAGGAGAGTTCAGATGATAAACCTGGGTCTTCGGATAAGGAAATTCAGTATCTGAGTCTTGGCGAGCAACAGAGATAAACAGGGATTCCGTGGAGCCATGAACACCAGCCTCAACCCGAGCACACCAACCGGCCCACTGTGCTATTCCCAGGCCCCCATTCAAGTTCCGGGTTTCTTCAGGGTCAAACAGTGGGAGCTCCAAGATCTGAGTCCTTTTTTTTTTCCTGCAGAGCACCTGAATTCAGATAACCACTTATATCACTCCACCCTTTCAATGCTCCTGTAAAACCTTGACTAATCGGCAGTGATCTTTCAAGGGAGGCAGTGGGGTAATAGGAAAGGGAGAATTAAGAGTCTGATTCCTTTGGTCTGGTTTCATCTGTCTATAAAATGGGACATGATACCGCATTGTTTTAAGGACTGGAAATGACCAGTCTTGGCACAGTGCCTGGTATG
Organism: Apodemus agrarius; assembly: GCA_964023405.1. Taxonomy (NCBI): domain Eukaryota; kingdom Metazoa; phylum Chordata; class Mammalia; order Rodentia; family Muridae; genus Apodemus; species Apodemus agrarius. Next base: position 61,064,289 of record OZ030019.1, on the reverse strand, counting down.
CGGCTGAGCTGGGTAAGTGGTAGTTATAAACATTATAGCCCCCTCTATAAGCAAACAATACGTGCAAGCCTTTCCCTTAAAACAGCGGCCTGCTGACAATTCCAGACACTTAGCTTCTTCAGCTCCCGCCAGCACTAAGGCATCCATGAGAATGCTTTGGTGTTGGCGTGCCTGGGTCATAATGTGAAGCCTCACTCTTTTTAACTTAAAACTGACCTCATGCAAATTAATGTCCCGTAACTGTGTATACCCTGCACAGAAACTGCTATAGTGTTTTAGCCTGAAGCATCCCTCCTCCCCACAGACCCTGTTTGGAATGCTCCGTGACCAGTCCGGGCATGACTTTGAAGACTATGAAGCCTTTGGTCTGTCTGGCCAACAGACGTAGTTGGGTTGGGGAAGGAGTTTAAATGTTCTAACTTCCCTGGATCCAGTAGAGATCTGTCTGCTTTCTAGTCTGAGACCATGCAGACACTTAGGCCTTCCGCTGCTGTCACCATGGATACAGCCACGCCAGAATCATGAGTTCCCTTCCAACATGACTGCAAGTTTCTCTAAAACCACGAGTCAAACAACTCTTTACTCCCAAAAGGGATGAGCCGGACACCTAAAACATAAATATTCCATAAGCCTAGGCCCCCGGATGCAGTCAGCACAACAAACCGTTTACTTTGAAATAAAAGTTTCTGGTTTTCTATAGACCTCACCTAGAGGGCCGCGTGGTAGGGCAGATTCTGAGGGAGATGACACAAAAGCATCAGGAGTGTTTCTGAGAAGGGGCGGGCGACAGGTTTTAGGACAGCATGAGTCAGTACTGACCCTAATGCATCAAGAACCTATCCAACAGCTCATAGATTTTTAGGTGCCCAGAAAATTCACAACTCTGCTATAGTTTCAGGAGAGATTATGCTTCTAGGCCACGATGATTGGTAAATTTGATAAAATGCATGGAAAAACCAATGAAGGAATGTGTTTAATCTGCTTCTTTCCCCAGCTCCTGCTTCTAAGGGACCTGCTTTGGTAGTTCATATCTATTGGGTCTTGCATGTAATGATTTGAACCAGATAAGCATTCCAAAAAGAAAATGCAGTAGAGAACCCCAAAACAAGAGTTTGTCATTCCTCTGGGGCCACTGATGGAAGCCGGGTATTCTAGTGGCCCTGCCACTCTGGAGTAGAGACTGTGAACTTCCCCATAGTGTCAAGGAAGTTCAGTAAATGCTGATAACCAAACTGGTCGCAGTATCCACACCTGTCTTAATTCAAAGCAAATTTTCACTATGTCTGGAATGTCTCACACTGTAAAGGCATTCAACAAGGAATTAATGACAGTCACCATAATAATTCAATGAGAAATGTTAAATCCTTGTGAATAGGGGGCTGGACTATTTTAATCTTAACCAAATAACCCCAAATCTGTTATTATTTTTCCAGAAAATTGTGACGAGTGAGCTTGCTTACATTACTCTGGTACCTGTTGACCTCCATGGCGTGTCTGACGTCTGGTGGTTCCTTCATGTGGGCGTAGTTGGAGCAGCCTTTCTCGGCCTCGTGCTTCTGCTTGTAGGCAACCTTTAAATGCACACAGGGATGAGAGCCACTTAGAGCTGTGTTCACTCTCTGCTTTAAATTCCTCTGTTTTTCTGGCTGACAGTTGAATTTGCCTGCGAGTCTATAACAAGATAACACCCATAACACCCCCTGCTCGGTGCTGCAGTGTAGATTCACAACTCCAAACTTGCAGTTTATCTCTTGCAGAAAAAAAAAAGCCCTCATACAAAAGATTAAAAATTTCAGTTTTATTCATCTGTCTTCAATCTTGGCTGCCGTTTGGGGAAAGCTCAGCAACTGAGAGCTTGCGGGCTTACAAATAAGGTTTAAATTTTAACGGTGCAACTGACCAAGTGAAGAGGAATTAAAAATGTGTCAAAGTGAATTACTTACTTTTAAAGATATATTTTAATTGTTTTTAACTATGTGTACATCTGTGATCTGTGCAATGCAAAGGCCTCAGGAGGCCAGAGGCACTGGATACTCATGGAGCTGGAGTTCCAGGTAGTTGTGGGCGTTGGGACAAGAACTCTAGTCCTCTGACAAATCCATATGCACTCTTACCCTCTGAGCCATTTCTCCCATGCCGTGAATTATCTACTTTATAAATGAAAGGCTCTGATTTCACACAGGATTGACTGGTATGATATGGTAGATGATTTATCTTCATTAAATTTCCCAATTAGGAAGAATATTCAACATACAGCCACAGTTCTCAGCTAGGTGGAGCCTAGTCCTCCAGTAGGGATGACGTCACCCCAGTACTGTCCATTGCCACCATTCTCAACTTGCTCTGTGTGGGCTGGAGAGGGGATGTGATAAAGATGCCCCAGGGTATGACACAGGCAAACCTGACGATAATCCTGGGAATAAAGAAGGCCACACAGGAAGTCTTCCCTTGCTCTCAGCCGCTACGGCCATCTTTGTTATTTCCTTCACTAGTTATTTCCTTCATTTTTTTGTAAAACCACCTATTGTCTCTCTTCTCACACTGAAATATACAACTGTTCATCTCCCAAATTAAATCCCACAGTAGCATCTGGAAAAAAAAAATCAGCATCCATGACTACCTGACCAACAAATTAACAAATGAATACATGAACATAGGAGTGAATGGGATAGTAATAACAGGAAGAACGAAAAGCAAAAGCAATCTGAAAATTTGCTAAGAGTAGAATTATGACAAGCATGTTAGTTGAACTTAGTTAACTGCTTGATATGAGGAAATAAAAGCCAATAAAAATAAATACTAGGACGGTACTCAGCAAGAAGAAAACAGAGTCTACTTTGAGTGAAAAGAATATAGTTAAACTTAAGGAAGAGTTTGTCACCAGTATGAGCTCCTTGGAAGCTATTCTGATATCTTACGCATCTTTTAATATCCTGTGCTTATCAGAGTAAATAACACAGAGTAGCAGTGTAATAAACTTTTAGTAAATGAATGAATAAATAAGTTTATTCAGCATTCTCACAAAGCTACATTCCTCACAGGAGTTTGTAAACAGAACTGGTTACCCACTTAACTTTGTTAATACAGCAGTCACCAGGATTAAAGTGGTCGGGCTATTCTTTATAAACAGCCATCGGCTCTTACTGTTTTAATATGCTATCTAGTATAGCTCTTGCTATTTCAGTGTCCTCTCTGGCTCTGCATTTAAGTTTTCTTGAACACTTCTCCTACCAAAAGAGCATTCAACCTGGGATACTGTGTGCCCTAAACATCATAGGCTCTATTAAAAGTCCCTCCTTTCATCAAACCCTCAACTTGTGTCTCCAGAGATGTATGTTGTAGATTCAGGGAGAGACACTATCAGACAATACAGAGACAGGCTTCACTGGTGTTGAACTTCCACATTGTCCACGTGGACCAAAGAGCTGAACTTCTGCACTTTCCAAGCTGTTCCCATGATGCGATTGCCAACTGACCCATCTCTTCCCTAAGGTAAGAGATGGGTCATTTCGTACAATGATCTGACTTCATTTCATGAGGATTTGATAATTAAATCCCAGTTAGAATCTTCTGAGTGCCAGATGATAGTAACATATCTCTACGTGTCAATCCCCTTTTGCCAGCGGTATGGGAATTTCTTATAATTGACATATTCAAGTCTGATTTAGTCCTCTATCTGGTCAGGTTCCTGGATCCAGTCCTGTATATCTGGTTGATTATCAAGAATCCAAGACCACAGTTCATATATTCCAGGTATAATCATCTTGCTGTGATGTGTCCCTCAGTTACTCCAAAAAGATACGTAATTATGATGAACATCTTTACCTGTTCAGCAATTGCTTAAGCAAGAAACCTCCACGCAGGTTGAGGGTGCGTTATCACAGCTACTTACATTTTATATTATGCCTCTGAGGAAATGGAGAGTGTAATGAATAGCCAAGTCTATAAAACCATGAAAACTTTTATGAGATCTGTTCTTTCCTCTCAAATGAAAAGAGCCAGCATGTGTCTATCTCTTCTTTTGATGAATGCTTGCTATATTTTGCATTTTAGCCTGAATTCCACATTCGTGACTTCATCAACATAACTAACACAGCCAATCATTTTGTGAGTTATCATAAAAATAGTGACTCATCCAGAAACAATTTGAAAAAGCACTCTTTCTTAAAGAGGATGCATAATTTGCTACTTTCAGCTTCGAAATAGTCATTTCATTTATAGCTGCTACTAAGCACTGCTTTAAAAACTGAGCTTGCATCAAGTTGGGAGCAGCTGAACTTTAATTCATCATAGCAATTTTCTTCCTTTAAATAGCTAGTGGAAATGATGTTGCGCTTATAAGTTTTCTGATAAATTTAATTTTTTAAGGATTTGTCATTTTGTAATGTTTCCCTAACTTCAAACTATTTTCCTCACACTTAGAGAACATTCAGAACAGCATGGAACTGCACAGCCAACTCAGAGGGTACTGTCAATGGTTTCAGACATTATATATAAATGTGTTTGTAGGGGGAAGATTTTTACATTTGTCTTTTTGTAGATTTTGTTTTGAGTCGGGGTTCTGTGTAACTGAGACTGACCTAGAACTTACTATGTTGCTAAGATGATCTTGAACTTACTATATTGCTAAAAATGATCTTGAACTTTGATCCTCCTATTTTTCTGCCAACTGCTGAGGATTACAGACAAATGACTGGTTTCACTTCCAGTAGATGTTTGCAACACACACACACACACACACACACACACACACACCAGACATCTATGAACTCTTGTTACCAGTGATACAAACACAGAGCGTACGTCTGCTCAGTTCCAGGGACAACTACCTGAATCATGTCTGTGCTGCAGAAGCATTCATCCCTGGCCTGGAAAGAGCCATGCAGGCAGGAATCCCATAGACTTAAGGCACACTCCACCCCATTCTTGGGTTTATTTAGGGTCTTTATTTTTGTACAACCCATACATTGGTCTCCCACAATGATTAGGACTCCCTTTTGCTCATTTCTTCCTATGTATCACATTCTAGAAGAAAGTATGAACCTAGTTTAATTTCCCTTTCAAGCTAGTTACCAGGTGGAAATAGTTACTTTAGTGATTCTGAGTTACAAACATGCACAAGAGCTATCAACATGGAAACTCAGTTTGACTTAAAGTGTGAGCCAACATATAAGACATTCTGAATGTGCTCCTTCTTTCAAATTCCTTATAGTAGATTCCAAACTAGAATATGCTGCTGCTTTTGTATAAGACTAGGCAGTTTGGTTTATTCGTAGTACAGATAACAAAATGACAAACTTTGGGTTAAACATTCAAGAGTGTATGCAACTTGATTCAGAGAAGTCAATTGAAGGATTAGGTGAAAGTGTACTATAAAAGTAACCATGGAGACACTTGCTATTCGAGTCTGAGGGCATCACAACACTGACCCTACACACCCATAGTTAAAATTTAATTATTACGCAAGACATTCCCAGGCAATAATATGTCTTTCTTCCCTTTTACTTCCAGGAAAATTCAGAGTCTCTATCTTAATAGCAATAATAGTAACAGCTGCATACAAATCTAAAGAGACATGATTACAGTTGTGTCAGGTTTTGAAATGGACACATGAAAAATCAAAAATTCTCTCTTAGAGCAAGTTGGAAGTTAATCACAGGAGATGTGTTCATAACTTGTAGCGCATACAGGTTCACCTATGGTGTCTATCATAGGAGAACATGGTAATGATGTATGTGGTAACTTATTCTAACAAAAACATGGTCAACTCTAAAACTCTTATCCTTAAAAAAAATTTTAAAACTCAAGTATCCTGTCTTAGTTTTGAGTTTCTAACACTGCTATAAAACACCATGATCGGAGAAACTTCAGAAGGAAAAGGTTGGTCTGGCTTATACTTCTACAGTGCTGTTTATTACTGAAGGAACTCAGGATGGGAACTCAGCCAGGGCAAGATCATGGAGGATGATGCAGAGGTCACTGAGGGGGATGCTGCTTACTGGATTGCTTGCCAAAAGCTTGCTCAGCCTGCTTTCTCATGGAAGCCAGGTTCACTAGCCTAGGGATGGCCCTACCCACAAAGAGCTGAGCCTTCTTCCATCAATCACTAATTAAGAAAATGCCAGATGGTCTTGCTTACAGCCCTCATCGTATGGAAGGCATTCCTCAACTGAGATTTCTTCCTCTCAAATAACTTTAGCTTGCGTGTTGACATAAAACTATCCAGCACAAATCCCAAACTATCACCTCACCAAGCGCTACCCTGAGAATGCATTCTCTTTCTTTCTTGCATAATTGTTACTTGTCTCACACCAAACGTTGTGCTGTAATTAAGTGCTTTGTTAAGTAGCCCGTATCATCAACACGTAGCTAAGTGACCAGATGTTGGCAGGGCGACTGAAAGACATACTCATCACAGCGAGCCATGCAGAAGCTCGCTATCATATGGTTTTAGACTCATCTTGCACGGTTGAGATAGATTCACTGCCAAGCTGAGGACACATTGGATTTACAATATTAAATTTACAATAATGAATTACTACTTAAAGATGTTCTAAGAATGGTTCTATGATTAGTATTTTTCCAGAATTATCCATTTGGGAATTATTTGAAATGCAAGACAGCCTCTACTTAAAAAAAAAAAAAAAAACTAAAGAAGAAAGTTAAATTTATTGAAACAAGGAATATAGCACATGGCTCTGTCATGCCAGCACCCGAGAGGCTGAAGTGGGAAGACGGTGAGTTAAAGTTCTGTTTGAGTATATAGTGAGTGTGAAGCTGGCCTGGGCTACATTTGAGGCTATCTCAAAACAAAGCTTTACAATATCTTTTAAAATAGGAATAAATTTGATTAATAAGAAAGCAAGTAGTAGAAATGGCCGGAGAGAAGAAAGGCAGCTCGTGTTGAGGACTCGGACTTTGGAGGTAGATTATCTAGCTGTGTCTGTGTTCTGGATCCTTTTTTGCCTGGATTTGTAACCTTGAAAAAAACTACTTACTCTCTCTATGCTTGTTTCTACAACCCTACAATGGGAATAAGTGGTGGAGCTGCTGAGCTGATCAAATATACAGAAGTGAGAAGCACACAGTCCAGCCCCTGACCCAGCAAGCCCATGTTATAGCAGACCCACACTGCACATGGAGAACATAAACCATGGAGAAGGAAACTTCTTAGAAAGGAAAGCCATATATCACTATGGAGTGCTCCAAGTACAGAGCTGGGAATGAGTTAGATGAGGCTCTTCCGTGAAGTTTAGAGAGCCAAATAACAGAAAATAGAGTACAGAACCGTGGCATCAGCCCACCAGCAGGAGCAGCAAGACGGTCGCCACAGTCGCCGTAACCATCAGATTGTGATATAAAGAAAACAATGAGGCAGAGAGCATCAAAATATTCTAGTTGGAAATTCTGTAGCTAGAACTTCAGGAGATCGAGGACATTCAGAATGCCTTACCTGTCAATCTTCTTTAAGGGAAAAAAAAGTCATGCCCCTGCATTCTTGTTTTCATGATGATAGTGCTTCAGTTTTTCTTCAACTTAGAATCTCTGAAATAACTCCTTTCACCTGCTAGAGTCCCTGAATAGTGGCTGTAGATTGCCTAATGGCAAACACATGCCACAGGACAGGACACTCCTAACATGATGGTCCAGCAGAGGAAGCATGGACCTGGGCATTTTTTCCCAAGTCAACCTGTCACCTGTTTTCCTGACTTTGTAAATTCTACTGAAATGTTCTTGGCTTTGGGGTCATATATTGAATCAGAGACTCATTTCACAGTCGCTATCAAAAGTTCATCTATGAGAATGTCTGGATGATATTGGAATCGGGTTTTTAAAGAGCATTGAATGGAGCATGGAGAAACAGACAGGTGACTGAAGGCTGCTTTCAATTTCCAACAGTTCACATTTGATAATTGGTAATATAGACCAGTTGCTTCCAACTTCTGTTTAGGATATGAGGGCCAAGACAAACAATGCTCATAAAATGGCAAATGCCTTCCATAAGGTTACAAATTTGAATCATACCTCACTCTGAAGCTGGGATACTTCTCTTGCAAAGACACTGTCAATGGTGGCGGGCATGTCCTTATACAGACAATTAGAAAGATCGGCTTTAATGGTACCTTTGTATTTTGCCTAAGAGAGGAAAAAAAAAGAAAAATGAGCAATTTTTTTTTGCTATCATGAATATAAAAGAAAGCTTGCTTTAGAAACATGATTGGTTTCAAACACCTGCAGGCTATTTAAATTTACATCAATAAATCTGATGGACATACGCTGAAAGATAGAAATACCTCCGGTGCATTGTGGGAAGAGCTTTACACACAATATGAAAGGACAGAGGACAGTCCCTGTGTCAATCTGTGCATTTCTGAAGTCTGTGTATTGAGGGTTTCACGTATTTGGCCAGTGAACAAATGGTCTGAGAGCAATGAGATCTTCTGAGCCACAAAATGCAAGTCATTAGAATTTACCGCCTAGACCCTAAAGGCAGACAATAGTGATACCGCCTAGACCCTAAAGGCAGACAATGGTGATGACCAGACACCAGGAGCGCTGTGATGTGCGATAACAGGAACCCAGACAATGGAGTACAATAAATATGTTCCAGGGTTCTCTACAGAACTGTGGGGTGACCGTAGTGCACAACAGTTTACTGTTCCTTTTATGAAAACCTGAAGAGGGGGGGCCAAAGGCTACAGACATGAACAAGGACAAGGAGAAGGCATTAGCTTCCTGCATTTCCTCAGGACCCATCATGTGTGAGCTGAAACAGCACGCTCAGCACGGACCTATGCACAACTTACATGTCTCTGAGGGAAAGTCGGTTTTAGAAGATAAAAAAAAAAAATTCTGACTACCTGTTCTCATCAGAACATACTGTATAAGTGTTTGTCAGATTTGATCCTCTAAACTTGTATATTTAAATAAATACATACATAAATACGCAAATACATAAATAAATAAGAGGAGGAAGAAGAGGATTGTTTATTGAAGACGTCTTGGCTTTCTTTGGGCACAGTGGAAGGTGGAGGCTCATTTACTCTCTCTCTCTCTCTCTCTCTCTCTCTCTCTCTCTCTCTCTGTGTGTGTGTGTGTGTGTGTGTGTGTGTGTGTGTGTGCGCGTGTGTATGTGTCCTCAGCCAGCACTAACTATGAACAAGCTCTGGTGTTACTTGAACAGACAAACACTCAGTCACCATTTCCTCTTGGGAAAATTAGGTCCGTGGGAACACGACAGGAAACCACTTGTAATTTTTCCTCTGCAGTTAACTCCTTCAGGAACATTAATTGGACACAAATTGAGAACACTAAGAATTTCTCTACATAGGATAAATGATGTAGCTAATACAAGAAAAAAAAAGGAATCACTATCCTTTATGTGATAGGGCCTCGGGTATCCTCACACATCCCCTCCCCGAGAGCTGATTTGGGTATTGACTGATACAGCATATCTTTCACAGACCTTTGTCCCTATAGCCAAAGATTCTGGTATTCACAGAAAATGGACTGATTTTTCTCAAAATTGTACCACATTACTATATAATCCTGAGTGTATCATATTTATCTCTTTCCAACACTACTTACAAAACACTAGAGGTCAGTCATTTACAATGCTGCTTTATTCATTCTCTTTTTCACGTTCATTCTCAGACTAATGCAAGTCCTCAACATAGAGATCATGACCCGGCGCATCAGGATCCAGTGTAGACTTTGGCACTGACTGCTTGCAGAGAAGCTGTGTATGTGGCTTCCCAGCTGGACAGAGTGATTCCTTCCCTCTGCCTTCCTAATCAGTGCCTCTCTCCAGCTAAGTCTCATCCCACTCCAGAAGAGCTAACTTAAAAATATTTCTCGAAGATGGCATGCTTGAAGGACTTTGCTGACAAAATTTACTTATTTCCAATAGGATATTAGTTATCTACCTCTAAAATTAGTCCATTAGAAAATGAGTAACTTGAAACTTCTAAATTAACTAAGCTACGAGAACATTCACTTACATGAGCAAAAATACTTATTTTTTAAGAGTAATTCTACATAAAGAAAGGATAACTACAGTCAAAATATGCACATTCAATATAATAACAATATAGGCCAATGAAATACAGTAAACTGAGTTTATATATATATATATTAACTTAGTTTGTAGTTGGATAATATAGATATGACCAGTATTTAGTGTTACTTTTAAAACTATTCTCTAATTTTAATGTACATTTTTATCTATATAAACACAAGAAAGAAAGCCACATTCCATTTGGAGCTTCCTAGACCTTACCTCAGAAATAAAAGCACCAATATTTTTTACATGGTTTAGCATAGGGGTATCAGTCACGGACGTACACTTGTCCTTAGACTTTTTATAGTCTTCTTTATAATGGATCTGAAACAGAAAATAATTGACGTAAGGAAAGAGAACCGACTCTGGAGGACTTTTTCTCAACAGCCACTTAAGCGGCTCCGGCCCAGTTGAAGTGAAGACGGACAAGTTGCCACTCCAAACAGCCGTTTCCGAGGTCCAGTCGCAGGCTGCACAAGCAATGCCACACTATGAGGGAGAACATGACCGACACTCAAGCATCCGTCACTCTTAGGCCTCGATGCCGAGGGCCCAGGGAAGCAGCTTGGTAGGTGAAAGTCCTTGCTCTACCAGCATGGGAACCAGAACTCAAATCTCCTGAACCTCCGTAAAAGCCAGAGTAGTTCCAGCAGGCCTACAGGGAGACGGAAGGTGAGGGGCGAATCCTCAGGGCTGGGTTGGGAGACCCTGTCTAAAAACAAGGTGCAATGACCTACAATCAAGGTCGTCCTCCAACTTCCACACATGAGCAGTGTCGCACACCTGTCCACACTCGTGCACAAACACACATGCACACACACATATCTTTCATATATTCTCTCTCTCTCTCTCTCACACACACACACACATAAACATGCACACACACACTTATCATTCACATATTCTCTTTCTCACATACACATACAAACATGCACACACACATGTACACATATACACTTGCACACATGCCTATCATTCATATATTCTCTCATACATATCTGTCATATATTCTCTCTCACACACATACATACATGCATATGTACACGTATATACATATCATTCACATATTGTCTCACTAACACACGAATGCATATACAAACATGCACACATATAACATTCACATATTCTCTCTCACACACACACATATATGCACACACATACACACACACACACACACACACACACACACACACACATTCATGCACACACAGGTCAAACCTGGGCCTATTAGTCACACAGTCTGTGGCTTAAGACAGCTGTATATCTTGAGGTAGGAAACAAGATGTCCTCAGGAAAAAATGCAAAAATTGTGATGTAGAGGAAAAGATGAGTGTATTACTTTTAATAGTGTTGCATTACAGACTGGATCAAGGAAGGGGGCTTAACCTGTGGCCAGAACAGGCCTATTACCAATTGATTCCCTCAAATCCAACTTCCCTAATTTATCAGTATCCAGTGTCTCCCTCCCACCCACCTCCCTCTGCCCAGAATCTTCCCAGAATGCTTTCCAGGTGGTACAGATCATTCCAGAACACCACTGTGCTGCGAGTGGGCAGATCCACCAGAAAACCTTCTGGGGGCTTTACTGAACATGCTCAGTGCTTTCAAAATCACTGGCAGAATGAATCACTAGCAAGCACTACTTGGAGAGAAGCCAGAATTATGCTCCTGTTGGGGGCAGATTCCACACGATACATGAGCTCCAAAAGTATCAGGAAATATGGAGAAATGCCAACAGTGTCTTGCTGTCATGTTAACTGCTGGACAATTTGAAAATTGGGTAGGGCAGACTTGAGAGAGGCTAAGAGCCCGGCAGTGATTTACCGAAATTTCTATCATTCTGTAATAAAGTCATGTTTATCTACACAAGACTATAAATACTTAAGCTGGAAAAATGTCCCAATTCACATGATAAATTATATGGTTTTCCTAATTATAATTTAAACCGTGATGTTTACTTGCACCTACTGCCCAGCTTTTAAGAGGGCAGGATGAGTATTGACGTAATGGACTAGCATTCCATAGAGATTCCCCCATATGCAAATCTGATCTGAGGGGCCAAATCTGACCTAACATGTAAACAGACACAAATATGGTAAGTAATTTCAAAATTCTATAGTCCACTGCTGTGCCTCATAGATATTAATGCCTAAAATTGCTTTATTCATGCAATCAACAGGAGAACATATTTATCTTATCTGAACACTAAATTACATTTTTTTTCCTCTCAAAGATTAGCCATAATTTAAGGTTCCTGCAAATCTCTCTCCTCAGTCACTAGTAATTAAATCGTTAATGGCAGGATGATAAATACCAGGCTATTTTGATCATAGGGGGAAAAGTATCCTGGTTATATAATTAAGTGTGAGAAAAAATAGCCTATCATTAGGCTTAAGTTTGGCTCATTATTTTTATCTTCTGCCACCATCTTTCCCATCAGGACCACATTCTTCAGTACAGTGGTATGTGCTTATGGCTAGAGGCCTCTGATAACGCCTGCTGGGGGTTAAACACCAAGGACAGGAGCTGGGGATAAGGGTGAAATATTTACTCCCTTTGTTCTGCAAGCAAATAGTTTAGCCTTGATTGCCAGGCTCAATGACCTTCTTTGATCTTTATTAAAAAGTGGCTGCATTTGCATCTTTAAATTTAAGATGAATTTTAAAATGTAAGGTTATTTTTCTACTGGTGTTCAACACAAAATTTAAAATTACACACACACACACACACACACACACACACACACACCAGGATAGGTGCTAGGTTTCTAATGAATGTGTAGGTGTGGTTTCCAGTGAAGAGTTCGTATGCAATCCCTAATAAATTTCACAATATGCATAACGATAAGTAAATGTTAGTAAGCTTTTACATAATTAGCTCTATTACACAGCTGCAGGATTCCTATGCCAGTGTGACAGGAAATGATAGAGGAATGAAAACAACATCAGTCACCCATGCAAAGTTTCATTCAAATACAAGTCACCCAATAGATGGCTTTTTATGACCTTGTCTACATGTTCCAGTCTAAGACCGGCTCCATCTATTGGTGAGATTTCCCCAACCACACCCCTTCATTCCTAACATGCAGACCTGAATGGAACTCAACCTCAGCTCCTATAAAGCAGGCACAGCCACACCACTTTCTTTGGCCGCTGATTAGCCTGGGAGGGCAAAGGGACAGCCAAAAGGTCCACTACAAGCTACTTACTGCAACGTTACCAACAGAGCTTCTACATTTCTAGGCTAGCAGGAGAAGCTTTGCACAACCATGCTTCTACCCACCCCTCTCCCCAGCCCCGGCCTATCAGAGGGAGTGGCAGTAGTGATGTCATGAGGAAACAACTCAGGATGTTGATGAAGCTCAGGAGGGAAGAAGAGGAATGAGGCTAGATGAAAACAGCTACCGTGTGGAGATGGGAACACCTACCTCCGGCCTTCACATGTGGAGAGAAACTAATCCCCACCACATTAAGTAAGCTCTTGCCCGTACTTGCAACCATCTGTCTCACAGGAAACACACAACCCAACATATTTTTTAAATTAAAGGCAACACCAAGGCAATGTCGCTGGTGTTGTGGTCAATGAGATGCCCCAAACATTTACTTTATCCTTTGGCTTGTCCCACTAATCCCACCATGTCGACGCTAAAATTAGAGGGAAATTAGCTCACAGTTGCTTCCTGTCCTCCCCTCCCCCCACGGCTCTTTCGGTGAGGACAAGATTAGCTAATGGGTCAAAGTAGATGACAGATGTGAAAATGTCTGTGACGGTCTCTTCACACACGCACACGTATCTAGGAAGTCTTTGCACAAAGGAAATCACACCCGTCACACTCAGGTACCCTTGAGAGAAAGAACTGCAGTTAGATCCCAGCTTAGGAACCAGCTGCTCATGTCCAAGGTCACTCTCCCAGATCTTCTAACACAGTCTGGGCTTTTTCTGGAGGAGTAGCCACAGAATGTAATGTTTTCATCATTGGAAGGATCTGTCCACAGCAAACAATTTCATTTATCTGAAAGAACTGTCCCCACTCCTATGCAGGCAAATGCCCTGCAAGGTTTGAAATAAAATATCAAATCCAGGATGTTCTTCAGGGCAGGGATGTGAGTTATACAGAGGAGTCTCCATGGTGTAGACAGCTCAGACACAAAGCAGAAACTAGACAGGCAAGACGTGGGAAAGGGAAGGGAAAAACAATGTGGGGGGGGGGGAGGAGACAAGGGGCAAGAAAGAAAATGCTTTATACTGATTCCCAACTCGACCTAATGAATGGCATTCTCTCTGTAGAGAGTGCCACGCAGGGAAATCCCCCAGGACTGCCACCAAGCCAGTCTTAACATTTCTACATACCGTCTGGGAGGGGCCTGGACACAGCAGGGTCTCCAGGGCTTCCCAGGCTTCTGATGACCCTGACTCTCTGAGTTAAATGGCAGGTTCAAAAAGATAAGCCTTGGATACTCTCAAGGGATGAGAGAAGGAGGCAGGGAAGTGGTTATTCCATCCATCCCTCACCAGCTCACAATCATTCAAGCCGCTCTAAAGGACAGCAGGCCCAAGCTATCAGCAACAGGTCAGAAATTAGGAGTGAAAAAGACGCTGTTGCCCTTATGTCTGGGACACTGAAAACAGCATTATAAGGCGCACTGGCAAAGAAACTAAGTATCATCTCACGCAGAGTTCTAAGCCACCCACAGCTGCACTGCTGGGCGCAGTTCTGATTATGATACTGCTATAGAAACAGACGAGGCTAGGAGAGATCCGAAGAAGAGCAATTGAACTGGTGGAGGGCATATAAGGTATCTGGTGCAAAGGAATCCTTAAGCCCCAATGCCAGGGTTAGAAATGGAGTTCAAGATGACTGCACTTAGAGCCAGGCTCTGGCTTTAGCTAGCACGCCCCTTGAACCCTGTTCCCATCCAACGCTCCGCAGGTGGTCTGGGACAGTCACTCAACTTCCAGGTTGCACCTGTGAGTTAGGACACAGGGCTCCTATACAGAGGCTTGCTGGAGTATACAATACAACAGCTTGTGTGTGGTGCCTGGCGTGCATGCAGCAAGGAGGATGGCCAAGGCTTGAGGGTCATGCTGAGGTCACACTGACCTCGTCTCGATCCCTGGAACGAGCACATGAGGGTTTCCACAAGCTTTAGGGTGCAGGGCTCTGCTAAGTCAGCAACCCTCACACCTGCCCACCCCCCATCTCTCTCAGTAACAACTCTAAACTCTAATTGAAACAAAATTACCCTAAAAAAAAGCAAACTAAACAAAAACTAACTAACTAACTAACTAACTAACTAACAGAAGGTAGCTAGGAAACAGATGGCTCACCAGGACAGGATAAATGATAAAATGCTACCAAAGCATTCGCAGGTTCCCTTTTGATTTTGGAGTGATGGCCGACGAAGACTGGTGTCCTAGGTTAAACGTAGGGTCCCAGTCTAGTCCTTCCCCATAAGAAACACCATAGAATACAGGCTCAGCTGGAATTCAGGTCTATTTAACCTGATGAAGCATCAATTGTATACCTAATTTTAACTCTGTGACTGATGTCTTTTAGACAACCGGCTGGCTGTGCTACTGTACCACAGAGATGAAAAATTTCAAATGTAGACATTTTGATGATTTGAAGAAAAAAAAAGTTTCAAATAAAAGGCCGTTTACTCCTCATAAAAGTACTGATGTCAATGAAAGAAACAATCAACTTTCAGTTACAGTTAACTGAAGCTCTTAGGAACATAAACATTTAATTTATTCAGTATTCGTTTGTTTACTTATTTGTTTTGCAATCGAGAGCCTAGCACATGCTAGACACACATTCTGGTACTTGACTGTAAGCTCAGCCCTAACATTTGGTATTAAAACGATGGTGTAAACCCTTCCTTTAATTTTTATTTTAGAAATTAGTATATTTTTCAGAATCTTTATTGACCCATGTAAAAATTCTGGCAGCTAAATGAGTATCTTCGCAGCACAGAACTCTACAGTGAAGTGAAATGTGAGCACATATCCAGCCGTGAATTAAGGGACAATAATCGTGTTCTAAATATTTAAGTAGTACAGACATTCCACCATGAAACATCAATCGACAATAAACAGAAATTTCTCCCATGTGCTTGATTTCACCTAAAGAGGAGAGAAAGGCACGGTGCTGGCAGTCACCAAGTGATTAAAAAAAAAAAAAAAAGCCGTTGTGCCTCCCTACAGGAAGGTTCCTAAGTCACCAATACGTAATCCTCTGCAAAACACTCCAATAAATCACCTGCCTAATTAGAGTTGCAGCCCAGCAATAATTACACTTCCGTAAAAACATATCAAAGCGGGAAGAGGCACCGTCTCCAGAGCTGGCTTTAAACGGTGACATCTTTGTTTGTAATGTTAGCGTGTAAAAAGAGCACGGATACCCATGCTGAGAAACAACCATGGAGTAGAGTGAAGGGGCTAGCCTCCATCCCTTTGCTTCTAAAATGGGGAGGACAGAGGATAGGAGACCCACCCTGACAATCGACAACACCTGGCACATGGTGTTCGAAACATTAAATGACACTGGTGTCAAAGTCATTATTGTCACTGAAAATGTCTTACTATCACAGTCTATACAAATATTTCATATGTTAAGTAACTTATGGTCATAGCTAAGCAGCAACACAAATAAATGTTAATTTAAAATTGAATTATGCCACATATTATGCCAAGAATTTGGGAAGACTATGCCCATTTCCATTTACCACAAAGATGATAAAAAAAAAAAAGATAAAATGTTGCAGATAGAGTGGCTTAGGATAGCTAGCATTTATCAGTCACCACAGTGCTTTGAAGACTAACTGCAGCCTTTTTAATGTACGTTTCATCTTAGAATTATAAACATTATACTTGAAGAGCTAAACCCTCCAGCATCAATAACATTTCCAAGGTTGTAGTTGAGTTGACTTTAGCAAGCTGACCTTGGAGAACTGACCAAAGAACTACCCTGCAGCCTAGGAAAGAAACTTGCAAATTACAAACAACTGCTGCAGTGGGTTTGGTGCTCAGTTCCCTGAATTCAGGCACAAGCACACTTCATTTCATAGAACTCTGTGTTCTTTAAGCCAGTAGTTCTCTTACGTTGTCTATGAGGGTCCGGCGAGTTCTCATCCCAAGTAAGAAATGCTCTTCCTTATGCATCTAGAATTCTAGTTTATATATTTATCATGTATGTGCACGTGTTTACATTAGATAACTCTAGGATTTCCTTGGAATAACATATAAACTAGCTTTAGTTCCTAAAAACAACAATATTTCCTTTTAATGATATTATCATGTGAACTCGTGTTTGTAATGTAATGGTCCATTAACATACACACACACACACACACACACACACACACACACACCCTATATTGCAAAGAAATATTAAATGCGATTAAAGGTAAATCTTCATGATTTGGAAAAGTATTGTATTTGACAAAAAACTTTAGACAGACCTCAGAATGCTAAGCACTATTCATTTAGATAAAGGTCTTCCATATTGAAAGTCATTCATTTAGATAGAGACCCTTCCAAGAAAAATCATGTCACTCTGCTAATTTTAAAGTCTTAGGGGTTCTCAAACATGAGCATGATAACACAACACCATGAAATTTAGCATGATTGCACCACCTGGAAGAGACAGGACCTGGAATAGGAATGAGAGCAATTGCTCCAGAAGACATTCCCTGCCTATATGACCTTGGCTAAATCACCTAACACGTCTGGACTTAGTTCTATGATCTAGAAAATAACAGTACTCTAACTGATGACCTCAGGGTTTTCTCTCCAGCCCCGTGACTCTACAACACAGCAATTCCATAAAACAAAAGCCTTTAAAGCCACTTACATCACTAATGAGCTCGGTGCACTTTCTGGCCAGTTCCATGCTTAGGTCTTCAATAACAGGTTTCAGAAACACCTACGTGGAAGATACAAAGAAAGAGAGGGAGCAGGTCTGGTTTTCTCCATGTCTGTTAGAGGATTGAGCGCTGGGCCTAGGTGAGTTCTTTCATGCTCACCTCGTCTTCTGGCTTTTCTTCCTCCTCCACACTTTCCTCTTCAGTTTCCTCTTTTACATCCCCGGATATCAGCACCTTCATCTTTACCCTATTAAGATATTAATGCTTTCAAACGTGTGTCTTCTTGTGGACCACGCCACCCCCGTGAGCGACAGAGTCTCTGGAGCACTGGAAGCGACGGGCTTACAAGGCTTTATCCCTGGCTCCTGTCACTCCCCTTATCTCAATGGCGTGTCAGCAAACACCCAGGATCCTCAGGGTTTACCATGTCGAGCCTCACAAGTGCAAACTCGTGAGTCAAAGCTCAATTTTACAAACTTGAAATCAGCATTCTTAGGATAGCATAAGAAACCCAAGACAAAAGGTTTTTAACTTTTACCAACCCGATTAATTAAAAAAAAATATGGCTTTAAAGGAATTTGATAATTCTGGAAATCTGCTCAGCTGTAACACCTAAGATAGCACTGCCTAAAGCCGGTTATCTCAAAGATTTCTCAACTTGGTCTAAATAAAGCCTCCTCTGGAATGCCAGTCGTGACTCTGTTTCCATATAGAGACTCTGTACCATACAAATTCATCTCATTAACTTAAATTAAATTTTTTATGAGATTTTAACGTACTTCTCACATCCCCCAAAACTACTCACTTCATATTAGCTGATTAGAGGCTAATAATTTATTACAAAAAGCCCTTTGAACCACTTCAAAGAATCTATTCTGAGTTAATTATGACTGCTAATCTCAAATTAGGGAATACTGTACCATATTAATTGTAAACATCATTAAACACGAGAAGTTGAAGTTAATATATGTTGATATATTATTTAAGACTTCAGGAAACATCGTTGCATTGGAAATAATCACATTCTGCATTTTTGGCACTGTGTGAATTTTCACGAACTCACTAGTATCTTTTATAGTCTCACTATATTCCACACTTAGAAAACTAAGAAATTTTGTTGTCATAGTTGTTGTGTGGACTATCTTACTAGTTCAATAATTAAGAAGACTCTTCTAACAATAAATCCTTTATTGTCAATTTGAGCAACTCTAAGAATCTATCATTCCTGATGTGTTAATTTAGCTCCTTAAATTTTAGGATAAAATTGTTTTTTATAAAAGTATTGCATATCAGTGATCAGTGTTAGAAAATACCCCATGGTGACTAACTAAACTAATTACATAAAATAGAGCTTTATCCAAAATACTTTATACTAACATAGCCGAGTATATTTTTGATATCATCTTGTTTTCAATTAATTTTAATAAGTTTTTATAAGATATTTTAAATTAAAAAACACCCTGAAGTAAACAAGATCTAATGTCTATATAGCCCACTGAATATCTATGGAGGTAGAATAGTGATTCTGAAGTTGCAGAGCGAGCTTCATGCTACATTTCCTGCACTCTTAACTATTGAATATGTATCTCTGTACATGTCCTTATCAGTTTTTAAAAGAAAAATGCCCCAGCCTTACCTAACAAGTCATTAGAATTCTGAACAACCCTCAAAAAACATACGGTTTCTCCCATTCTTTCCCAAAAGGCAAAACTGTACCACAAAAAAATGGGGGGTTGATAAGACAAAAACAATGCTCTAAAACAAATCACTTCAAGAAACCTATAAAGGAATTTCTACAGCTGTCAGGATGAGTGTCATGTGCCACAGTGACACATGCAGAGACCTGTGATGACCATCAATCAAAAGCCCTACTCAACGTACTAAACCTTTCCCTTCCAAAACATGAATCCTGCCTGCCTCATCTCTCCCCATCTCTTCTGCCTACCTGCCTACCGCTGTCTCTTAATGGCATCCAGCACCCTCTGTGAAATGTGACTTAGGAAAACAATGTTACATCTGACTAACTTCTACAAGAATTGTTGGCTTCCTCCTGAAACAGTTTTGGGTAG
This sequence comes from Apodemus agrarius, assembly GCA_964023405.1. Classification (NCBI taxonomy): domain Eukaryota; kingdom Metazoa; phylum Chordata; class Mammalia; order Rodentia; family Muridae; genus Apodemus; species Apodemus agrarius. The sequence goes on along the minus strand of OZ030019.1, from coordinate 61,044,295 downwards.
AGGTCAAACTAAGGTCATCACAAGCACCACTTAACCAGCAAAATGCCAGAAAGGAACTGTCCCCAGAATGCTAAATTGGGAAACTTTGAGATAACAGCCACGTCGTCACTCATGTCTACTGGAATTTTTTTCGTTTGTTAAACTTGTCCCAAAAGGAGAAGAATGTGTGATCTGTCAGTTTCCCCCAGGTCCTCTCCCTAAAGCTATTTTTCTCTTCTATAGAGGGTCCTCCTTACTACCTTCAGGAAGGAAATGCTTTCTACAGATGAATAATTTCTATAAACTTTTCTTGCAAACCTTCAGAAGTATATAGAAAAAAAAATTCTCCCACCACTGCCCAAGATGAACCTCTTAGCTTCCACTTGAGATGACATGCTTGTGTTGCTTTGGGTGATGTCCGTCTCCATAGTGAATGGCTTGCGTAGGGCTTGAGCAGTATCTCCTCTCATTTCCAATCTTTCTGTGAGTTCCTAATGGTTTGCCACTGTGCTGCAAGAAAATAATCAGTCAAGTTTTAATGCACAAAAGTTTCAAAGACACAACCAAACACCACACATAATATGAACATGTGTTTGTGTTTTCTTTTTCTTTTAAGAGGTCGGAATCAGAATTTTAAAGTCACACGGATCCTTAGTAAATCTTTAAAGTTTGCATTTACAGCCAATTTAGGAGATGGGAGCAAAATAATCACAAGTTGAAGGCCAGCCCAAGGTAGAGTGAGCTTCATGCCAACCTGGACCTCTTAGTGAGACAATGTCTTAAAATAAACATAAAAAGACGGCTAGGAACATAGCTGGTTTATTACCAAGCTTGCTTGCTTCTATGCAAGGCCTTCTGTTGGACCCCAGTGCTGACAACCATAGCAAACCCTCACTTAGAATGCTTTCCTTCAGAGAGGACAAACGGAGGGCCAAGAACATATAGGCTTCATTTGCAAAGCAGTGTGGTAAGTACTGTGACTGAGCCTGCCTAGTACACACTGACGCTGCTATGCTGGTTCACCACCAGGTGAAGGCGATCCAGTGGGTAACACATACCCTGGGAGGAAAGAAAAAACACCTCAAAACTTGCTGGGTGAGCTCTTTAATGGACTTTTTGGCAAGCCACACACACCATTGCTTTTGATTTAAGGCGTCTTCTTTTCATTTGCCTAAGCAGATAGTAAAAAAGTCATGTCAAGTTTCCTCAAAAAAACTTTAAGCCAGTGATTTTATCACAGTCATGCTTCTCGGTCAGTGGATCTAAACTCTGACTTGGGGAATATTTTAGAAAAGGGTTCTTTGTGGGCAGTTATGTTTCAAAAATACCTATCCTTCTTTTTCGTAAATCCTAGTTTAATGTTGTATACTAATGCATACTTTCACCCCCAAAGGGAGTGTCTGCACAGCTGCTGATCCCCTGGTGACCTTACACTCTTCATGTGCATTGTCGTCATTCCTATGTTGCTCCTCTCTCCATGAAGTGACACAGAATGAGACATAGGAACATGGGAGACAATATTGCTTACAGTCAAAGCGTGGAATTCCCAATCTGGCTCACCCATGCCATGTTTTCTACAACAGATCCTCTCATGCTCCCTCACCTCCGATTTGTCATAAATTAAAATGGCATTTTCATAAAAGGAAATCACTGGGATTTTCATAGTCACAAGATAAAGGTGCAGTTACAAAAAAAGCGCTGGGTACATAAGGGTCTTCTTTAAAAAAAAAGAAAAGGAAAGAAAAGAAAGGATCTTCTTCTTTCAAAGTGTGAAGAAGGCAGCCTGACAGTAGGAAGATAGGAGCTAACTTGTGTAATCATAATTTTGAAGTCTCCTAAACTTTTAATAGTATGATGTGTACATGTAAGCACACACATGTCTGTAGCAGCTGCCACACGTGTAATGACAATGAGAAGAGCCACAGCCTCTGCCCAAAGAAACACATCTGTACCGCCCTGGCGAGTCACACAGTGCAGCCCCATCCTGAGCATCCCCAGTATCACAAGCATCAGGGCTCTTGTTTGTTGATGCACTTATTCTATTTACTTCTCCTTTCTTTTCTTCACAATAGAGTGTGTTCTTCCCTTTTCTTCTTCATAGAGGCAATTTACTTATGTAGGAAATTTTCTAATAAAGTGTTATGATAAATTACAGTTGATTTCTGAGTTGACACTGGAGATACCAGAAAATATGATGCCTCAGACCACAGATGCTTTAGATCACAGGCACTGGGGAATCAGCAGAAGCTGGAAAGGGCTCTTCTTTGAAAATCCTTTATTTACACAAAGGCTGTTTCTACCAAAAGGGAACATAGTTGGCCTCCACCATGGATTTCATCAACCAAGGGAGAGGAAACCAAACCCCCGAAGTCTAAACAAACTTTCTCTGAGTCTGTTATCTTTCTGAGTCTATATATCCCCCACCCCAGCAAATCATTTACTCTCCACTAAAACTGCCTCCATCTTGCCTCAATACTTTCTCCCCTATGAAGGGATATATAAGTCTCTGAATATACCATTTAACCTGAACCAGAGAGCCAGGCAGGACCAAACAGTTTTATTACTACACAAAAAAGGGAGATATATGTAAATATGCATCCATGTATGTGTGAGTGTATACAAATACAGACGTATGTATGCATGCATGTATGTATGTATGTATGTGTGTATGTATGTATTGTGCATGCATCCCTTTCCTAGAGTTCTATGTGGAATGTACCAAGAATGGTTGTGACCAATCCCTGACGCTATTAATGACATTGTTATGCTTGCAGACAGGAAAATGTTGTTCTCTGAGAGACTCCACCCAGCAGCTGACTCAGTCAGATACAGACACCCATAGTCAAATAGTGGGTGGAGCTTGGGGACTCTTATGGAAAAATAGGAGGAAGGACTGTGGGTCCCACAGGGGATAAGAACTCCACAAAAAGACCAACAGAATCAACTACCCCAGACCCTTGGGGCTCTCAGGGTCCAGACTGAACCACCAACCAAAGAACATACACAGGCTGGACCTAGGCCTCCTCACAAACTTGTAGCAGATGTACAGTTTGGTCTTCATGTGGGTCCCAAACAACTTGAGCAGGGGCGGTCCCAAAAGCTGTTGCCTGTAGGTGGAGATATGCTCTAGCTGGCCTGCCTTGGCTGGCCTCAGTGGGAGAGGAAGCACCTAGCCTTGCAGAGACTTGATGTGCCAGGGTGGGGGATATCCAGGGGGTCCCCCTGCTCAGAGGAGAAGGGGAGAGGGAAGGGAAGGGGAGAAGGATTGTGGGAGGGGGAACCTGCAGGGGGAACAGTGAGGGGATGTATAGTGAATATGTAAGAGAATAAAATAAAAATTTAAAAACTGAATAGTTGTGAAAGGCTTTGACAATGACATAAAAAGTGTTGAGTATCTTATCAAATGCTTCTTTGTAACTCTATTGTCCTTTGACTGTCTTTATGCTATGTTGCAATTCTGTATGCTGAAAAAAAATGTTAATAATACAAAGGATCCTAATCTATAGAGATGTAGATGATGTCTTAGAGGACACCATTGATTATTGGCTCTGCATCCAGTTTTGATTTCATTTCAGCATTCCTTCTTCTTTATGTATCTGTGATTCCTCAATTTCACCTTTAAACCAACTGCAGCATATGACCAGCCCCCTCATTTATTAATACATTGAAATATTTGAAAAGCACTTATTTTGTGTTTTATAAGAATAACATATTTTTAACAATATATCACTTAACAGTTATGAATCTTTTATCTTCATTTCTTTAACATTTAGCAGAACAATAAAGAAAAGGGGACTCGGTGGAGAGCGAGCAGCTCTCAATTAGGAAGCATCCCTACGACAACGTCAGCATGCGTTGCGATAACCGGCCTTGCATTTTGTTTGGGTCTCAAGTCTGACCTTGTTTAATTATTGGCAAGTGCTCCATGCATGCATGTATGTACATTCGCACATGCTGCAAACAACACATACACACTCAGGCAGAGTTAATTCATCACAGCTGCCAGTCCCTGCCTGAAAAGCATAAATGGCTCCAATAAATGCAAAGATTTAATTATTTCTCACATCTGGAAAAACTTGAAGATGAAAATGGATTTATTGAAGACGCTCTTGGTTGGCTGTCAACACCCCATTCAGAGCCAGAGAGAGAGAGAACAGGCTTAATCACTGTTGGCAATTCCTTAACCCACTCAGAAACAGACGCTGTACCAGTTAATTCGTAACACGGTTTGTTTACAGGACTTCTGAGTTTTACGGAAGCACAATAAAGTAAATAGTTTCCTAGTAACTCATGTAAAAGACACTGCTCCGAAAACGTTTGGTCTGTGGGATGTTGTCCGTCAAACCGCAGAAATAGGATGAAGTCCTCCCATTCGAAACCAAAGGGCGGCCTCGGCCTCGAGGAAAGCGTTTTGAGACCAGCCATTAGAACAATAAGTTACATAAACACAGGGAATCTAGATGATGATGCGGCACTTTTGGGAGAAAGTGTGAACTAGGATGAAAGTAGGAAAGTTATGTGAGTGCAGAGTGAGGTGACGTCACAGAAGCAAGGGAAAGATCCGCTCCATCCCAGGAAAGGGCAGGTAAGCAAAGCGGTGCTACAGAGGGAAGGGATCTGGAGAGCATTAGCAAAGACCCTCAAGCCAGAGTTGAGGGACAGGGGAGTTCAATAGCACCGTCGCCTACCACAGGAGCAAAGGCAGGAAAAGAGCAGCAGTCACAGACCTCAGGGGAGAGTTCCATGAGGTCACTGTATAGAAATCACTTATCCTGACATATATGTAAATGTAGATGTTGCATGTATGTATGTATGTATGTATGTATGTATGCATAAACGTTTAAGTTAGTGTGAGCCGTGAACCTTTCATAAATAATACAGTTCCTGGTCAATGAACTGTGGAAGCAGCAGCTCCTCAGAAATTGTATGCTCACTATGTGCCTGGAACTTCTAACTTTTACCCCTACTTAGTATCATTAGGCAAGTGAAATTACTCCCTCTGTATAGACTGTGTAAAATTCATAATGCCTGGTGGTGGTGGCTCACACCTTCGATCCCAGCACTTGGGAGGCAGAGGCAGATGGATCTCTGAGTTCAAGGCCAGCCTAGTCTTCAGAGTGAGTTCCAGGACAGCCAGTGCTACACAGCGAAACCCTGTATTGAAAAAAACAAAACAAAACAAAAAAGCAAAACACTTAGCAAGAAGTCAATGAATAAAATAATCAGTAATGCAGGAACGCAGAAGGGTAAGAGCTAGTCTAACTTAGACTTGTGGTGTTTCTCTCTCTCTCTCTCTCTCTCTCTCTCTCTCTCTCTCTCTCTCTCCCTCTCTGAAATTCTATCGTTTGCCACGAGTGTTTATGTGAAAAGGGTTGTTGTCATGCCCTAGTGACATGTGTCATGCATATGTGTATGTTGTCTTTTGTAAGCCAAGTGCTGCCTTAATCTACTCAATGAACAAAGTAGACTAAACCTACCCTCATCCTAGTTCAGACTAGCCACACGAAAGTGCTCAGAGGTGACACTAGCCAACGGCAGGGATATTGGGTGATATTCTGCTATAGTAGCACCATAAGACTAGACATTCTTTTTGTTTTGTTTTGTTTTATTTGTTTTGTTTTGTTTTGTTTTGTTTTGTTTGTCCTGGAACTCACTCTGTAGACCAGGCTGGCCTCGAACTCAGAAACCCGCCTGCCTCTGCCTCCCAAGTGCTGGGACTACAGGCATGTGCCACCACTTCCCAGCAAGACTTCATTCTTAACCATTTTTCAGTTTGACCACATACGCCTTAATCTACAAAAATGCATTTAGGATTAACCCTTTTAATAATTTTGGCATTCTAAAAGGCAAGCAATAAAATACCCAATCTACTTTAACTTCCAGAACTATCTAAATCAGAGTCCTCTGTGCAGAAATGAATTTTTTATCAAGTATTTAAACATTCATTATAATGAACTAAATTTTAAATAACATTTAATTAAATTCAGTGAAGGCATGATTGCATAATTTCTTATTTTTGGTGAGAATGGTATTTAAAATACCAGAAATTCAAGATATTGACTCTCTAATTCTCTACCTAAATAGCAAAAAAAATTCAAATAGTGAAATACCTACCCTTTATGGATGCTCCCACGTTTAACTCATAAGCCTAATTTTAAAATACAACTTGATCATCAAATAAAAAAACAGCTAGGTAAAATGTTAAAGCCACATTGCAAAGCAAAGTCACAAGACAATATGAGACTTTGGAAGAAGCTGATCTCTGAAGCATTTCACAGAGATGAGGCCTTCCTGTAAAAAATCTAAGTTTTCAAATACTTGACAGAGAAGGTTCTTGAACCATGGACATTAGTTTTTCATGGCAGACCTAACGTCTCTCAATGGAGGCAACAAAATGGGTAAGTTGAAAACTAACACAATCAAATGTGTGTGTGTGTGTGTGTGTGTGTGTGTGTGTGTGCGCGCGCGCGCTCAAGCTCATACTGACTGACACAGATATATATGCACATATGTGTATATACATATATGTATATATGTATGTGTGTGCATTCATGCACGTGCACACATGCAATGAAAAACATCGACTTTAAAGCAGCATCTCAGAAAATCACAGCCAGAATCAATGTAGACTGCCATCTAATTCTCCCAGCATTCATTTCACAGATGAGGATGCTGGAAGCTGCCATGGTAACTCACCCAAACTCTCACGATAAAAGAAGCAAGCCCAGGTCTTAACTGCTTCAATGTGTGCAAAACCTCCTAGATTGGACAGCAGTAAGCATTCTGCGACTTTGATTTCTTTCTCTCTATCATTTCTTTCAATTTCCAACTTCAAAGAATTATCATTATTGATGGTTATTTTAAGGAGAGCACTCTTTGTAGGATGGAGACAGTTTGGTCCCTGTGATCTGCGAGAACAAGACTGTAAGAATTAGAAGCAACAGCAAAGGGGGCAGCCATTATGAAGATGCTTGATCTAGAAAGAGCCTCACTGAAGAAAGTTTCATGCTTAGGGATAAATATACTTCCAAACAGTAGTGGACTGGTACATGCTTAAGACTCCTCTCTCCTAGGGTTTATATTTTTCCAATAAGAAAACACTTTTAATCTTAAAGAGACATCAAGCTCATTGGCCTAATGGTGGAATAAGGATAGGATGTGCATACCAAGCTGACAACCCCACATCACAACAAAAGCCAACATCTAGCGTTACATGGACCAAGAAATGCCAGCCAACCAGAGGCCATTCTTCCAAGGTTTATGTTTTGTAGTTTGCGTGGGGAGTGGGGGGGGGAGGGTTGTTTGGTTGGTTGGTTTTGGGGTTTTGTTGGTTTTTGTTTTTGTTTTTCCTTGCAGTGCTGGGGGTCTGGTTGACTTACATATTCTAAGCACCTTCTGCTACCTCCAGAGCCCTTTTTAAATTTTCTTTTTAATTTTCAGACGGCCTCACACAGTCCCACAGAGAAGCCTTGAACTTTCTATATGATGCTCATTGGCCTCAAACGTGTGGCTCTCTTGCCTTGAGCTAGGTTTGATTAGTGAGGGTTACAGGTGTGAAGGGATTACAGATGTGGACCAGGGCACCTGGCTCAATCTGTCAGATTTGACAATGGGCATTTTAATGTCTACAATTATAACCCTTCTCTGTTCTCTTTCTCTGATGATTGAAATCAATCTAAAGGGCAGGATTTCAAAATAACAAAATAACAGTGTTTTTTGCTGTTGATAAATTAAGATCAGAAAGCCTGCAAGTGGTACTTTTATCAAAAAATTTAGACGCATGCTAGAGTTCGAACACACAAACCAATCAAGCGGAAACTAAAGATTGGGTCTCCTGCATCCAAACAGAGCCTGCCCTTTGTATACAGCTGTTCCCTTAAATTTTTGTTAAATGGGTTACCACACATAAAAAGTGCACAGCGGTGTCATAGCAGTGACTTTTTTACTCTGCACTCTCCAATCTACACGAACTAATAAAGGTAAGGGTCAGTAAAGCTTGATCATTCCACTGCTGTGCGGAGGCTAGATGGCTAGCAGGAGCTCTCTCCAGGAGAGCCACATAATAAAAACTATGCTAAACAAATAATCCTTTGATTTGCATCTTTTTTTTTTACGTGCAGTTTAAGATAAAAATGAAAAGTTTTATTTAGCCGTATAAATAATTTCTAAGACACACAAAAACCACTTTTAGGTTTTCCTTGGTAAATTATCTGAAATTTTTGTGCTTCTTAAGGCACAACTGTACTCTAAGAACCTTTGTTTTGTAAAGGTGTAAGGTCAGCTGAAAAGTTCTTTTCCTTGGCATACAGTGAAGTGTTGTGCTTCCTGATCCTCGCTTGGATGGGAGGTGGGTACTATACTTCTATGGAACATCTGGCCCGTAGAAAGATAACTACCTGGGGGTTGAAGCACTTGATACGTTACTTTATCATTTAAAAATCATCATACATGTTGTTTTCTTCAAAAGTCCTTAGGCTGATCATAGTCTCTTCTGCAAATGGCATCCACAGTCAGAGAAATCCCGGGAATGCATCCGAACAGAGGAAAGAGCTGAATTGTTCTACCCCAGAGAGTTCTCAAGTGGGTGTATTTGCTGGTTTGTGCAGGGTTGGCCTAGTCTGGGAGACTGACCGTCTCACTGGGTAGCCCAGGCTGGCTCATGGTATGTGGCTGGTCCTGCTTCAGCCTCTTGAGTCCGGGCTGAAGTGGCAGAGGGGGACCAACCCACCCAGGAGGTTGGGGCTTTTAAGAAACAGATAACAATTTGTATTTTTTTAACAAATATCACCATATGTTTTAAAAGATTGTCTGACCAGAAAGCTGGGAATGCCACAGACCTGTAACCCGAGTTCAGCAAGCAGAGGCAGGAGGACCAGACGGTTTGAGAAGACAGCTTGAAACCAGCCTGTGATACATCAAACTGTCTCAAAATTAAATTTTATAAGATGAACTGATTATCAATTAATGTGGATAACTCCAAAATGCAGACGTTTCTATAAAACGGTAAGTCTGTTATAAAATTTAATTTTCTGAGATAGCATACAAAGAACTTTATAATTTTTCCAAAGGCTACTAGTCTTTTAAATAGTTCTGTATGTATTTCTTGACAAGTTCAACTAACTTAGCATTTTGTACTTTTCCAGAACATGATAATGGTAAATGTCTTGTTAAAGTAAAATATTTTAGCTAAAATATTTATATAAAATTTTATGTTTATATAAACCGAATGCTTTAATGCTTTAAATATCACCTAAAATATGTCTCTTATAATTTTCATAGGGTTTGTTTGTTTGTTTGTTTGTGGTGCTTGTATTCTAGAAAAAGAAGAGACATGATTGTATTTGGGAAACTATGATTTGTCATTCCAGACTCCTGGCACTTCCAGTACACTGGGGACCCCACTGTAACTTAGTGTGCACCTTCATCAATAGCCTCTCCGAAGGACTCTGGCCCTGCCTCAGCTTCTTTCCAGGACCCCCTCAAATTCTGGGGCCTCAACAAAAGCAGAAGCGCCATCACCAATGTCCACTTAACGTCTGAGAATTCAGGGGCTTTTTCAGCCTGAATCCCAAACACTTCCCCAATCCTGTGAACAACCACACAGTCCTGCCAAATTAGTCACAGTAACACTCCACGTTAGGTACCAATGTCTGTTGTGGCTAGGTCTCTCTTGCTGTGATGAACATCTATGATCAAAAGCAACTTGGGAAGGAACAGGGTTATTTGACTTACAACTCTCACATTTCATCACTGAGGCATGTCAGAGCAATAAACTCAAGGCAGGACCTAAAGGCAGGGGCTAGAGAAGAGACAAGGAGGAAGCACAGCTTACTGGCTTGACATTTACCACATGTTAGACTACTCATAAATCCTAGGAAATGCATACCACCAGGAATGAAGCCCAAAAGAAGCCTCTAGCCAGAATATCCTATATGATTCTGTATCACCTCACTATGCACACCCACGGTATGTATTCAACACTATGAGTCATACAGCTGAAATGTACTTTATCAATTTATTTATTTACTTACTCACTTTACATCCCAACCGGTTTCCCTTCACTCCTCTCCTCCCAGTCCCCAGCCCCTACTCTTCCCATGATTCTCAGAAAAGGGGATGTGATGCCTCATGGATATCATCCAGCCATGGCACATCAAGTTCCAGTAGGACAAATGCATCTTCTCCCATTGTGGCTAGACAAGGCAAGCCAGTTAGGTGAAAGGGATTCAAAGGCAGACAAGAGTCAGATAGTCACTGCTCCCCCTGTCAGGAGTCCCAAATGAAGGCCAAGCTGCACCGCTGCTTAACATATGTGCAGAGAGCCTGAGACACATTTGCAAAGACTCCCTTCCTATTGTGACTGTAAATCAAATTCCAAGGTTTGTACATAGCCAAGGCTGTTCATATCTGTCAACCTTAGCATCAGAGAGGCAGAGGCAAAAGGGGTCTGAGAATCAGACTACCTGGGCTGATGAGTGAGACTTGGTCTCAACATACCAACAAAACCACAGAGAGAGAGAGAGAGAGAGAGAGAGAGAGAGAGAGAGAGAGAGAGAGAGAGAGAGAGAGAGAGAAAGAAAGCAACAAGAAAATTGCGCATGCAGTTCAATGGCTTATAAAGTACAACTTATAAAGCCTGTTTCCAGAACTATGAATTTATAACTTGATGTGCGGAATTAATGTGCTGAATTTATAACTTCACACAGCTGTAATCCCAACACAGGAAGAAGGAAGAGGACAGAAGCGGGATGCCATCCTCATCTACCTAGTGAGTTTGAGAACTGCCCCAAAACAGATGAAAAGAAAAGAAAACAAACAAACAAAAAATCCACACATAGTGAAATAGCCCAGCTGTTGGGGAAAGACAACTATAAAGACATTCTCAGAGTCTAATTTTAAAGCCCACTGAACTCAAGCACGTGAAAGTGTGTGGGTGGATTCCACATGCTTTTAACAGGCATGTATCCTCAAGCCAGGAGAATGTCCATGGATGCAACTATGCTTGGCGTGTTCATGCTTCTGTATCCTAAATCAATATAAACAAAATCCATGGGAGATTAAATTCCAGTAGAGCCAAAAGCCCTGGCTTGAAAAGCTTTTAAGCATTTATCTCCACAGAGATTTCATGGGGAGTTCAAGCTTGATTTTTTAGAAAAAGACACTGTCTAAGGCTATAAAGAGCTGATATTTATCAGAGCATTCAATCTGTTGCAAAAATTTCTGGCACTTTGACACAATATAATAATTTAGTATTTTCATGTCTTCAAAAATAGGAAATAGTTGCCTTATTAGACATTAACATTATCTTCCAATTTAATTAGCATTGTCTCTCACAACTAGCATAGTAATAACTTTATTATCCTTCAAGTGATATTTTAGTTAAATGATTTATGTTAGTATAAATGTGAGAACCAAAAACTTACTTCCTAAAAATAAATTAGATGACCCACACAACTATCTTTACGTGATTTCTGTTTGATGTTTTCAGTGGTATTACCATTCTGCAAAGGAATATTTTAAAAACTCTGGTTTACAAGACCAGTCAATGACATTTAGAGGTCTGAAATTTAAGGAGGTTTATTGGTTATGTATATATTGTGATCTATATATTGTGATTCAAACTACCAATGTTTAAACTGTGTTGTATAAAACAATTATGTTAAACATTTGCCAGAAATAGAAAAACTGAATGAAAGTGAGCCTTCCTCCAAAAGGCACTATAATGTAATAACTTCATCATATTCTCCAGTTGGAATTGTTCTATATCTGCAATACAATGAGAAAATATAACCACCAAGCACAGTGTGGTGAGGCCTCAGAGAATGGAGGAAAAACTGTCAGGAGAACTCTGGAGCTTCATACAGAGGCTTTAATGATGACTCTGTTTTTCTAAAGAGAGGAACTTCAGGAGGCACCATGAGGACATATACAATGATGTCACACACGGTGGCCCCACAAGGAGCAGGTCCAGCATGGCACTGGGAAGATGAAGACGTAGGCAGAAAGAACTCATGAAAAACATGCAGGACAGCTTCAAATGTCAAGCAGCCATTTTTATAAATCGCTGCATCAGAAACCTTGACTCATGACATTTTAAGGAGGGACCGGCATCCAAGTTCAATATAGAAGAATAAATCTAGCCACCGGGGTGGGAAAGATGGCGTGGAAAGAAAGAAAATCAGTGGGCGCCTGATTTTACAATGGTGCAGGTAAAGGACTGAGACTGGTAACAGGGGCATTAAGGCTGTTAAAGGTGAAGATTTAAGGTCATTTAAGGATGTGTGAGTCAGGGAATAGAGAATGGAGAGAGAAAGGAGCTAAGAGTTGTTCTCAAGGGAAGGGAAAAGGGGCTCAGGCAGAGGCCTGCTGAGGCTGGGGCAGACTCTCCTGGAACCCTAGTCACCCGGCAGACGTACAAAGATGAAGTCATTACACCGTAGACGTGGCTGGGAGAGCTGTCAAGTCTGGGAGTAGGCACACACAAGTAAACACATGGGGACTCACAACCATCCGTAATGAGATCTAACACCCTCTTCCGGTGTGTCTGAAGGCAACTACAGTGTGCTTAGATGTAATAATAAATAAACCTTAAAAGAAAAGAAAATGTCTACATTATGTCCAATACTATGTATGATGAAAATATGCTAATAAAGGGAAAAATCCAAAGGGGGAAAAATTAAATATTGGCCAAATACTGTCCTTTAACAGTGGAATTTCACACTAGCTGCCACATTCAATTGACTTCTTCCCTCGACATGCTCGGAACTATCTCTCTACAGGGACAAGTCCATCGCAGCAGCGAGGAGTCCATGCTTCCGCACGTGCCTGCTGATGTCACACTTCTGTCACTCACTACTATGTGTGAGGCATCTCCATGGTAACACGAAATCCAGGACAGTGTGGACCTGAGCAAAGCCTGATGGGAAATGAAGGTAGCATGCAAATTTTGATATAGAATTAATGTCTGTTTCTCTCTCTTACACCAGCTTCCTCAAAACTATCTGATTTCACTTCCTTTTCAAAATATTTCTTTGGAGAGAAGCAAAGATCTTATTACTATCTGAGGGGTAGCTATCTGTAACCTGTTAAAATCTGATGAAGTAAGTATGCTAAAAAAGAAAGGCAGCATTGTGAATCAAACTTAACACGACAACAGAAAATGTGGTATATTTATACAATGGAGTATTACTCAGCAATTAAAAATAATGAACTCATGCAATTTGTAGGTAAATGGTTAGATCTGGAAAATATCATCCTAAGTGAGCCAACCCAATCACAAAAGAATACACATGAAATGCAATCACTGATAAGTGGATATTAATGAGCCCAGAAGCCCTAGATGCTCAAGGCACAATTAGCAAGTCAAATGACTCCCAAGAAGAAGAAAGAAGAGGACCCTGGGCATGTAAAGATTGGATCCAGTTTTGTAAACCCAGAACAGAGAAATCGTGGGGGCGGGAATGATTGGGAATAGCTAGGGGGGGAGAGGAATTATGGGACATATGGTGGGAGGGAACTGGGAAAGGGGAAAGCCTTTGGAATGTAAACATAGAATATAGAAAATAAAAAAAACTTAACATGACAAAGAAATAAGGTTGAAAAAGTCTATTAAAATAGTGGTATGGTGGCAGGGTCCAAAGTAATATATGCAAGACGCAGCATTGTGATCGAAACCAGTGCTGAGGTAAACACAGGAGCTGGAATCCGAACACCATCATTTATTCTTTCTGTAGAGTTAGGTGGATTATTGAACTTCTCAGAGCCAAGCATTCTTCTCTGAAAGCACTGCTGCACAGACAAAATCTGCGCATGGGCTTGGCAGCATTAAAATAATACACCTGACATACACTCAAAGCAGGACTAAGTACGTGCTTGAGAAATATTATTGTTTCTGTTTAACACGATCAAAATAAAACAACAAGTCATTCATGGAAAAACATCCTGAGCTCTTGTGTTGCCATACCCAAAATCCTGGTATCCAAGAACTGTACTGACTGAGATAGGAAAATTGAGAGTTGGAGGCCAGCCTGGGCTACCCAGCAAGATCTGTCTCAAAAGGAGAGCAGGTAGGAAAGGAGACAGGAGAGAGAAGGGAAGGGGTGAGCAAAGAAAAGGGGAAATTCTGGAGATGAGAAACAAAAGCAATGAATTTCTTAGATAAATCACAGGACTCTGACTTTCCTCCCTACATTACTAAGACCCTGTTCAAAAGTTTCAAGACTTAGTTCTAAATGTCATATTTTGTTAGCATTTAAAATAAGTTAAATTATGTATTATCCTAAGTAGTCAAAATTAACAAAATATTTTTTAGCAAGAAATATTATACAGCCTGGGCCAGGTCCTTGCTGGAAGCCTGATGACTGGTGTTTTCTGAGAAAATCACAACATCTTTAGAAATCAGCCAACCCAAGTAAGAACACTGGTCTGGTTCCACTGCTCACTAGCTGGGTGATCTCAGATCAGTTTGTACAACCTCACTTGAGCCCCTTTTCCTCCTCCCTGTACAATGGGCTAAAGACAGCCTGTTCATATGATATCTCTAAAAAATGTCCATTTAAACTTGACACTTCTGTAATCACTGGGATCAGGTCTTTGCTCCTTTTATTTACAAACGATTGTGTCATGCCCAGTCTCTGTTATCAGAGCTGTGTGACACTGGAGCATCCCCAGATGGAATGAATGGGCAGTCAGAAACAGACCAGAGTGTGTACTTACACTGAAGGCTGAGAAGGAGCAGGAAGATTCCTTAATATGTAATTCTGGAAAATTGTACTAAAGGAAAAGAAGAAAACATCGTGGAATTCCTTTATAGGTTGAGAGTGAGAAAATATCCCCAGCTCAGAGCCAAAGGGAAAAACTTAACATCATCTTGATGTCGAAAAAAGCCAAAGAGTCCATGGGAACAAATGTTGCAGAGAGAGAGAGAGAGAGAGAGAGAGAGAGAGAGAGAGAGAGAGAGAGAGAGAGAGAGAGAAGGAAGAGGAGGGGGAGGAGGAGGAAGAGGAGGAGGAAGAGGAGGAGGAGGAGGAGGAGGAGGAGGAGGAAGGAAGGAAGGAAGGAAGGAAGGAAGGAAGGAAGGAAGGAAAGAAGGAAGGAAAGAAGGAAGGAAAGAAAGAAAGAAAGGAAGGAAGGAAGGAAGGAAGGAAGGAAGAAAGAAAGAAAGAAAGAAAGAAAGAAAGAAAGAAAGGTAAAATTCGACCTTTTCAATCATAAGAACAATGAGAACCAAAGCATAAGGTCCTGCTTTGCAGCTTTTAAAACAGCAGAAATTCCAAAACTTTGATGACATGCTGTGTTGGTGAGACTGTAGAGAAACAGGCTATGTCATATATTATTGTTGGGAGCACACACAGCTCAACCCAGTGGAGGGGGCAGTTTGGCAATAGCTACCAAAATTGCATATGCATTTACTTTTTAACCCATCAGTCTCTCTCATAAAAATCAACCCCCAAGGGTATCATATTGGTTAAAAACATGGAATGATAAATGTACATTATTATTCATTGCAACACTAGTAATAGCAAAGGACTGGAAATGGCCCAAATGCCCATCAGCAAGGGACTGGTTGGAAAAACTGCAGCCCAGTCACATAATAGAGCTGTCAGAGGCACAAGGCAGACGGCCACATGCCCAGGGAGTGCTCTCTGGGATCAGCAGGACTGGAGAGAGGCAACTACAATAGGCAGCATCCTCCCCCAGCCACACAGCACACGGATGACACATCCTCTACAAACACAAGTCCTACCCATCACAAGGAAAAGACAGCAGATGATCCAAAGCCAATAAAAATATATATATTTCCAAGAAGGGAGCAGGCCAGGAATAAAAAGAATAAAGGCAAAAAAAAAAAAAAAAAAAAACAGTGGAGTTTCCATTCTGGAAATCATTTAAACATTTGAGAGACTGAACATAACGCCCACAAATAAAAGCGCAAGGAGGCAACATTTAAAATTAACCAGAGCAAGTTGCATAGAGACGGAAGCGAGGCTTCCCAGTATCCAGGGTCCTGCAGTGCGTCTGGAGCACTGGGGGAGAGCGGAATTATTCAAAATATTGCATCTGCCCTTTGACATGCATATCAGAGAGTACCACCTGCTCATTGGTGTGTGCAAAAGGAATGCCATCTTTCTAGCAGTGGTTCCTGATCTAAGTGATGGAAAGACTTTTTTGAGATGGAGTTTAACTGTGGAGCCAAGACTAACCTCAATCTAGCAATCTTGCTGAGTGCTTGGATTCTAGACACACAGCCATGGCCAGCGAGCTATTTTTCTCATCTTTGTCTGTAAACATTCCATCACTGAGAAGGTGAATGCCTTTTTTGTAATACAGGAGCCTGGATTTATTGAATTGGTAAGAAAACTCCAGAGAAATTCTACTTCAAGCGAATTATTTCTCATCTAAGGTGAATTTAGAAAAATGATAAAAATTTTAAAAAAGGCACACCCGTGAGGGGTGTGGCTTGGGGAAGGGAGAACGTACTAATTCTCTATTTGCCTACAGTCCTGGTCCCCATTTCTATGGTCACCTTGTCCCATGTCTCAGGAGGCTTTTTAAATACTATCGCAGTTTCATTTACTTTTTGGAAGTTGATCCCACAGAGGCAGGAAAAGGACAAGACAGGCATATTTCTTCCCCACACCCCACCTGCTTTAGAGTCTGTCCTGTAGCAGCTCTATCCTCAAAGGAGTGACCATTTTGGACAGTCCTTTCTCCATGAGTCCAGTCCTGTACAGGTTTCCGCCACACAGAGCCTGTGCTGTGGAATCACTAGACCCTGAGCCACCGGTACAATTCTATAAAGATCTAATACCTCCCTGCAGGCAAGGCTACTCAGCTCCAGCTGTACTCTGACCAATATGGGAACACATGCACCTGTGCATATATGTGTGCACCAAAGCACACATACCTATACACAGGTCCACAAACAAGCACATACCAACATATATATAATCACGTGTACATGCATTGCTAAGAGACACAAACACGAAACTTAAATTTTCATATTCATATGAATATATATAAACACAGCACATATAAATATACATGGCCACATAAAAATATAAAAAAACCATGGTGGGGGACAGTGAGGCTGGAACCAAACCTGACTACAGTTGAGTTAAATACTATACCTTCCCCCAAAATAAAGTAGGCCATAGTTCCCTAAGCAGGTTCCCAAAATTGTTATAACACTAAAATTTTATGGCTACAAATCAAGTGTCTAGACACAGTAAGAGACAGAGGCCCGCAAAGAAGCCACAGGGTCAGGAGAAAAAGATCATGTATCAGAAGGCCAGCATCCCGAAGTCTTCTCCCTTCCCAAGAGGAAGGCGAGGCTTGAGTCAAGTGTCCCAAGACTCCCTGAGCCATCCACTGACATGCCGCCGTGAGTACAGGTGATGGCCAAGCATGGCGCCCTGAGTTTGATCCCCGGAGCTCACAAGACTGAAGAAGATCATGCCTTCTGCAAGCCACCACCTGGCCTTTCCATGCATGAGCACGCACACATACATACAAAGTAAGTCAGCCAATGGGCAGGGGCGGACTCCCCGCACTCCAACCCCAGAATACTCCCATCCACCTTAGACAATGGTTGGCAGGCTCCAGATACGGTAAGTGCTTTGGGAGGCTCCAGATACGGTAAGTGCTTCGGGAGCATTAAAAGCAGGAGAGGGCCATTGTGTTTAAGAAGGATGTGTGCAGCGAGACCTCATAAATTCATACAGTGATACTTTACTCCACGACCCCCTCTACACCAAAAAGCAAATTCATCCACTTAAGAGCACTCAAGACAAAAATGAACCTTGACAGGGGAAAAAAAAAAACCAACCCTAGTCTATTCCTTCTAATCAGTAGGACTGCATCCAAACCATTGTGGACAGATGGGTATTTTGTTCTATTTTTAAAGACCTCCTCGGAGGAAGGAGATTCTACAAACCCATTTGGCAGCAGCCGTGCCAATCCATTGCAGGGAAACTTATGGATACAGGAAGAGGTGAGGAGAGTTTCCAGAATGCACTGTGTGTGTGTGTGTGTGTGTGTGTGTGTGTGTGTGTGTGTGTGTGTGTTTGAATTAGGAAAAGGCTGGAAGAAGCTGAGGAGGGGGGTGACCCCATGGGAAGACCCCCTGAGCTCTCTCACTGAGTCACCAACCAGGAAGCACACACAAGCTAGTCCTTGACAAAATTTCCCTCCCCACCCCCATCCCGGGCCTCAGGACATATATAGCAGAGGACTGCCCGGTCTGGCCTCAATGGGAGATGCACCTAACCTCTAGAGACTTGGGGGCCCCAGGGAGTGGGTAGGCCTGGCAGGCAGTGGGGCCTGGGGGGAGGGACATCCTCTTTGAGACAGGGGAAGGAGGAATGGGATAGGGAACTGTGGGAGGAGGACCAGGAGGGGGGAAATGAGGCTGGACTGTAAAATAGAAAACTAATAAAAAAAATAAATGAAAGAAAAGAAAGGTCTTGAATAACAGCAAACAAACTGATGGTGCCAAACTCAGAACTAGAGCAGCTTGGCTGCACGGGAGTGTGGGGGAGGGTAAGAAGAAGTGTTTCCCACCCAGCACCTGGTAGATCATGATCAGCACCATGAATGTCAAGTCACCGCTCTCTGAGACGCACTCCCGAGTCATAAGAAACACTTTCTAGATACGACATTGGAAGTGGCAGGACACAGCTGCTTTGAGGGTGGACCCAGCCAGTCTGTGCTCAAGTCTTGTGCATGTCGACTGGTGACACAAACCCGATCTTGATCTGCACACATGGACTCTGATGTCATGCTAGATCCAAGACCTTGTTCTGTCCAGGAACCAAGCAGAAATAAAAGAAGGAGACAAACGCCGGATGGACTACAGCCTGGCTCCTCACTAATGCACTGGGATACATTTGCTGGCCATGGGAAGGCAGGATGCAAGCTTACAGAGGCCTTTGCTTGGCTTCCTCAACTAGGTCTCTAGCATTAGAAGAATGATTTCTTCCTATGGATGAATTCTTGAACACCCATCAAATCAATTATTTTTTTAACATTTTATTGATTCTTTGTGTTTCACATCATGTACCCCAATCCCACTCATCTCCCCACCCCTCCCCATCTACCCTCTGTATCCACCCTCTGCCCTTGCAACCCTTGAATAAAAAAATAAGAAACAAAAATGTAAAAAAAAAATAAACAAAATATCTCGTTGTGGGAACTATAGTGGGTCAGAGTGTATCCCATAGTATATCCTGTTGTCCACTCATCTTAATTTGTAAATATTTATTGCAATGAGTCATTGGTTTCGTTTGAGGCCTCTGGCTTCTGCTACACGACCAATACTAGATCCTTACTGGGGCTCCAAATCACTTCTCTGCCTTTTGGCTGAGATCAACTCTAGTTTCTGTTCTTACCAGTCTAAATCGACGACGACTGTTCCCTCATGCAGTTCTGATCCCAGGGGGCATTTAGCAATAGCTAGAGACGTTTTTGATGGCCCCTGTTAGGGATAGTCACTGTCACTGGATAGAGCAGAGAGCAGAGACCCTGAAAACCATCTTATAACACACAGAACAGTGGCCATGATAAAGAATTATTTGGCAAAAAAAAAATGGTGACTGATTTCAACATTGCAAATACTTTTTGGGACCATGAAAGTTTTATGTGTTAAAATTTTAGGAGAAGAAAGATAAGCACTTTCCCTCTGTCTTCACTTTGACAATTAACTCATAAAATATTTACTAAATGCCAAATAGTCTATTACTAGGTACATTAAATAAAGGAAAACCAATGACACCCCTTGCAAAGACATGTAAGCCAGCTGGACAAAAAGGGTGAAACTAAGGTATCTTGTTGAAACAGTAAATCAACAATAACAACAACAATAAAAGCCAGTGGCCAAGCACATAGCAACCTCTAGTTCTTAGTCACTTATTGCAGGGTGGTTGGGGGTAGGAGGTATGTACATGTGCCAGGGGAAGGGGGTGTTGGTGCACATTGAGTCCAGAGATTGTAATCAGTGGCCTCAAGCTCTCTCACTGAAGTGCAGTAGACCAATCCACCCTGACAAACTGGCAGGGAAACTCCAGGGCTCTTCTTGTGTCCATCTTGAACCTCAGGGATTATAGGTGTGTACCGCCGTGTCCAGCTTTTTGTAAGGCCCTTAAGACCTGAACCCAAGTCCTCAATAGCAAGACCTTTACCAGCTAAACGGTCTCCCCGGGCCAGTTTTCTGATGTTTCTGATTAAATGAGTCAGACTGAGACTGCACAGGGCCTCCCGGGATAAACCTAAACTCGTTTATTAAGTTAAGTTTCCTTTTTGTAAAGGAATGTGATACATGTGCAATTGAAAGAGAATGGGTGGAGGAGACTTACTTTTGTATTCTCTCGGGGAACGCTGCAGCATTTCTCTTAGAGAAGACATTATACGTGATAGTTTAGTTCTAGGTCAGCCAAGAAAGGCTAATGTAACAGCAGTCCAGCCGAAGTAATAAAACTGGAGGTGTGAGAACTGGGAGCCTCTTAACTTAGAAAACAGCTTCAGGGAGCGTCCCTGACCCTCCTCCTCCTCCTCCTCCTCCTCCTCCTCCTCCTCCTCCTCTGCTCCTCCTCCTCCTCCTCCTATTCTTCCTCCTCCTCCTCCTCTCCTCCTATTCCTCTTTCTCTTCTTCCCATCTTGCTTCCCCATCCATGCCACTTTAAACAAGCCGAGAAATATTCTAGCTAGTTCCTTTTTTAAAACAACATTTAAGTGATGTACATAAAACACGAAAATCCTACCCCAGGCCTGGTCCCCAGGGACTTTTCCCATAGGCAGACAATGTCACGATGTATCACATGTCTTCCACAGGGACTCAAACACACATATGTGTATAAGCTTCCAAATTACAAGCAGGAGTGGGAACTTGCTATGCAGACTATTGTCTGTTTCGCTTTGACTGATCAATCTCCTTCATTTCTTTCATGGGTCATATATGTAGAGAGCATTTGTAATAATGCTCACGTGGTTCCTAGGAGCACCGTGCAAAGCAAATGTTTATTTTCTTCTCTCATTGGATCTGGAGTCCTGTTTCCCAGAAGCCTTCACCTAGACCAGTACTCCTGTATACTCTACCTAACAAGTTTGCCTTCTTCCAGAGTAACTGATCTGACTTCCTCCATTTGCAGAAGGCACTCTGCCTCATGCTAATTATCTTGTATGTACTAGCAACACTTTGGAAAGAGACTTTGATAAACTGTGTTGAACCCTATGACTAGAATTCCGGAGACAGCAATGACAGAAGAGATTTCTAAGGTAACATGGAGGTTGTTGAGACCACGGCATTCTGAGTTTGCTGTCAGCCATCTTGGGTACAGCTCATGGAAGAAAACCCACACCCAGAAAGCTTCTTTAAAATGATATTTCTCTCTTCCTGCAGCGAAACACCCAATTATTCTTCAAAAGGCACTCAGGTTATTCACAATCCTCTTGTTCAGCTGGGAGGCTGGGAAGAGAAAGCCTGCCATCTAACCACATGGGTCATTCCTAAACATGTTTTTGTAACATACAGCCCCACCATTCTGAGACCTGTTACTAGAATATTGAGAAAGATCAGAAAGGAACATTTTTTTTTGTTTAGCTAAACTCTCCATTATGTCTCCTATGAAATCCTATATGCCATATAAAAATACCAGTATCTCCTTATCAGATGCATAAAAAGTTGCCTGAGTGCCCACTAGCATCGTTTGCTGCATTACAAGCAGAAATGACTGTTCCCCTTTTCCCAGAGGGCAGGATGGATGCAGGCTTACTCTGAAGTGATAGCCAGTTTGGGGAGCAGAGCTGAAGAAAACACTGAACTATTGTGGTAACATAGAACTCTGGCCACAACACTGCAAATGAGGAGCATTTGTAATCCTCCAGGGAACTTGATTAAATTTTTTTAAAGGGCGTCAACAAAGTTGTGATTTGATTAGATAAAATTCTATGTCATCTAGAGCCCCTTTCCCCTCCACTCTCTCCCTTGTTTTTAGTTGCCTGAGGTAAGTTCCAGCACGTAAAGAGTGTGCCAGATGCTCTTGCCTATAGGCCTGCATGAAAATGATCCTCAGATGGTCCCAAAGGCAATATAGTATCACATATTATATTCAAGGATTTCCATCACATTTGATTCCTAAGAGGTGTATTACTATAGGACTTGGCTCAAATGAAGAAATCTGTGACTCATTGGCTAAGGTAACCCAGAAGGGAATTTTGGATGAGTCCAGGAGAGCTGAGCAGGTACATGGGGATAGCATGAGGTCCTATTTTTCAGGGGACTGGAAGCATTACTGCCTATTCTGTATCATTTCACTGAAGAGTCATGCTAAGCAGGCTCTGTTAACAGTATCCAGGACAGACGGATGCAGATGAAGAGTAAGCACAGATCACTTTCGATTTGTGATTAAAACAGATAGACAACCCCTGGTCTTTCTGTCCATCAAGGGCGAGCTCCCAGTGAGCATCTGAACACACAGACAGAAGGCGCCAGAGCCTCCTCTACCGAGCAAGTGCACAGCGAGTGGTCAGCACAAGTGGGTGGAAAACACCACCAGCAAAGGAGAGCAAAGAGGAAACCTGTAAATGACGGAAGGCTGAAGGAGGCTGCAGCAGTGGCAGAAACACGGGACAGATTCAAAAAATTGCTTCAACGTGACTGACGCCACAGCTGGGCTGGAGGCCCAGTAGAGAAGAACCGTATTTCCCCCCTTGGCAATCGGTTGTCTAGTGTAGACACTTAACATAATAAGAAATGAAGAAGAGTACAGGATACAGGGAATGGGGTCAAGTTTCAAAGACGCTGACCTTCAGATACGCATAGGACCTGGAACTTGATTACAAACTTTAGCCTTTCAAATTTTATATTAAACTTCAAATTATTTCTGTAAGGACAAATAGATGCGTTCTCGTGAGGATTTTTTCTGAAAGCTGGACAATTCTAAGAGCAAGGGAAAGTATCAAACATGGAGAAAGTTCATAGCAATGGACAATGTTAGTAGGACCAATACACAGCGAACGGTGATCATAGATGATGAATAAACAAGAAGAGATGAAAGAGTTGACTGTCCTTTGCTTCTAGGAAAGGATGGAGCCTAACTAAAAATGATGTACCCACCAGTCAACCAATGCAAAATCAACAGCAACATAACAAAGCTGTATCACAAAAAGGCTGGTGAGACGGTTCAGCCGGGAAAGGCTAGGCGCACAACAGACTCATCAAATATCGCAATAGTCATAATCTCAACCAGCTGACTTAAAATCTCAGGCACATCCATGTCGATGTCCTGTGCTCGTGTAAACATAAAATATCTCTAGTGGGAGTGCACAGATGGCTTCAGTGTGATGCAGGAGCCATGGTTCAGCCTAGCTAGCTACAGAGCCAGAATGCACATCTCAATCTTATGGCCTTGGGACTTTATATAACCAGTAGAAACTCTCAGAGGCCATGGTGCCCACACTCCCCCGGCTCCTCCTTCTTAGATGGGTATGATGAAGTGTATGTATAAAATGTAAGCTTTTCATCTTCTCCATAGAAGTAGGATATAAGAGGCTAGGGATGCAACATAGTTTATAAAGTACCTGCCTAGTATGCATAAGACTCTGGGTCTGACCCCAGCCTTAAGTAAATGGAACAAATGTCTCACATTTATAATTATAATACTTTAGAAGTTGAGGCAAAGTGATCAGAAGTTCAAAGCCATCCCTGCCTATACCCCAAGTCTGAGGCTATCCTGAGCTACACAGATACTATATTTAAAAAGAAAGAGAAATAGAAGAAAGAAGGGTAACGTAATCTACATATTAAATTTAACTTTGCTAGAAGATGCTCTTAAAAAGGAAAAAATATTATGTCCAGTAAACTTAGCAATACATTTAAATTCAATCTGTCCAAATTAGTATCCTTTAATGGAAAATCAATATTAAGCTATTAACCAAACAGCTTTTATATTTTAAAGATAGCTCTGAAAAATCGCTACATAATAAGTCACATCCCAGAAATAAAATGCTATAAGCAATACTTGGGGAGGCTATAAAATGTATATTTAAGTGATCCCATAACAATATATTTCTAATATCTGATTGAATATCAGGTTTTAGTTTTAACTCAGTAAAGGTGAATGTTCGATTCTTCAGTTATAGCAGCCACTTTCCCAGGGCCACTCATGGCTGGCAGCAACCGGTATGAAGAGCTTGGCTCTCAGTGTCGGAACAAAGGAAAGTACCAGGGCTCAGGAGATAGCTCTATGGCACACGGCTTGCATAGAAGATCCAACTCCCAGTATCGTGCCCCTCCCCCGAAACATATTAAAGAGAGGAGGAGGAGCTCTGTGAGGGACTGGCATTTGCTAAGCAAGCGTGAAGACCTGAGTTCAAATTCCTAACACTCACGTCAAAAGGCAGGTGCATCTGTAAGCCCAATGCCACGGGGGACAGAAACAGCAGGAAGTGGTAAAAACATGACACCCAGTCTTCTCTAGTCTATTTGCATGCAGAAGTACTCAGCCACATGCACACACATACAGATACACACACACACACACACACACACACACACACACACACACAGACCACATGAACATGCACATACATGAACACGAGAGGGGATGGGAGGGAGGAAGAGATGCACATGCTACACATACCAAAAGAGAGAGACATTCTCTGAGAGTTACTCCAGGCCAGTCTCCAGCATCGCTTGTGGACCAGTGACCCCTGTGCATCAAAGGTTCTCAAACAAGTTGGCCCTATTCATGGTTTCTCACCCAGCACCTCCTCTCCTAGCCTCTGCTTCCCAACTCATCTTAGGTCTTAGTTACTCCCAAGACTCAGCTCTATGTGTTCTCTTACCAGACCTCCTCAGGCTGGAGAACCCCTTTGCACCCTGACTGAAGATCTCCTCTCTGTTACCACTCTCTCTAGGTGAGTTCATCTCCGTCCAGTGCTTTAAATATCATCTAGATGCTGACGATGCCCAAATCTCTACCTTCTTTCCTGCCGTGTTCCCTGACTCTCAGATTACTAGATAAAAGGACTTAGTGGCTGCCTTACTTGAATATCCATACACAACCAAATGAGATGGTCTTCTCACTCCTTTCTTCCCCAGTCTTCTTCATCTAAGTTAAGTGAACCAATCGATTACCATTCACTCAAAACAAAACTCCAGGAGACACTTCCCTACTTCTTTACCACCCATACATCTTCCTTCCACATGCTTTCATTGACTCCCCAAGTCTTCTTTTTTTTTTAACATCTTTATTTTTATTCTATTGTATTGCTTGATGAAAACTACCATATAACCCATTGAATCTCTTGCTCCACAATCCATTTTCTTCTCTTAGGTCAGGTAACAACTTTACCAATCAAATTATGCTCCCACCACCACTTGAAAATGCCCCATGTAAATCTTGGGACACCAAAGACACAATTCACATACCAAATGATGTCTGACAAGAAGAAAGGAATGGGCACTAGTGCTGGAAAGGATCAAAGCATCAGTGTAGGGGAATACCAGAACAGGAAAGTAGGAAGGGGTGGATGAGGGAGCAGGGGGAGGGAAAAGGGCATGTGGGACCTTAGGGGGGTGGGGAAACAAAAAAGGGAAATGAAATGTAAATATAGAATAAATCTAATAAAAAAATTGATGATTACATAAAAAAAAGAAAATGCCCCATGTTTTTCATTGATGTCAGAAAAATGGCAACTCTTATATCTTAGCTCTGTCTAGCTCCTTCTCACCCTATACCACTGCCCCCTTGCTCCCTTTGACTTCAACACATCAAAGTCCTTCGTGATCCAGAGCTTCTACATTTGCTACTCCTGCCTCGAGCCCAAGTGGATGCCTTCTTAGAAGTGAATCGACATGGGCATGGTGATGCACGGCTACAATCCTAGCCCTTAAGAAGCTGAGGCAGGGGGTTATAAAATCAAGGGAGGCCCTGGAAGATGGTGGTGGGACCTGTTCTCAACAAAGAAACTCTCCTGAAATAGATACATAGACACATGGATAGAATCAAGTAAATCAAGAAAACCAACAAAAGACACAGAAATAATCCTTACAAATGTCTCTGTACCTCGAATGGGAAACACAACCATGCGTGGTCAATCCAGGACCCTAATTAGAAACTACAGCTCTAGAAAGACATTTATCAGAAATAGGCAAATCTAGCAATAACACACACACACACACACACACACACACACACACACACACACTTGATATCTGCAACATTATAAACCATATTCACAATCTGTACCCATAGGTAAATGATGGGGAAAAGTTCTACTGGGGCCTTGAACACACAAGCACAACTCCGAGCAAGCAATTGCTTTCAAATTCACATCTAAGTAATCCATAATTCTCTCAAGCCTTCTTCTCCCAGAAGAAAAGATCTGCCATCCAACATTTCAGCTCAAAATAAATGCACCGAAATTCCCATGGAAAGACACTGCTTAAGTATGACAAACACACCATGGTTCTCAATCCCTTCCAAACAGCTGGTGGATTTTAAATGCCTCAGATGCAGGAGGGAGCAGGGGGCAGGATCTTCAACATATCTTTAAGCTGCAAACGTGATACTTCAGAATTGATTCTGTTTATTCTAGTCTACCATGAACTATTAACATACGGGGTTGTAGATGTACCACTATATAAATAAACAAGTTTATATATTTTTAAAAACCCATTTTGTTATTGCACCTCATAAATAGACAAGGCAGACTTACAACAGATCAAAGAGAAACCTTTTAGACTAATGCTGATATAAGACAGAGTGCTATAGATCAGAAAGCAACGAGGTCTGCCAATGCATGCCCTCTGTCACAGTTCTAGGAAGGGTCTAGGCCTCCTAGAGAGAGGGCCCAAGACATGGGGTGGGGGTTTCAGTCTAAGGAAAATTCTTATACTACAGAGGCCATAAAATTTAGAGTCATTCATACAAATTTTCATTGTTAATAGTTTGCTATTGATAAGCCAATTTATTAGGATGAATGTTCTAATGAAAACTGTTACTCATTGTAAAATGCTATTAAAAATCCTATCATTGATGAAAAGGAGCTTCAATAGACTTGTCTTTTGTACCTACTAGACACAGTTAAATAAAAATCATTTCATTTGTCAATATTAATGATTGTGCTATTTTTCAATATGCCTTTCCTAGCCACAGAGTTATTTTTTTTTTTTTTAAGAATCAAAGTTGAAAAGTGTAAGCTCAGCAATCACTAACTTTGGGGACTTCTCCCCTGGCACAAATGTTCATGCATATGCATATTTTCATCACATATGCAGACAGATGCCTTTGCATTTATTTGAATACTTGCATAAATATTAATGTGTATAAGCGCTTGCATGCAGAAACTCCATTTATGAAGTATCCAACTGCATAAATTAGAAACATTAGATACTTGCTGCATTAACACTACATAAAATACATGCAATTTGCAGGACAAAAAAAAAAGCACAACCCAGTGGAAGAAGCCTGATTCTCTCAACATGTCTGCCATGTGATAGGCCGGCACTAGGTTTCCTGTAAAATGTATGGAGCCTTTACATGACTCATAGTTCGATGTCTATAAAAACCCTACAGTCTTAAAATAAAAATATAAATAAATAGATAGATAAGCCTTTTTAAGGAGTAAATTTGTAAATGGTTACCTATGACCCCACCAAGTATACAATTTTGAGTCACCTGATGACTTCATGAGATAGATTTTCATGTAGATTGTGACTCCAGAGTAATTGCTACACACCATCATCTTCACATGCCCAGGGTCAGGTGGAGGATACTTTGCCCTGAGTTATTGATCAAGAATGTTCTGAAGACCTTCAGAATAATATAAGTGATTGCCGTTGCTCTCGGTTACCCAGCAGAACTGGAAGGTAGGAGCCAACTGCTGAAAATACACTCTGCTTATAGGACATGGAGAAATCATGTTGGCACTAACCAGGAAGCTTCCTCCATGCTGACTAGTTTTCATAATACTGGAAGATGCCATTTGAACTGCTGGAGGAGAAAAGTCTTACAAAGCTGTGAATGCCGTGAGCTACATAAGGACCAGCTTGGCAAGATAGTCTCTTGGGTGCAATAGTGGCACAGAGGTTCTGGGGGAAATCAAATGCTTTCTGATTGGATTTAAAGTCTGTTCTATCAGAGAAAATGCATTCCTAGTCCTTCAAATACAGCAGATAGCCCATAGGCCCTGGATGGACCTATTATTCTTATTTTGCTGAATGATCATGGAATCAAATTGTCATCTACATTGGTCTTTCTCTATGCACAGATTGGTGTGTAGATCTCAGACACATCTTTTTTGTTTGTTTGTTTTAGCAATAGCTGGCAGTTAATGTAGAAACTCATAGATCAAAGTTCAGAGAAAAATAAGTATCCAAGTAGGACAGCCACAAATGGAACAGTGCTTATCCCACTCCCTCCCGGGGCTCAGGGACAAATACAGAAGAACAGACAGTGACATCATAAGAACCAAGCATTGGGAAGGACTGCAACCAAACAACATCTCCTGGACATGACGGGACTGTGGCACTCACAAGTGTGAGCCCTAACTGACGAGCCATCATGGCTTCTCCAAGAGACTAGGTTTTCTTTCAGGATATGGCTTCCCGTAGACGGAGATCCATAGTGAATGACCTCATACCTATAGAGTTTATGGGCAACCTAAAATGGATTCAGTGGGTTATAAAAAGGAAACAACAACAAAATGGGCAAGAAGTTAGAAAGGGGATGGACATGAATCTGGGAGGAGTTATGGGAGGGAATGGGGGATAAATGTGACCAAAATCATTGTGTGCATGAATGAAATTCCCAAAGAATGAAGACATGGATCATAGTGGGTTTTTTTTATTACCTGTACACTCTTACATACCTGATTCCTTCTCAGGAGGGATGGATGACTATAAACTTTAAGTTTGTAAAAGAAAATAGAGTAAGTTCCCTTAGTGAACCTGCATTCAACACAATTGGCAGTTGGTGTCTTCTACCTGATCTCACCCAATCTCAAATAGAGATATCTATTACTCTTATGTATGCAAAAAGTAATATTTATATTGTCATTTCCTTGTGACCATTTGGTGCTTCTCAGTTCAGTATATGGCCAGGCTGGATAGACTGAAAGTTTTACTATCTCTAAGATTGCGCCTTTTGTTTAAGAACAGCTTGACTTTTAAAGTAGGTTCCTATTGACTTTGAGATAAACCAAAACAGAGTGTCTGGATTTCAGATTTGAACCTTTGCTGTCAAAGTCTCACACCTCACCACTGCCTGTACATTGGTTTCACTTGTGAGTCTACAAAACAAACATTAGTCTCCCCTGTGACTCAACAAGGCTGAACAATTCTCCAGTGGCCAGCAGAGGCACTAGACTGAAAAGGGCTGACTAACAGGATGCAGTAGAGCCCTTTTAAGCCTCACTCCCTGCTACCAACTCCCTGGCCTATGAGAGAGAAGTAAAACTTTATTGTGCTCAGATCCTAGGACCGTCTGTTCTAATGGGTCTTCTCCTGGTTCACAAAGTACAACTGTTATCATGGGCAATGCACCTAATATCTCACTAACAGAATGAAGTAGACATTTTTGCACCAATGTGACCAAAATACCTAACATAGCATAACTTAAAGGAGAAATGAAAATTCACAATTTCCGGAAGTGTCAGTCAACAGTGGATTGACCCGTGTGCTTGTACTCAGCATCACGGTGGCAGGAGAGTATGGTGGACAGCAACTGTTCACATCATAGAAGATAGTATGCGGAGAGATACAAGAGACGGCTAGGGATAAGAGACCCTAAAGGCCACCCAGTACACTCCTTTTCCGGCTTAGCTCCACCTCTTACATTTACAAACCCTCCCCTCAAAATCACCACCATTTCAGGTCCAAATAGTCAAATCATGAGCTATGTTGGACATTTCAGATTCAAACCAAATACATAAGACATTATAAAATTTCTCATTTAGGACCAAAATGAAAGGCAAGTCAGGAGCACAGAAAATTGGTCAGGGCCTCACAAGAGTTTGGTTGAAATGGATCCGGAAATAAACTCACAGGTTGTACACAATGAAGGAAAGTGCACATACAGGTTTTTTAAATCTTTTAAGACACTGTTATGCTAACAACACTTGTAGCCTGTCTGATACCAATGTTAAAAGCACAGCAAGCCATGTTCCCTAAATGCAAGGTACCATGGTCTAAATGTTCAACACCGTCGCACTGTGGGAATGTTTTGAAAGTCTTCTAATGGGAACATCTACCATCTCCTACAAATGTGGATTTGGCATATAATAAACAACATAGGAATCTATAACAAGTCACGAACAAAATTATTCCTCAGTGAAAAACAAAAGAATTTCTGGACTTGCCAAAGAATGTGCTAAACATGACAAACAGCACCTGTGAGCCAACGCATTAACAGGAGCACTCACGAATGCCGCACATGATTGTCAGCAGATCTTGATCAATATTGCTAAGCACAGCATGGAAAACCAGATGATAGACAGCAAGAAAGAGACGTGGGGGGAACAAGCCCACCTCAGTGGATGCCTAAACATCTTTACATTGCATGGACTCTGTGGCAACTCCTTCCTAACAGTGCTGGGTAGTCAAAACCTAACCTAGCATGTCTCCTTTTCTTTTCTTTTCTTTTCTTTTCTTTTCTTTTCTTTTCTTTTCTTTTCTTTTCTTTTCTTGTGTTTGTCTGGACACTGCTGGGGATCAAGCAAGAAGCTCATGCTTGCTAGGCACAGCACTCTATTGCTGTGCAGCATTTTTATAAAGAGTAATATGGAATCTACATGCTATAAGATAGCAGAATTAGAATGCGATCCGTTGCCTTTTAAACTTAAAATATAAAATTCAAGTAGAAATGAAGATTCTCTTCACTCACATCTTAAATGACTCTGATATTTATTATAATGCTTGGAGGGATACCAAAGCATTGTTAAGACATTATCTGAAAACAATCTTAGAATCCTGATCACAAGCCGGGAAAACAATTTATTTGTGACCTTAAAATGATACATGTTGTATCAGACTGAACTAATAAGAATTTTTTTTTCACCTAGAAAGCACCAGAAGCATTAGTCCAGCATGCTATTCTCATTAAAAAAAATACCAACTTCTTCTGGCAGTGAGAAGTCTATAATGGATGTTAGCCCCCAAGAAAACTTTACAACATAGTTTAATGAAGATATTAAATACAGAACCATGATAATCAAAATAACATTGCTCCTAGGAAATCCAAATAAAATAAATGGGTGCAAATGGTAATAAATTCAGAAAACAGAAGTACTGTTGCTATTTCTGCAAATATAAAATGAAGTGATTCCTGAGAACTCCCGCATGCCTAAGTCCTCAATTTTACCTTCGTACATAATAGCAAAGCTGCCCGTTACCATGCCAACTCTTTTACCTATTTCCTAAGAGTTACTATTTAATAGTAATAAAATCTTGCACAGTAAGTATTTTATTTCCATTTTATTTATGGGCATGGAAACCACCATGATGAAGTGGAGGAATCAGGGTTTGTTCAAAGCATGAAATTTTAGAATGATGGAGGTCCATAACAGAGATGGCGGAGGCTCAGTGTGGTGGTCCATACTTATAATACCAGCTACCCGGGAGGCTGAGGCAAGCGGTTCAAAAGCTCAAGTCTTGGCAGCTTGGTATGTTCTTGCCTCAAAATGAAGTTTTAAAAGACTTGGGATTTTAGCTAAGTGATTGAGTATTTACTTAAGCTATGTGAGGATGTGGGTTTAGTCTGAGAGAGACAGAGAGAGACAGAGAGAGAGAGAGAGAGAGAGAGAGAGAGAGAGAGAGAGAGAGAGAGAGAACAATCCAACAATCCATTCTAATGCTGAGCTGTCTCAGCTAGGAAGTGGTGGACAATGATAATATGGCTGAGAATGGTAGAACCCAAGCCCCAGATGACATGTAATGAGGGTCCATGTCTTCCATGTCCAGTATCACATAGTTACCTATGTCCCCTCCCACTTCCTTGGATAGTTTCTCATCTGGCCACACAGCCACAATTAAGTGTGAGCTTCAATCTGATGGACAGTTTCTTTTCTAGTCTACAAACAATCCAAAGAGCAGAAAGCCAGCTGCCTCTCTTTTGGAAAATTCCCCTTCTATCATCAAATAAAGAGTGCAGTGCTTTCTGCTTCAATCCTTTTTAGGATTACTGCTCCTTATGGCTTCATTGCCTTTTCTAATTACTCCCTATACTGACCTTCAAAATGGTCCTGTGAGTCAACGCTGTCCAATAAACTTGAGCATACCTGATGCGTAAAGGTAGATTGCCCCCTTTCAGCACGATAGGCCAGGGCAAATATTCTCTACAAGAACAAAACATCGAGAAGAAAAATGGACCTTTTGTAAAGCATCCTATTTTTTTCTTACCATGTTATTAATCCTCCATTTTTTAAAAAAATAGCATTTTGAGAGGCCTGGGAATTATTATCTCCACTTTGCTCTCCATTTATGACTTGGAAGGATTCTAAAGAACAGCCAAGGGCAGCCTGATGACATATGCGCAGTCTTCCCTCCCCCACCGGGGCACACAGATTTCCCTGGTTCTCTTCAACCAGACTAAACTGCTTTTCTAATATGTCTCAATTATATTTTAATAAAATTACAAAAGGCCAAAGAGAGAAAGCCAATCATCCCTCCATGCTGCTATCTCCACAGAGCGAGCTCAATTTTCTAGTTTCAGTGGAGTGCCTTTCTTCTGAGTCACACAAAGGGCTGTGCCATCATGCTTTCGTCAATCCTCCCAACTTAAAATAAGCACCAAATATTATCATTCCCATTTCAGATGCAAGAGAAGACAGGCATAGGGATTGGACATACTTCCTAGCTGATATAGGTCATTTTCAAGGTTGGAGTGGTCTTGTAAACTTACCACATAATCCCCGCATTGTGGGAAGATATTTCTTGTGTCTTCCCCACATCTTGCAACAAAGCAAAACTAACTTTGCTTGTTTTTAACTAGGAAAGGCTACCTTCATATACAAAACAAAGTTGTTCAAAATTAGTCAATTACTAGGATTTTATTTATTTACATTATAACTTTAGAAATCCAAAGAAAGATGATCTTAAAAGAAATAGCTTCATAAACAGCCCCCAAATCTATTTCCAGCATCCTCATGAAGACAAGGACCCAGGGTCATGTCTTGGAGCATCTTTGTCTACGATGCTAACCTGTGCTGACCACTATCTAGGGTGTTTGGACTGTGTGATAGGCAAGGGAGAGTTGGTGTCTTGTTCTCAAAGCCAGCTGCACTGTGGCTTGTCATCCAACATTCAGATATCTCATCCACAAGAACAAAAGTTTAGCTTAATCTCTATGCTGGCATAGTAATGGGCTTACAAGGACAGCCCACATTTCCGACACTTTTGTTGACTGAGACTTCTCGCCACATTGGATGAGAAGGAATGCAGCCCCTGCACAGAATGTTAAATGCATACATATTTATGTGTGTTTTTCACTCTCAGACCTGCCAACCTGAGACTGTCTGAAACCCACTAGTGCCGCACTCAGAGAGTAAACACATTGCCCTATTTACATACCATACAGACACCTCAGTTCAACATCTGCCATTCAATTCAAAATCCATGCAATAAAATTGTTGTGGTTACTTTTGTAAAAAGAAAAATTTATGGCTTCAACATACAGAGGTAAAAAACATGATTTTTTTTCCTTTTAGCTTCCAAAGCATATACTGGGGCTATAGTCACCCCGCGATCAACACCTAGCCTTAATGAGTCATAAGATTAATGATGACAATTAGAGCAGAATCCAGCCACTAAGAGCCAAGTTCCAACAATACTAGGTAATGTACTCTCAACATTGAAACAAATGATGATTCTAAGATCTAAATTGGCCGCCTAATAATAATATTTTTAGTTATCCTTCCCATCTTCAGGATAAACCCAGCCTTGGCAGCGCTAAAACATACAGTGCAGCCTCATTCCTGCCTCCCATGGGTGGGCAGCTCTCTGCTGGCCTCCATTTGCCAATGCTTCTTCTGTTTATTCATTCCTAAGAATGCATTTTACAACCCGTCCTGTAAGTGAGCTATAACCATCATCGCATCCAGGTAGGAGTAGGTGCCTTCTTCTTCATCCCTGAATCCTTACAGCCTTGACTATCTCCTAACCTGTGGCCCAGGCTGAGTTCTGTGATCTAGGCTAAGGACTGGTATATTGACCTAGCACCCACAGCTCTTCATGCGGGCTCTGTTGAATGCCCTTGTTGATTGTAGTTGCTAAGCACAGAGCAGGAACCTTGGGATAAGTTGGGTCTGGAAAGGTCATCGTCTTGGTGGAGAGGTAGGATCGAACCTATCATATCACATGATAGACCTCACGGGAGAAGCCTGAGGCAAGGCAAAGCCTTCGCATATCACAGCACACTCAAGAGCAAGTCTCAGAAAGTGAATGATAAGTCGGTCCCCTTTGTTAAGGAATTTGATACTTTGAAATATGGTCCCAAGGGTCACCATGAAGCCTCCAAAATGCCATTTAGGAATAATTTAATTTTTGCACCAAGAGAAGACACTATCTTTGGTATTTGCTCTATGGGACAAGACTCCAGGTAAGACATATAACAATGCTCACAAAATTCTAAAAGAGAAATGTGCTTCCACATCACTGCAAAGAGATAAATAACCAACAAGAAGGCTGTCAGCAGACAGTGAGCCCTTCCTTTCCATCTACCTAAAGCCCAGACAGAAGTTCATGAAGACACGATGATTGACAGACATATACCTGAATTCTGCACAGTCGAATGAGGAGGAAGAGGAAGTGTTGAACACCCTTGCTGACTGTATATGCTTTGATGGTAACAGAAGCCAATCATGTTTTTCTTTTCCAAAAGCCATACATTGTTCCAAACATGGAAACTGGATTTTCATGTGACCATACCATTCCATGATCTCACAAGAAACAGCTCTGTTTTCAAGAAGCTTTGGAGACACACATGGTGGCATAGACCTTTAATCCTGGCACTTTGGAAGCTAAGGTAAAAAGATCATGAGTTTGAGGCCAGTACATACGACACAACAGGACTTGTCTCAGAACAAGAGGAAGAGGGTGTGGAGGGGTAGGGAGAGGAGGAGAAGCAGACAGGTATTATTTTATATAGCTAGGAAATCTAGATGATAGGCACATGGATGAGTGTGTGGA
Source organism: Apodemus agrarius (assembly GCA_964023405.1). Lineage (NCBI taxonomy): Eukaryota > Metazoa > Chordata > Mammalia > Rodentia > Muridae > Apodemus > Apodemus agrarius. The sequence continues at coordinate 61,009,134 of OZ030019.1, read as the reverse complement.
TTGATAGATGGATTGATGGATAGAGAGATAGAGGTAGGTAAGTGGATTAGATAGATAGATAGATAGATAGATAGATAGATAGATAGATAGATAGACAGACAGACAGATACAAACAACTTAATTTGCTAATAGTAGTCAAGTTGTAACCCTTCATGTTTTCTTTAAGGAAAGATTTTCAAATGTACTATTTCTTGAATTGGGTGGTAGGTACAAATCTTTTCATTTTATTACTACTCTTTACACTAGATACAAGTCTCTATATGCCATTTTGAGTGTGTAATACAGTTACTATTTTAAACAAGTATACATTCTTAAAACCAGGACCCTGAAATCAACTATTCTAGGCATAGAAATCCCAGTGGCTTTTTAACAATTATGAATACATTTATTCTTTTCTCCACACAAAGAGATGTGTTTTTTGAGTTATTGGTGAGATCTTAGAGAATTTGCAGTACCTTCAAAGTCTATTTCTGAATGACTACAAGCTTCAGTAATACCTACCCATGAGACTCAAAAGCCATGCATCTAAAACAAATGGCAATTTAGACTAGAAGTCAGTACATCTCAGTGTTATTCCCAAGTCTTTGATCCAGTCTAAAGGACTTAGAGCTGGCTCTCAAGTCAGCAGAGTATTCCCGAACAGACATTACTTCTGTCTTGTTTACTTTTAATATATTTATTGCTATACTTACTCATTTGTGTGTGTGTGTGTGTGTGTGTGTGTGTGTGAGAGAGAGAGAGAGAGAGAGAGAGAGAGAGAGAGAGAGAGAGAGAGAGAGAGAGAGAGAGAGAGAGAGAGAGAGAGCCTGACTGCAAAGGCTAGCTGAGGGTGTTGAATCCCTGAAGCTGGAGCTACAGGCAGTTGAGAACTGAAGTCTGGCCATCTGGAAAAGCAGCAAAAGCTGTTCATCTCTGAGCCACATCTCCAGTCCCTGCCTCTGTTGCTCTGATCCTTATCCTAGGAAAGTTTTCAGTGTACTTATAGCAATAAGTTTAAAAATATAATATAATTAATATTTGTTTTAATAATATTGTTGCAGGGCTGGGGAGATGGGTCAGTGGGTAAGTGGATCTACCACAAACCTGAAAAATCTGAGTTTGACACCTGGAATGCACTGGGAGAAGGGAAGAACTATCTCCTGCAAGTTGTCCTCTGACCTCGACACATATACTGTGGTACATTAGCAGCACAGGCACATGTGTGCATATACTGTGGTACATTAGCAGCACGGGCACATGTGTGCATATACTGTGGTACATTAGCAGCACACACACACACACACACACACACACACACACACACACATACACATACCCACACACAGAGAGAAATGTTAGATTAAAATATATATTATAGCCCCAGAAATAATAATCCATAGCACCATCTGCAAACATTTAGAACAACACAGATAGATTTAATGGTTGTTTATTATGATGGTGGTGTGCTTAGCCATTTGCAAATCACAGATGATTTTACTAAACCGACCCCCCCCACACACACACACAATACACATACACACAGAGATACACAAGGTGTCAGGAGACAAATGGGAATAATGTGGAGAGCAGATGGGATGGCGGCTTCACGGGCAGACTGAGAACACACTCTGTGTGTAAGTCAGAAAAGGGCCCCAAAATAGAGTTCACCAAATGCACCCAGAAGGTTACAGGCAACCCAGCACACCCTTATATTCATATTAGTGTGTATATTTGTGCTTTAGAGTTTCTCATTATTCTTGATTATTTTTAAATTTAATCCTTTGCTGAAACACTGTGGTCTCTGCAGATTTTAATTTAATTTAATTTATTATTATTATTTTTTTTTAGTGCTAGTCTAACCCTAAAAGCATGAATGGTAACGGAATCAAGTTTAGGAGTACTGTAAATAATTTCAGCGTCAGCCCTGCCTCTTGCTTAGTATTCTGTATGCTTCTGACCATTGGCAGAAAGCCTGGGATCAGAATGTGAGATGTTAATCCATCTACTCTGAGTAACCCGGGTGTCACTGACTGAATTCTGTCAGTGACACCACAGCCCGTTTACTCTGTAAGCACACAAAAATATGGTTTTCCCTCCTCCCAGAAAGAGGGTGAATAGAGACTTACCCTTCAGAGTACTTAGCAATTTAATATCTCAAATGGCTTATCTGGCAGAAAATGAATGCAAAATAAAGTTATGAAAGTCTTTCCCATCAATGCACAAGGGTGGACTGGAGCAACTTTGGGAGAAAAATGAAGGCAGTAAATGGTTAACCGCCAGCACGCAGCCTCATGCTGCAGGACACACAAAGGTTCACAGCAGTTGTTAGATTCATTTAGAGAAACTCAGTTTATTTCTCCAGCAGAGCTCCCGCCAGCCAATCTGTATTACAACCCGCGGGAGCCTTAATATTCTCAGCAGGATCAAGATTCAGGCCACACTGATTCAGCCATTTAATCTTGCAAGAGAACAATATTTGGCAGGAAAAGACCCCAAAGCACCAAGGGGATGTCCCAGTGGTTCGATGTCAGCACAGACTGGGCCAAGAACACCGAAGGCAGAAACCAAACTGCAGACACGGACACCGACCTCTCCGGCACCAGCTCTCCAACCAAAGGCACATGTACACTCCACACATGCAGAGAGGGCACAGCATCTGCACATAGACGGCTCATTCCCTTACAAATGTGTCTTTAAAGGGCAAAACGTCTTCTTAATGCCCTCACTCTTATTGTGAAAAACTCAAAATTTAAAAGTACCACCCTACAGACAGGAGAAAATAAGGAGATAAACGAAAAGTATACAGGATTATACCTTTGACTTTTCAGATTTTTTTTCATAGGCACAGAAGCAGAGAAGGCATATTAGGATGCTTGTATATTATTATATTCTCTTAGCCATCATTAACTCATTAACTGACCAATACTTTCCCAACACTAAACATTTGTGCCATCTTGTAGATAATGGTATGATTTGGTTAAATGCTGTGTTTTGTTTTGCGGAACAAACCTACATCTCCCATTTGATACTTCTGCTAAGCAATTTAGGCAGTTTGATTTAACTCTGAGTATTTTTAGAAACCCATGCTGACAGGTAAACAGGGGAATGGGAAAATAGACTCAGAACAATGAGAGAACATCATAAGCAGCACCTGCTACTTTGCCAACAGTGTGGATCACTCGTTAAACGTGTGTGTGTGTGTGTGTGTGTGTGTGTGTGTGTGTGTGACATGTACACGTGTTTGTGAGCGTGTAACCCATATACAAGCAGAGGGCACAGGAGGACTTTGAGCTCCTGATCTGTCCACTGTACCCCCTTGAGACAGAGCCTGTCACGGAACCTGGAGCTACGCTAGCAACCAGCGAGCTCCAATGGTCCCCTTTTCACCACTGCCCACAGTCCAGGCGTTGCAGTCACTTGTGACTACACCCAGCTTTTATAAGCATTCTGAGGATTTGAACTCAGGTCCTCTTGTTTGCACAGCACAACCTTGCTGAGCCATCTCCCCAGCCCCTTTTCAAATCATCTTTAAATAGTAAGGTCAAAAGTTCTAAGTCTTCATCTCTCAAACACAGGATAGTTATTCTTCTCATATTAGCATAGCATCTCCCTCCATCCTGCATGAATCACAGCTAGGAAACTAGCTATGTTATCTAATTTAGTATAAGTGTTGCTATGGCAATTACTTCCTAGCCTTTCAGAGGCTAATTACAAGCTTGCTGAGGTCAAGGGTCATGCCTATTTTATCTCCCTTATTCCCAGTCTCCTAAATGTCTATACACAGGAGACATTTTAAAATGTTTAAGTTAATGGGAAGATCTCAAAGTGGGTTTTCTCTTGAGAATCTGCATTTTGGATTTACAAATTTCCAAAACAGACATGCCTGAAAATACAGCGGCCCCGCCAGCAATCTTGCCTCAACCCACAATTGGGTACCAGGATCTCTCCTGCACCTAACATGCGTATGTTGAGTGTCCCAACCTCTAATAGGTTACCCCTCCTTTGTCCTGCTTTTGATATTTCATACCCCATTGACTGGACCCTTCATTTTTGCTAAAGCCATACCATTTCACTCCACACATCCCATTGTGAACACAAAAGGTATACAAAAAGAAGTTGTTTCCTCTCTTCTACATCCACAAGGCCTGGTGTAATCGATGTTCACAGCCAGCGTTTACTGAATGCTGTGCTCATGTAAGACACTCAGAAAGGCAACCTTTATCTCTACCTTATGTTTCATAGGCAATGTACAAGTTTTAAAAAAGATTTAAGCTTAAAAATTGAAACCAGGTACAACAGAACATGCAAATAGTCTCATTCTCTCAAGAGGGATCACTTGAAGCCAGGGATTTGAGGTTACCCTACGCCACAGAGACCCTGGTTCTAAATCCATAGCACAGCCAAACTAAACCCAAAATAATGAGACAAAAAAAAAAGATAGAACTTAAGCTTGTCTTCAATGATCTCACAATAACAACTACACAAAGATAACTGTGTACGCCATTTCAGAAGAAACTGGTTGTCCGGACGGGCAGTGGTGGCGCATGCCTGTAATCCCAGCACTTGGGAGGTAGAGGCAGGCAGATTTCTGAGTTAGAGGCCAACCTGGTCTACAGAGTGAGCTCCAGGACAGCCGGAGCTACACAGAGAAACCCTGTCTCGAAAAAAAGAAAAAGAAAAATAAAAAGAAAGAAACTGGTTGTCCACGTCCAAAACAGTAAATGTTTAAATGAGGATCTGGACTTTAGCTGAGTGGTCATATGCTCCGTTAGTACGCCCAGTGCCCTGGGTTCCATCCCCACCACTAAACAGGGGAGGAGGAGGAGGAGGAGGAGGAGGAGGAGGAGGAGGAGGCCGAGGAGGAGGAGGAGGAGGAGAGAAGGAAGAAGAAAATGAAAGGGCGGTGCTGGAAGAGGAACGGGAGAAGGATTGCTTTTGAAACTTTCACTCTTTTCTAAATCTATATTCTTCTGTGTAGCTTGCTAAACCCAGCTAACTTTGAGCACCTCTGTAATTCTAGCAACGTAATAACACAAAGCTGAAGTTAAACGGATTAAAACAAACTGATGGATACTATTTTTTTTAAAGTTGACTTTGTTACAGTCAACAATATAACCATGAAAGAAAAAATCAAGGAAACAGTTGCATGCAAGCCAAAAAGTGATAGTTTCCGTTTTGTTATCCTTGGAATTGAGCAGAGTCTAGCAGTTGTGTTTTCTTTACTGTCATGGTCACCAGGGCTACCTTCTAACCCTTTTCTATAGAGAGAATACAATTCTACTTGAAGAGAAAAAAAAAAGAATCTCTAAACTTCTATTTGAAGGACCTATGGCTTTTGTGGAGACTCTGCTCAATTCTCAATTCAAAGGTCAAGAAGTAAAGTTTTCATAATATAGTCCCTCTAGGAAAATAAAATATCAGATGGTGAACATGGCTACATAGAATCACACTTATACACATGCATACCCTCTAACTTCGAAATTGTAGCCTGTTCTTTAATTTGTGCATGCCTACTGACCTTGGAAGTGCTAGTGGGTTTTGAATTAAATCTTTGTAATAAGGCTCCCTTGAATTACGATTTCCTAATAAGATAAAATAACATTTGAGTGTCACTCTTATTAACTAAAAAGACAAGTTTTAGACATATCTCCCCAAATCCACCAAAATTATAATTACAGGGCATAACTATTAATGATAGTCCACAAATACTTATATAAGACTTCTAGTTTTTCCTTAATATTTATGATCCTCCTGCTGTGAAATGTGTCCCATAATATACAATGAAACTGGGAGAAAATTCAGATGGTAGGTAAGTTTGAAATTGTATAATGCTCTAGAAATAAAGACGCTTCCCCCAGTGCTAGTCTTCATTAGGCTCCTCACTGTGTAAGAAGCTTTCCTTCCTTTAGTCTCTCTCCTCCACTCTGCCTTATATTCACAAAAGCCCGAGCTGAAGACATGCAAAGCCTAATTTTTGAGCTACAGAATTTAACCAACATCTGAAAGTTTCAAAACATATTTATGACTGTATGTTAGCTTCCCTTCCATTAACACCATCAGAAGTTGTCTAAAACGGTAGCAGAGAATGTGGTGTCTTCTAAGGCTACTGACCAAGCTGCTTTATTAGAATGGTTTATCACGGTATCCTGCTTCAGAGCTTTTCAGAGTGCCTTTACAGAGCGCACATCATTTATGGCCTCGGATTTTCCCTGTAAATGTATGTAGACTATGTCTGATTCGGTGCTTTTGCAGACGGAATTGTGCCTCGAACTGCCACACCCAAATATTCATACAGTGAAGCTCTAACCACCACTGTCTGTATTTGGAATCCAGTCAAAGTTAAATGATGTCATAAGGGTGGAGTCTCAACCCCATTGGACCAATGTCCTGTTTAAAAAAAAAAAGGAGATGACCTGCATAGCAAAGAAAGGAAAAGACAAAGGAGTGGCCAGTGATTATTTGCAACCTAGCAAGAGGATCCTCACCTGAACCCAACCCCGCTCAACCTCAACCTAGCGTGGCCTGGCTCTAGACTCATGTGAAAACAAATCTCTGTTGTATTAAGCACCCAACCTGTGTTATTTGCAATGTAGACTTACTATAATGGGAATATGAAATGTTCACTCCTGTGGTTGGATACTTGGAGCCCCGACTGGTGGTGCTATTTCGGAAGATGTTTAGTTAGGGTTTTGTTTCTATGAAGAGATACCATGACCACAGCATCTCTTATAAAGGCAAACACCTAATTGGGGCTGGCTTACAGATTCAGGATCATTCTGGTCATGGCAGGAAACATGCAGGCAGACTTGGTACTGGAGAAGCCAAGAGTTCTACATCTTGATTTGAAGGCAGTCAAGAAGAGACTATTTTCCACACTAGGCAAAGCCTGAGCATAGGAGGCCTCAAAGCCCACCTACACTGTGACACACTTCCTCCAACAAGGCCACACCTCCTAATAGTACCACCCCCTATGGCCAAGCATTGAAACACATGAATCTGGGGGGTTGGGGGGCAACCCTATTCATACCACCACAGAAGGCTACAGAAATTTGGGAACATGGTGCTTTGCTGGCATACATACACCGATAAGGGTGACCCTTGAAGGCAATAGACACTCTGGTTCTGACTAGAACTTGCTATTTCTTGTATTGACAAGCTCTGTGGAAGCTTATGCTATAAGTTTCTACCGCCTTGACCTTACTACTTGCCTCTGCCTTCTCTACCATGATGGACTGTATCATGAGCAGAATAAATCTTTCCTCCCTCCATCACTTCTGTCACGTGCTCTGCTAGAGTATTGAGAAAGCTAATACAAAACTGAAACAGATTTTATAAGTCTTTATAAGATTGTTTTTAATGGGTTTGGTTTGGGTTTTCATATACATATATAATATATATACATATTCTGGCTACAGTGTTCTAGAACAGGGGTAGTCCTTGCATTTCCAATATACTTAAATTTTTAGGTCACACAGTAGGAAGCCATAAACCCTACCTTACTAAAAAGTATTGCTACAGTCATTGTATAAAACTATAGAAGTCACCACATATTTAAGAAGCACACAAGAAAATGTAGGTATCATCAAGCAATATAACAAGAATGAAAAGAAATCAAAAGCAATTTCTAATATTAAAGACCCTTCTAGCGTGAGATTTTGATAAGAAAGGATACACAAAAAGCATTGCTATTTAACAAATTATCGCCTCCTATGGCTATTCAGGACACATTTACTGGGCATGGGCTACAAGCCCTAACCGGGCCACCAGAAATTGTGTATTGAAAGAACAAATTAGTCCCTTCCTTTACTGTGACATTCGTCCTAAGAAAACTTTTATGAGCCAGGGCTGAGAAGTAGGTAGAAAGCCAAACTGGCCCAAAACAGAAGTGGGGTGTGAAGGTGAGAGGCAATTCCTTTGTTCTCCAGCTTATCACTGTGCCGGATCACACCTTTCTACAGTCTAACGTGGAGCAGAGGAGGGAAAAATGTCACTGGACCCATGGAAGTAGATGGCAAGAGCAGAAAGATAGAGAGCAAGGCCAAGAACAGAGAGGCCTGCAGGCAAGTGTAGCAGAGCATCATCAACAGTGCCAGGGTGGGCTCCCCTTCATGACGTGGGTCTCAAGCTCCACCAGCCATTGATAGCCCATTCCCTCACTTTCTGCTCCATCTTTACCCCTGCACACCTTGTAGGCAGGAAACATTGCAAGCTGAAGGATTTGTGGCTGGGTTGGTGTCCCAAGTCCTCCACTGGAAGTCTTGCCTCCTGATCAGAGATGCCAGGTTGGGGCTCCATATTCTCCATTGCTAGCGTCCCCCTCATAGAGTCCTCAAAGTTCCCGTTGCCTAGTACAGCTATCATCAAAGCAGCAACTGAGGGAAACAGATGCAGAGACCCACAGCCAAACATTAGGCGGAGCTAGGAGAATCCTGTGGAAGAGGAGAAGAAAGGATTGTAGGAGCCAGAGGGGTCAAGGACAACACAAGAACACCTAAAGAATCAACCAACCTGGCTCCAAAGGGACCCACGGAGACTGAACTGCCAACCGGAAGTGAGGATGGGGCCGACATAGACCTCTGCACACGCGTAAACGTTGTGCAGCTGGGCTTTATGTGGGATTCCTGACAGCAGGAATAGGGCTGGATTTTTTTTTTTTTTTGCCTACTTTTGAGACCCTTTCCCCCTACTGGGTGGCTCCTCTAGCCTCGATGGGAGAAAATGAGCCTAGCCTTACTGCAACTGGACATGCCAAGGCTGGTTGCTAGCCATGGGAGGCCTGCCTTGATCAGGAGACAAAGGGAGGAGGAGGAGGTGGGTGCTGGAGGGGTGAAGGCAGGACTGGGAGCAGAGGAGCTGGGGTGGGAGGAACAGTGGAACTGTGGTCAGGAGGTAAAGTAAATTAAATAAAGAAAAGGAAGGAAGGAAGGGAGGGAGGGAGGGAGGGAGGGAGGGAGGGAGGGAAGGACGGAGGGAGGGAGGGAAGAAAGAAGGAAGGAAGGGAGGGAGGGAGGGAGGGAGGGAGGGAGGGAAGAAAAAAGGAAGGAAGGGAGGGAGGGAGGGAAGGAGGAAGGGAGGGAGGGAGGAAGGAAGGAAGGAAGGAAAGAAGAAAGGAAGGAAGGAAGGAAGGAAGGAAAGAAGGAAGGAAGGAAGGGTAAGTCCACAGAGCTCAGAGACAAGAGGGACACCAAAGTCTCAGCTCTCAATAAACCAGGGATAGCCCCTTGTTTTCAAAAGAAAAGTAGTTTGCATTTTATCCTAAAGGTAGTAGGGATCCGTGAACAGATTCTAATAGAAAGTATGAAACAATGAAATGTGTATTTTAGGAATAGTTTGCAAGAAGTCATGTAGTGAACGACCTGGACTGGAACAAGAACAATCAACATTACTGCAGAAACACGAGTAAGGAACGGGGGCATGTTCTGAACAGAGGAGACCGTGCGCTCCGCTGGGCATGCTGGAGATTAAAGAAGCCTGGCTGAACGCGTAGACAATCTCCAGTCTCTTAACGTTAAAAGAAGTAAAACTATGAGATGCATAAAATACTGATGACAACCAGAATGTGGACTATAACATGCGAAACGACTGTAAGAAATAAGTACGACCCTCCTGAAAGCACTGCAAGGATTCCAGAGGAGAGGAGAGGAGAGAACGATCGCCAACCAGTTGGTAAGTATAGGCTGGGGTCAGGGGTCAGGACTTCATTTCCCAGTGGTGTCAAATCGGCTAAAACAAGAGGAATGACTCACAGGAAAGTCCAGAGCAGATATCAAGTCCCAGCCTAAAAGAAATGGGCAAACAGTGTTGACAAGCCGTGGAAGATAAGGCCGGAAATAGTTCGGGGCAATTGTGGAAGGTCATTAGAGTCCATAAAGGGCATAGGAGGGTAGACTTCATCCTGCTCAAAGGGATGAGCCAAAGGGGGTGGGGTTATTCAATGGGTCACAAAGCGAGATCTTGATGCAGCAGATACTTTAGTAAGACTCATCTGATGGTGGTATTTCAGATAGCCTGAGAGAGCATGAAGTGCTTCAAAGAAAAATAAAAGGCCCAGGGAAGGAGCTGCTGTAGAGACTGACAGAGGAAGACAGGTGGTGAGCCTGGAAGCCAAGAAATGGGCAGACAGACTTTCTCAACAGCAGCACCTCAAGAAATCACCTCTGGATTCCTAATCTGTGACCAAGCGGAAGTCACAGGTGCCGAGTCTCCTAGTTGGGTGGCTCTTCTCAGAACCCCCCTCAAGGCAAGGCTATTTAGCAAGGAGCCCTGTTCTTGCCATGCACAAGTGATTACTGGTCTGAGCCATATTTGTTTCTTTAAGTGACTGTGGCTAAAAAATTGTGGATAAAAAGCAGAGATCAGTCTTTGAAGTCCTGCCCTACATAAAAAATAAAGCAAAGCCAGGTGTGAGGGACACCACGAATGGGAAAGAAAAGGCCAAAAGGTAATTTTCCATATATTTTTTTTACAGGAGAGTGTAAGTGTTCCTTATAGAAATCCTTTCCCCGAGGAGAGAGGTTGTTCAGAGGGTCTAATTAAACAGTGTGTCAAAGTGTTCCAAAACCCATGAACTATTCATGAACATGTGTTAGACATTATAAGAAAAATATGTGCTATTGTCCCATTGCTTTCTTTGGCATACTTGATCCCTGCCTTCAGAAAGCAGGCTACTGACCCACTGTTACATTGGATTATATCAGGGTTACTAACAGAGATGAGCTGGAGGTGAAATGCAGACTGTTAAAGCAACCTAGGAGTTCACCCTAAAAATACAAGCCTTCAGGGGCTTATATCTTAGGCGTCAACTTCATAACTTATTAATTATGTTAATAAAACCATGATGGGTTATAATAAAATACCATCCCATTGCCCTTACATACTACTTAATGTAACTGAACTGCTTAAAATCAAGAGCTTTTGTGTAAATTTTTACTTAATGATACCAGGTATTAGTATTGTATTAATACTTTGTATTAGGAGTACTTGTATTAGGAGGGAAATCAGCAAAAAGCCCATTTGCATGCTGCATGACTTTCTAATTTTCATCTTTCTCTCCTTTCAAAACCTACGTCTGTGTTTGCAGTGTACCAAAAGAAAGCCAGCTCCCCAAGTCAGTTGTTTGGATTCATATAAGACCTAATTGCCTCCTACAGGATAATTTTGCCACCAGTTTACAATTAGCATGCATTTCTCATGCATGAGTTGACCCAATTACATAACAAATTTTACCTTTGGGGATTTCTCTTGACTGCTTGTCTTCTGTCCACCATACAGCTCAATTTTACACTGTCAGCAGCTGAACATGGTTACAGTCAGTCTCTGTCAAAATGATTTATTTAAATTACAAACAGAGACTAAATCCCTAGATAATCATCCCTATGCTCTCACGCTCACCCTCACACTCAGCTTAACTTTGAATCAAATCTTTTAATAGTCTGTAGACATTGTATTCAATTATTTGGTTCCAATAATCCAATATTTCTGAGGCTAACTCATAAAGTCCCGGGGAACTAAATCAGCAGTGTCCTTGTGAGTTTATTAATGGGCATATAATTTATTTTAAATTCTAAGTCAATGAAAATTTATGTGGCTCTATCAAAAGAGTTAGGATTAATTACATTTCAGTATCAAATTACAGACAGCTTTTGATCTTCGCTTTTCTTGCAAGGCAAGCAAGCTTTTCTTATGAATGGGTATGGTGGATCGCCAGTGGTAGCAGCAAAAGTATAGTTGGGAAGCAGAACACCTAATCAAAGCTATAGACACAGAGTAAAAGAAACGGTCTGGTGGGCAACCGGGTAAGGACACTCACATAGACACACAACACTCTTTCCGCTGGGCAGCAGGGACAGGCACAAACTCAAGCACGTCTCAGAAGGGTGCACTTGCTATTCCCGTCCGCCTCAGAGAGCCTGAGATTCTTCCATTGCTTTCTCTTTCCTCTTCACGTGATACCTTCCTTCCTTCCACCTATGATGAATTAGGAAACAGACAGTGTTTATCTACGCCAGGAAGGCTGTACAAACCTCTTGGGGCTGGATTTTACCATTTTGCTTCCCAATCTATCCCCACACTGTGAGCTAATTGAAAGTGTAGCCCCTAGGTGTGCTTAGCAGGCACAGGGAAAGACATCAGTCACGTCTGGCAGGCCAATCTGAGTCCTTGCTGGTACTGAGCCTGCTGCCTCGTCATCCCATTGCAGGCACCCTGAACGCCCGCCTACCCTGTTCAGAGGTTGGAGCGTGGGAACCACCCAAAACTCGAGCTGTACTAAGCTAGAGGTATACAGAATGAGACTGAAGATGTTTTAATGTTCCCCGTGGGCCATGATATTCCTAGATTTATCTTTGTGTGTGTACCATACTAAACTATGGTTAATAAACATACAAAGATGGAAAATTGGGGGTGGGGTCAAAGAAGGCATATGAAACCTGACTGGCTTGATTGTGAAAACCCATAGAACCCAGAGACCCTATGACAACACTTCCCGCAAGATTCCCTAGCTATATGCTGCTGCACACAGACCTGAAACAAAGCCTGAACTTGTAAACATCGTCCACTCTTAAACTTTGCAGCTGAATATCCCGACTTCCCATAAAAGACAGAGAGAGAGAGAGAGAGAGAGAGAGAGAGAGAGAGAGAGAGAGAGAGAAACAAACAAACAAAAAACATTTCAAAGCCCAGCCAGTCAACTTGGATACGAATGTCTCAAATTAAATGAAGACATCGTCTGGAACACCACTGGGGGAAATAAGAGCTTTGTTTTAAAAGGCAAGTTCTGCTTCTTTCCTATGGATAAGGAAATTCTAAACCCCACATCTTTTCTTTCCATGGCTATCCTGAAAAGTGCAGAAGCACTTCACATGCTAGTCCTTATGTGCCTCCCGTGTTCACTACGCTGTCATTATGGGTGCCAAAATAAGGAAGTCAGCGCCAGCCCACATTTACCTCTTTTATTATACAAAATTTGAAATTTAAGGTTCTACTTTATCCACACCCCTGTCACATTTGCAGACTGAGCGGCTATTTCCAGACGCCTTCAATTCCTAGACAAATGAACATGCGAGTGTCTGAAAATTTTTCATAACAGCGACAGACACAGACACAAGCAATCAAAAATACCCACTCATCCATAACATATTACCCCAAACACCTAGGAGTTATTAAATTCACAGCTTCATGTCTTTATACTCTCCTCAGTCCAAAGGGGATTAACAGCAGCTTAGAAAGAGTCGCTAAATATCCAAAGGCAAAATGAACTGGAAATATATTTTATAAAGTAGATCACAAAGAAAAAATATGGACTATAATGATCACTTGGGTCCCCCATCACCTGAGGTCTAACGTTAAGACTCAACTCACAAATCTCCTATCTTCTAATCATCGGGGTGAGCTCAACCCAACCATCTCTAGCAGGAAAACTGTAGGGTCTTCCCAATTTGGGGCCTCGCTCACTTCTTCCTCTCAAAACGGAAACAATGCAGGCCACACTCAAAAAATATCTGCATGGGTTTTGCCTAGTATTGTTCAGTGGCTTTACGTTAAAATGGTCTAGAGAATTAGAAAAACCAGCATGGTACTTTTTCAAATCAAGTCAGATTTCTTATGGCAAGAGACCCTGGAGTAATATGGAAAAAAAAAAGTGTAGAATGGGAAAATTCCATGGGGCCGTGGTCTTATAAATGAGTAATAAATTCACCAGACCTCAGAATACTTCACAGCTCCCCTTCTTCAGGGGGAGGCTTAACAGAAATATTGTGAAATCTTTTCTTTACTGTAACCCAAAGCATTGATAGGCCCCATCATTACTAAATTAAACTACTACTGTGCTTTTTATGGTACTGAACACCAAGAGAAAGCAAAGGGGGAGTGGTTTAGCTGTGGTCTAAATTAGATGCTTAAAACCGACCATTGTCTATCTCTTAGGCTATATCTTATTGCTGTTTTGCATAGGCCGCTATGAACATGATAATGATAGATTAATACATACCTGCATCATAAGGGTTTTTGCCTAGTTAAGAATGGATCTGCAAACGACCTCTGGCATTGAATATAAAGTATACTCCTGCTAATGATAAAGTTTGGTGAAATGATGAGTTATTTTCTAATTACTTATGAACACTGACATAATTTAAACACAAATGAAAAGGCTTACCTCTGGGTGAACTGTAATCCTCGTGTTACCCGTCACATGGATGGTCTTAAGAAGAGTTGCTTAGTTCTTTGAGAAATTTCTATGCTAGTTGAGCATTTGAGAGAGAACTGGAGTTGGCACAACATTTTAAAATCCTGAGCAGAACTCTCGCTGAAACGCATTTCTGGCTTGTATTTTTAAAGGCAGAATAGGTTTTTGATTTGAGGGAAGAATGAATGGGGTAAACAAAGGTAATTATCTTTTTTTTTATTCATTATTGGCAGTCCAAAAGGTCATAAGAAAAACCATGGGACAGGGTGGGTATCATCAGCTCATAAAAGCCAACTCTGTCTCTTTAATTGAAAAAAGACTGAAATAGAGAGTGTCCACATAAAGACAAAGCAATATTAAGCCATAGAGAATGTGATAAAAAGAGAGGACTCGAGATGACATTTTAAATACCAAATAGTTCTGTTCCTGAATTTTTAACAAATGACATGCTAAACTCTATCTTACAAAGTATGTGTATGTGTGTGTATGGGTATATATACATATATGTGCATATAGCTCATGATCATGGCCCAGTATCAGTAAATTCAAATCCATCTGCTAATGAGAAACATTTCCTAGAAATTAGGGCTATATTACTTATAACATCTGTATACAATATATGTCTATACATATATATATGTATATATATACATATATGTAATACTTGTGACATACTTGTCAGATTTCTGTGACAAGTGACATCCACAATCTCATGATCATGGTAGGAGCTTTGCATGTTTGTCATACCATACTATAGCATGCACAGTTTTTAATTTCCAATCTGCATATCTAATATTAAACCTACTCCTTTGCAGAAAAACGCACTTTGACACATTTTATGCAATACATTAGAAGAAATACAAGCACACATATGAATTACAAAAATCCAGGGTGAACTGCTTATCTACCTTTAGTAAGTTCTAATGGTGCCTCGGACTTCTTCCAGCCCCAATTTTTGTTACTCTAGGAAATATATTACTAAAAAGATGTGGTTTTCAAGTATAAAACAACTACGAAAACAAACGTTTATTTCTAAAAGTAGATGTAGCATATGATTAACAGATATACAAAGTATGTACACAATTAGAAAAGCCCATATTGTTTACTATACTCAAACTATATATTAACTTTATATTGTTATCAACATGGAGAAAAACTGTCAGAATTTTTCATGACAAACATTTAATCTTGTCCAAATATGAAGGCTGGGAGATATTCAAAGTATGCGAAGAAGGTACTGTTGTAGGCGCTAGGCTGTAGGTAACTGATGAGATCGAAGGCCTGGGGTTTGACAGGTGACGCTGGCACACGTTATGAGGAGCCTGGACACACTCAGCGACAGCTGTGCTTCACACACACACACACACACACACACACACACACACACACACGCAGTCTCACATTCCTACCCAGAGACACACACCAGGGCCACATCATCATCAAGTAAAAGGGCACCTACATTACTGATCTGCTCCTGGGTCCTCTTCAGCCTCTGCAGCTCAGGAGTGTCTGTGACGATGCTGAAGCCCCTGCCTTTGCTCTCTTCAAAATCTCTTTTGTACTTGACCTGACAAGAGAGAGGAAAAAATTGATCTGTGTGTGTTTGTTCAATATTATAGTTAAGGAGCATACGTGTAGTACAAGGCCAGTGCAAATGCGTCTTGGAGCCTGGGCTGTGCTGGGTAGGAGGGACACGCATCAGCCAGCCCTGCCGGTACCAAGTTCCCATCTACATCATACTGCAAACCATATGGGCATGATTACACTGTGTCGTGCTGGCAGATGTCTAGTAGATAAATGCTTATGAAAATATTTATAAAGAAGGCCACACGTCGGGATTAGAAAGCTTCTCACACCTGACCCTTGGCACGCTGTGCGCAGAGCTATGTAGATGTTCCTAGGCTGGTGCAACCCTAGAATCCAAGCATTCAGAAGGGAAGGTGGGAGGACCAAGATTTCCAGATCATCTGGGGTCAGGAAGAGACTGGGACATAGCTTACCTAGCAAAGCCAAACCCTGAGTTCAACCCCAGCACTCAGGTAAGTGAGAGCAATAGACTTTCTTTTAATGAGGCTAATATTAGCAGTATCCTGGGGGGGGGGAGGGGAGGCTGGAACAGCCACAGATAAATCTTACAAAGTCTGCCTCCTGTTAATCATACAATGACCGTTTGGAACATCAGCTAAATGCTGGATGCTCACATTACTATGTTCTTGGTTTTAAGCCCAAATATCCAGAACTCTGAAAACATGCTCACAGTCCATACAATCCCCACTTTGCATTCAGAACTAAAATCCTCAAGTTAATAGTTAAATTATCATTGCAGCTGATAAATATATGGGTTTTGTTGCAAATGTGGATCCTGAATGGGGTTGGAAGTTCTCCTGGTGGGATATACCGTGGTCTTTCACTGAGTGACACCCATATTTATAAACTTAGTTCTGTCGAGTATTGTTAGCCTTGAGGCTACCGAAAGATCTTCTTTGACCAGATGAGCTTGAAAGAAAAAAAAATTAAAACCTTGATTAAAAAAGAAAAATTTTGGAAATTCATCAATTTTGGCTTAGAAGGATCTCATTTTCTCTCCATGTTTTCCTTAACATCCTCCCTAAATTCCTAAAAGTCTTAAGACCTTTACTTCAGCTATTGCCATAAATAAATGATCCAATAAACGGTTATATTTTCATTGCAAAGAAAACGCTGACTGGGCTTGGCCTTCTAACCCCACTCCCCCAGCATCCATGAAAGGCATCCAGCACATGTCTGAAGAGACACAGGTCTAAGGCACAGTCTCTGTGTGTCCAAGGGAAACCGGTCAGATTAGCTGGTAGTGAGCACAGTGAGAAACAGGGTAGGGAAATAATAGAAGCATGAAAAGACCACAAGGTAACCGTCACACACACACACACACACACACATACACACACACACACACACACACACACACACACACACAAAGAAAAAAATAATGGCGATCTTCCAGGGAGACCAGTCTACCAGTCCCCTCCTTCCATCCCTGAAGGCAGCTTCCCAAAAGGCACTTGCATTTCATTCTTTCTGCTGTTTGTTTTAAGGACTGATTTCCACAGAAAGAAATAAAAGAGAAAAAACATACTGAATACCGGAATTGTAAGTTTGGAACTGATTAGCATCCAGCAGTGCTCACAAGGTGTTCACAAGACACCTACGAATAGTTTGGTGTGGGCCCTGCCTACTCGAGTGACTTGTTTGGAAAGTGTGCAATCTCCTCTGTAAATGGTTCTCAGCGTTTTAGAAGCTACTTACTCCTTCCTTTCTAATGGCGTGGTTCGCTCTCAACACCCACTCAAGCGCCGACCACCCAGTATTTGTTTACTCTATCCAGGGAGCAGAGGAACCATTAGTCGGCGCAGTCTTCTCCACACCCCCACCCACTTGCATCCTACCCGGCTACCGAGCACCTGCAGTGGCTCATGGGAGTAACTCAGCAAATGCTTCAGAAAGACCAGAAAGCCAAGGAGAACTAAACCTAGAGATCGGAGGGCCGGCTGTCTCACACACGGGAAATAAAATGGCTCTGCGTAAAAGGCAGGACCCTCAGCTGAACACACACATCAGATTTTGAAAATAACTGCTACCACAGTGTGCTTACTTGAGCAAGTTACCTTACTTGACACACCGGAGTCTAGTATTTATTAAGATTCACATAAGCTGCCCTTATATGCCCCAGCAAAACAAGAAAAGAAAAAAAGAAGAAGAAAAATAAGTCTTTTCTTCCCCTGTGCTCAGTGTTGGCTATAAAACTCGCAAGTCAGGTCTTTTGTCTTCTCAACTGTTTCTCAAAAACAGTGTTTCATGAGGATTCCGCACATAACGATGACCTCCACGGAGTGGCGTCCTCAAGACTTTCCCCCCTTGAGAGTTTACTTATTTAGTCATTTGCTCAGTGGAGAGTTGTTCCAGGTGTGGAAACAGCACCTCAAAGAGGGAGCCGATAGTCCTTACCTCACCGAGCCTATGTTAGCATGCAGAGACGGAGCAGACACAATCTAAGTCAAAAGAACGACATGTAGTGAAAAAGCCTGAAGTTAGAGATGCAAGACCGTGCCCAGGGCTGTGTCAGAAACGCTGGCCTCATACTCATGCGGTGGGAAGAAGAGACCCTGGACAGAAGCTGCCCCTTCAGTAAATCCTGCAGGGGTGGGAAGCAAGAGGAGATGTGCATCCACCTCTGAGCAGAGCCTTCCGGACAGCAGGCTGCTGGGCAGTAAGAGCGGGAAGTGAGGAGGAGGAGAGCAGAGGAACGAGGGGGTGCGGGATGACGGTGCGCTCTTCCCGAGGATGCTGGCCCATCTTTCTCTTGAGACAGAATGCCCATGGAAGAGCATCAGAGCTGTATCACAGTAGACTTTCATTCCAACAGTCCCTCTCTGGAGAGGAGCGGGAGGAAAGCAAGAGCACAGGCAGGGCAGGCAGGGTGGGGACCTCCTCATCACGGGTCCTCTCCACCAGCAAGCCGTCCCGAGGCCACAGGAGGAGGCAGAGTTCTGGGTCCAGCCTCAGGACCTCGCCTTCCTTGAGAGCCATCAGGCAGCTGTGCAATCTTTTAAGGGTGTGAAGTGGGACAGGAAGGCCAAAGAGATAAGAAGGCCAAGGCAAAAATGGCAGCCTGAGGTCAGAAAGGATCTGTGCTGGTCCTGGTGGGAGGTGGGGGCAGGGGAAGGTTGGCCATGAAGTCCTGTTTTCTCAGTCTTATCCATTTAACACTAAATAAAGACACTTGGGGAAAAATTGCCCTTATTTTTCAGACAGTATCTTACTATACAGCACAAGCTAGTCTGTTAGCTCATGATCCCGTCTCGAACTCTTTAATTACTAGAACTGCAGGCATGTCCCAACAAGTGAATGCAGATGGGTGTATGCACACACACACACACACACACACACACACTGCAATTCTAATGCCAATGTAAAAAAAAAAATCACACAACTGGCCATTTGAGTTTTTAGTATTTTTTGCAAAGTAACTTAAAATGTTATTTCAAATTTAGAATTCTATTCAGTATTTATATTCTATGTTTGCCCACATGCTGGCATTCTGAGTGTTTATCTGTATAGAAAAATGGATATAGATGTATGCACATGTGGGCTCATGGTCATATATGTGCATGTTTGTGGACATAGACTTAAAAATACTCAGGTAAGAACACTTTATACAGGGACATGAATAAAAAAATCACGCACAGAATGATAAAGATTGATACATGTGGATTCACTCATTAGGAAAAGACATGATCTAGCAAATGAACCTCCAGGTATAGAAAATTAAGTCAGCCATTCCTGACTTAAGTTCCTTCGTCTTACTAGAACTGTTTGAATAACAGCAGAAACTCAAGGTATAAAAGCAGGAGAAAAAATCAAGAGCATGAAAGGGTGTTCTATAAAGCAGATTCCAAACATGCGCGAATCAGGGGGAGCAGACGTTCAAGGGGACCCAGGGGTGCATCCCAATGGGCCAGGGCAGAAGGGCAAGCAGAAGGAGAAGGCAGTTTAGCCTTAAAGCAGCTTGTCGGAATACGCTTAATAGAAGCCCAAAGCCTATGGGCATATTTACTACTGATTCATGTTTCTCCGCTTGTGATCTCATTTCGGATACAATGAGATCAACAGCCAATCCCACCACCTTCCTAGACAGAATAAATGCATCGCATGCTGCTCAAGGGAAGATTGCAAGGCGTGTAGCGTCATAAAGCTGCATGCACAACTCCGAGTTGGATTCGCAAAGTGTCCTCAGCTAGGTACTGACTTGTGCGCTGCAGTAGACTTTAAGGATGCCGGCGGATGTGGGCCATATGCTGCTTTCTGCTTGATGCTGTGCATACATTCGGGGCTTAATAGCCACTTCACGACTGATTACGATTTGGTCCTGGTCTTGTGTTTTTAAAGCCTAAGATGCAAAACCCCTGGCTCACCTACAATGCCCAATGGGAATTAAGCACTACAAAGGAAAATCCGATTAAAGGTGAAGTTAATTTCGACAAATACTGAGTCAAAGAATTGAGTTCAAAGGTAAATTTGTTTTTTATAAATTAATCCCATAATTTGTAAATGTATGATTAATTGAATAAAATTAAAGTTATGATTAGCTTTTCTAAACATAATCAAAATCCATTAGAAGTAATTTCCATGAATTCTCAGCTTCAAATTAACCTTTTATAGCATCACAGAGACACTTGGAGATGTTTACAGATTTTTTTTTTTTAGGTCTCCATGTACTGACATCCAACTTTACCAGACTCAGGAGTCTCGTTTTTCATAAGGGAGGTCTATATTTTATTGCAAAACAAGTCATCTAAATATATAATGATCTAAATACATATAATATTTTAATTAATTTCTTTATCAGCTCTATAATGATCATATGTAAGATACCTGACTATGTGTGAGCACTTAATAGAAGAGACTTAGCCATGGACAAACTCATCTTGTGCTCCACCTGCACCTCTTACTAGCTGTGTGACCTCAGGCAGGGTACTTTACCTGTCTGAGGCTGCTTCTTCAAGTACAAAACAAGGATGGTTGCAATAACCTACAGATGGCACCGTTGAGTGTAAGTTAAATGAGATGGTGCGTCTAGTGACTTCTGCTATGTTCCAGGCTTTGTACTGGTCACTTTCTATACTGTGGGAATGCAAACTAGACAGGTATGTCAGCATGTCAGCAGGTCATGGCTAAGCATCCCAGTGACTAAACATCCAGGGAACATACACCACCATTTGTGGGCACCATGCCATCAGCAGCTAACCCCCGCCATCCTCTTCCTCTTTTCTTCAAAATAGAAATAAATAAGTGAAGGAAATAAAGAGTTAAGTGTTCTTAACATATTGTTTCAGGTAAACACTGGCAGGTCTGCATTTTATAGGAAAGGGAGGCTTGACATCATGGAGCTAACAAAGGGCAGAAATCCCACCATTTGGACAACTTCAAAGACGCTATTTCCCAATGTACTTGAGAATGTTTAAAACGTTGACTTGGAAAAATATCAAACTGAACCCAGATGAGGTATAACAACATTCTATGCGCAGGCAGGGATGGGCTTGACACCCGCCGAGCAGTTCTCAGGGGACAAGAACAAGCCAGACAAGCAGCCCAGAGGAAAGTTCAGCTACTTCCTTCCCAGTAATAGATCTGGTGACATCACAAAATGACAAGGAGACTCCCTCAGGGTCGTGTGTAACCCGGCCCACACGTCACCACAAACACCGCTCTGCCGTATCACTACTGAAGGCGATGATCGTCCACACGGCCGATCAGTGCCGAGCAGGTGTAGGGTACCCATGCCGAGAGTACAGCGCTCGTGAAACCGGTGCGTCAAGGGGAATGAACAAACGAACAAGCACGCTGACACTGATGAAGGAAACGGGTGCCTAAATATACACAATTCATATTTTCACCAAGAACTTAATATGTAGGATTTAATAAATTAGGCAACATTTGAGTTTTGGCTCCTGGACACAAATCTTCTTAACTATCCGAAAGCCACTTTCACCTTAAACAGCTACATGATTATGACTTTTGAATACCAAGAGCTTAACTCACACACAACATAAAATATTACTGAAATCATCTGAACTGTAAGTTTACTATGTATGGCTAAATGAAGGACATAAAAAAAACTGTAACAGGAAACACTCTTAAGTATCTATCTATTTATCTATTCTGAGCTGTAAAGGCCTGGGAGATGAGTTGTTTCCAGTGAGGAAATTGCTAATCAAGAAGTCAGTAACTTAAAATGCAAGCCGTATTCTGACTATGCTGAAGAAAGAGACCAGGGCAGGAGAGGAGCCAAGCAAAAGTATATAAATAGTCACAAAAAAAAAAAAAAAACCACGAGCTCTCATAAGGAGACTCATCTATGCTTAAAACTCTTTTAAGACAATTATTCTTTCTGTGTACAGTGTACATTAATAGTGTGAGAAATCTGCCCCGTTGGCAGTTTTAACCACACAGACAGAGCTCCGAGGCCATTTCAATGAAAAAAGATTTGACGAATTTCTTAAAAATCAAAATTTGTTTACAATATAAATGTAGAGAATCTGACCGGTAATTTAAAAGCTCTGTGCTAAACTAGAAATATCACACTCATTCTGTCCTTCCACGGGAAAGAAACTATGAAGTAAGTGTCCTTGAAATGCTGAAGAATTGTGGTCTCTTAGCTTGTTAGATAATGGCAAAGGCTTCATGTCAGTTGGTTTCGGTGTTGAGGTGCTAACATGGGTCACCCAGCTGTGCTGTAGTAACTGCCATTTAAGAGCTTGAACGTAGTAGCCATTGTACCAGGAACTTGACACGCCATCTCGCTTAATCTTTAACCCCCCCAAAAAAAAAATCACTCTATAAAAGTCCTCTTTTGTCATAGTTTTGTACATGAGAAATACATGAAAACCTATTTGGGGTCCACCTAAAACCTATCTCCTATGCCTTCACTCCACCCACTCAGGGTTCTTAGGAACCACCATTTTCTTTGTGGCCTATTTTCCTAACCATGGACTGACTCAAAGACCATTATGCATGCTAAGCTAGTTCAAGTCACCAAGACTGGAAGACCTAATGATTAATAAGTACAGCACAGAGGGAGTCTCTCATTCTGGCAGCTAGAACACTAAGACATACATCTCTGGAAGCATCTATAGCTATCTATGCTTGCCATTGCCAGAACCCACCAAGCTAGATGTAGCTCTGTGTCCTGTCTTGATGGTCTCAGATCCACCCTACTGTAGAACGCCTAGAAAGTATATTGCTGCTAAGGCCTTGGGATTGGTTTCCTTCATGTTATTCTTTTCTTTTCTTTTCTTTTCTTTTCTTTTCTTTTCTTTTCTTTTCTTTTCTTTTGAGGGAATTAGGATGGAATTAGGATGCAACCCAAAATTCTAATATAAGAAACTGGGGTTTACTGGATACCATCCAAAACTAATACTTCCAGCAAAGAAGTAGAAGAATCACAGATCCCAGATGAGACCTGCCATGCCCAAGGTCTTTGCTGATCCACCCTATCATCCTCAAGATGCCATTTTGAAGATCTTGTAAACATTACAAGATTACATTTTCACTTAAAGGAAAATGGAGTTTTAATGAAAATACACTAATATTTCTTTCCAAAGGCTTTCAACAAAATGACCTCTAGCGTTATTTCTTTTTAAGGACTTTAAAATATTTTTCAAACAGTATGAACAATACCTCAAGTGATTTTCCTACGCGTGGTCATCACTAGCCAGCGCTGACTCTTCAATGACTATCTACTTTGAGGTGCCCAATGGCTGTGCATCAAATAAGCAACCAGCATTTCAACAGGGAGCAGTTAGATACCAAATAACTCGAGCAAATTCCAAGGCTTGGGAGTTAATTTTGTGAGAAGAGCTGCCAGACCAATCTGTGGATTGATTGCTAACTTTTCTCACATACAGTATTCTCCTGTCTCCTTTAGAGATGCCCCAGCGAGGAAGATGATGGTGAGGGTCTAAACATCATAAACATCTCAAGAAGCAATTGTTTGTGTGTATGTGTGTGTGAGAGAGTGCGAGCGCGCCCACGTTCTTTTTTTCTCCTTATAATGTGGAAATGAATTAGATCATATAGTTACAAAGAGAAAGAAAAAAATAGAGGCCCTTAAGAATATTCTAAATGGGAAGGGGGTCCGTCTGAGGGCGGCCTGGGTGATTTCACTTCACTGAATAATCCTGACGGGAATGCTGCACTGCCTGGGCAGGCTCGTGTGCACACCACCTCACACATTCCCACATCAGTGAGGATACAGCTATGTGAGGAACAGGAATATGTCAGCATTGCCAACAAGCCAGGTGGTCCCACTGTTTGGAAACCATCTGGTCTGAGTTTTCTCTTTGTCAGCACCATCAACACATCAGTAGCAAGAGCTATTATGAGAATTGTGTGTGTTTCAGTCCTTTAAATAAACTCAAACAAAACTACCCAGAATGTAAATTTGCTATGTCTTTGAATTATGCTTTCAGGCTAGAGTGAAACCCTATCAAGACAGACGAGTTATGCTCAAATACCTAGCTCCGTCATGTGACTTCACAAACCCGTGTTGCGGAATGCTAGAGGTACTTTCAATCCAGCTCCAGCGGCACCTGGAGGCTGTGCCAACCCCCAGTGGGGTCACCACCATCTAACCCACCACTTGCAGAATGGGGGATTTTCTCCTGATATAGCTGCCAAAACAAATCAATATATCCGGTGCGCTCTGAACTCGGGTCTAGATATTGAGAATACTCAGAGATGGTACTTAATCAATTACAGACAAAGGGGCCCTAGGAAAGTTAGATCTAATGAATCAAAAGCTCTACAGCTCCTTGTCCTGGGCATGTGACAAACCAGTAATTAGAAGTCTCCACCTGGAAGTCCCTGGCCTGACTGCAAAGCAGGGCATCCAGCCTATGCTACAGAGAGTCTGGCTTGTTCCTATTCCTAAAATAAAGGAGGCTGGCTTACAAAAAAAAAAATGAAGGCTCTCCATGGCACATGTGTGTGAACAGACACTGGCATTAATAAACCCCACATCCTAAGACCTTAATCTCAGCCTCAGCCAAAGATAAAGTTCCCAGGCCCAGATGTTTTTATCAGAATACTCAGAGTCAGATCTCCCTAAATGCCAGCATCTCCCCTCCTAGGCAGGACTCCGTTTCAGTGCCCTTTAGATAGAAGCCAGAAGTCACCATGTCACATCCACTTAAGAAGGGACAAATTAAAGAGGTTAAAGTAGTGACCTAAAGTTAAAAGAGAAAGCGAGGCCCAGAAGAGCTGGTCCTCCCTTCCCCCAGCAGGTCATCCGCATCCCCTTCCTCGGTACCCCTGTCTGACTTGTCAAAACTGCTTTTCTTCATCTGTACCCGATGACATCTAAATCATCTGACAGGCACATAACCTTATCAAATTTCTAGTTATAGTGCAAATAGAGGTAACAAACCATATCCACAGAAATGGATAACAGCCACGCAAAGAGCAGGGGCTGCGGCAGAGAGAACGGCCACACCAGGCCTGCTGGCCTGGGAGCTCCAGCAAAAGGAGGAGGTCTGGGCAGGATAAAAGTCTCATTCCGGCAAAGCCAATCGCTGCTCCGATTCTCCTGCCTGAGATCAAATCAACCAAAAGACTCCGCATCACGGTTGAAAAACGTTGTGAAATCAATGGTGTTGATCCACCCCAACTAGCTCTTAAGCTTAAAAGGCAAATGTAACTAAAGCATCAAAATGATACCTTTGAAAGACCTGGGCCCACTACAGAGCGCAGTAACGTGGAGAGTGATGTTATGAAATACCATTTCCTGGGGCACTATTGGTATTCAGGGGTCAACACAGCTCAGATAGCTCCCTGCCTAGTATTTGTGTAGGATAAATGGGAGCGGGGTACTATCTTCCAACAGGAATATTTTAGTTAATGGGCCATACATAAAAATTATCTTATGATCAAAATTCACTACACACACCAATGAAAACGTGGCAAAAGTGATGATTTTCATGTATAATTAATGTATACTAACAGAAACACTTTTCAAAATGAATCATCTTTAAAAAAAAAAACATGGGATGGAGCATAGATAATCTTGCATGTGGTTCTATGTACAGGTGGAGGTTAGAGGGCAGCCACCACTGTTGGTCCTCGGGGGCCACCAATGCTGGTTTTGGAACAGACTCTCTCACAGCGCGTGACCTAGAGCTGACAGGCTAAGCCAGGCTAGATGCCTCCCAAGTCACAGGGATCTGTCTGTGTCCCCTGGGCATGGGGATTACAAGACCGCATCACCATGCCCACCAAACTGTTCTGGTGGGTTCCTTACACGCGCACAGCAAGCACTTGCTATGCTTTCTCCCCATCCCAATAAGCCCATTTTAAAAATCTATTGTTTGTCCTCTAGTTTAAATACCCTGGCTCACAAAATTTTTGGAAACACTACCAAAAAAAATATGATAAGGAATTAAATATTTTTTAATGTAATGAGCTGGGCCAGCATCTAATTAAAGAGCAAACTCAAAATTAGATTTAACTTCACCCAAGCATAAGCATCTCACTCCCCTACTTGAGACCTTTTCGTTCCAGTGCCAGGAAAGGCTCAGTCAGGCTGAAATGCTCAAATTAGATCCTTTTAATGTTCTTAGTAAAGACAAATCAGCAACAGCCAAATGTGCACAGCATACTAGGTGAGGGTGCTGAATCTGTGCACCTTCTCCATGTGCTGTGTTTCTTGGTAAAACTGGCAAAGAGATGCAATAAGTTACTTATCAATCTCAAGAGTTTGGGAAGCCTGGGTGCTATGACTGGGTTGAAAAATGCTCCCCCCAGAGACTCTTGTATTTAAAAGCTTGGGGGTCAGCTAATGGCATTATTTTAGAAGGTTATGGACCCTTTGGGACATGGTGGCACTGTTCATTGAGGGTGTATTATCCCTGATTCTTCCTCTTATGCTGTCCGTCTCATGGGACAAGCATGTAAAGACCCATTGCCCCGTGATCGTCCTGCTGTGGATGGAGCCACTCTGCCAATGAACCTTTCTCACCACAATTAACAGAAACAACCTTGAAACCAGGAGCCGAAATAAGCCTTCCTTCTTTATATTGCTTTCCACCGTGTACTTCTTCACAGCGAGGCAAAGTGTAGAGTTAATACGATGGGCATTTCAGTGATCTAAGAAACTTGAGCTGCAAGTGACACAGGAAGCGGTCCCCAGGGGCGATACGCACCCCCACTTCTCCTCAGCAGGAAATTCAGCCACTCGGATTAAAATGGGGTTCTAGCAAGGCAACTTTGAATAAATGGCTTTTCAGATAAAACTCTTGAGATGTCAATTGAACTTAAGTCTTATCTTAGAAAAATATCAGATTATCGCTTGTTAAAAAAAATTAAGATAAGCTCAGTTTGTGAGTCAAAGAGTGTTAATGCTTATACAATACTTATCAAAAAATAAATAAAATAAAATACTGCAATTACCAGCTCAGATCTCCTGTGTCCTGAGAGGCACTGACTAGAAAAGACACAAAGTTAAACGCAGACCTACAAAATCAAGACATCCTGATAAAGGGATGTCTTTCCAAGTGGCATCAAAAGCCATTAAAAGCCGTTACAGGATGGATGGAAGGAAGGAAGGAAGGAAGGAAGGAAGGAAGGAAGGAAGAAAAAATGCTTTTATTATCGGTTTCAGAAACATAATATATAAATAAATAAATACATAAATACATAAATAAATAAATACATAAATACATAAATATCCAGCCAGAGTTACTTCCTCCCTAAAACGGTAGCTTTGCACAACATGAAAGAACTGCTTTTTAAGGTGGTGGGCAGCCACTGCCTCCTGCTTTCGTCAACATTTACTCTTTGTGTTGAAAATGCTGCTCTTTGAAATTAGCTAGAGCACTAACTACATTAGGCATCTCAATGACATAATACCCCATCAGGGACAGGTGATCCCAGTGACACTGTCTCCCGGGAGCCTCTCTTCCACATGCCTGGCAACGAGAAAGATGCTGGCTGGGGTGTAGCAGCCTCCATACTAACACAAGGCAAACCAGACTGAAAGGAACAGACAGAATTGAAGATGGGACAAATCTGAGCCCTTGTGACATCCTCTGAGCCCCTTTTGACAGCCTTTCCCAAACATCAACTTGACTCCTGGACTCAGGTATCCATGCCAACAACTCGAGTGCTGGCTGAGGTTCAGATCTCTGACACTAGCAACAGAAAGTCCTAACCAATTCATCACATGCCATCTGCATCTACATGGGTTTGGGATCTTCTAGATAGCGTCCTTCTCGGTACCATTCCATTTTCCCTTTTATCAAAGGGTTCCTGAGTTTT